>WOVY01004056.1:132500-206361 GCA_013436015.1 Rhipicephalus annulatus
TACTGGATCATGCTCCGTACATCGCAGCCGAAAACCAGGCTCTGGAAATGCCTTCCACCATAATCGTGGAGCGAATGGATGTAAGCGCGGAGATCTTCGATGGACCAGGATGGGCCACCGCCATGGGACGCTGGAGACAGACGACTCCTTCGAACGAGGAGCCGGCCAGTGGGACGGTCGAGCGCAACAACCAACCGAAGCACCCCAAAGGCCTCAAAAAGAGTTAATCGGCACTACACCGTGTGGTATCCGCTTCCAGGCTACCCCGCCTACCCAAGGACCAGATCAGGGTAATCATGAGACCAAGAGGATGATTGGACGTAGCAGAGTCGACCTCGTCCTGCTGGCGAGAGCCGTCATCAGGGCCGCCCAGATCGCGGACGAACAAGCACGGGAGGACACGTTATGCCCCAATAATATGCAAAACATCATTGTTATTTCTACGCCGCACCAAAATGATGCCACATCATACGTGAATGTGCAGAAACTACACACAAACCTAGGATCGTTCGAAGTTGCCGCATATGTGGCCGAAACCGATAATACATGCAAGGGCGTCATCAAGAACGCTGACCTCTCCCTTGATGACGCAACGCTCAAACGCCTGATTGTACACGACCGAAATCCCACTGCCATCGAGACAAGACGCATAAAAGAGACCAAAGTCGTCGCAATCCTCTTGTTGGGTTGCGCGTTCCGATTGTGCGGAACCACCATGGTTCCCTGCTCGCTCTAAAAGCGACAAGTCGATGTTTGCAGATCGTGCGGAGGAGTCGGCCATCGCGCCCAAGTTTGCTGGGACACAAACGCAACGAGTAAAAAATGTCACTACTGTGGTGAAACGCTACGAGAACACGGCGTGCATCACTGCGAGCCGAAATGCGAGCTTTGCGATGGCAATCACCCCACCGGCGATCTCGCATGCAAAAGACACTTCCACATTCCTTACATAGTGAGAAGGAGATGAAGATGCAGAAAGCAAGAGTGGCAAGCACAGCAACGTCAAGACGCACCAACATCTGTCGCGTTCAAAGAACTCTGCCACAACCAGATGCCGGGACGGGAGAACGCCTCAAGCGTCCATCACCGTTCTCAATCCAGTGGGAGATCCCAATCCAGAGGGCGTTCCCGATCGAGAAGGCGTTTTCGATCCAGAGGGCGTTCTCGTTCCGGAGGGCACCCCTCGACCCTGTCGGGATCAGACAACCGCCTGTCATCTTGGCAGTGCTCGTGGTCCCGGTCGACAACGAGACCAGCAGCCACGCCAAAGCAGCAGCACCAGCCGAAAAATGACTCCTGGGCCAGCAGGGTTGAAGGTGCATCACGAAGCACAAGTAGCCAGAACAAAGGTAAGGCACAGCCAGAGCATGCTCCCGATTCTCGTATTCTAGCGCTTGAACAAATAAAAAACAGGACCCTCAAGAAGGAGCTTGAAGAGCTCCGGACCTCTACAGCTAGATTAGAGAGTGGCCATGGAACTAACCTGTCGAGCTCACCGGCACCACCGACAACACGCTTACAACAAACGATCCACAACACACACACAAGCGCAAGGCCGTAGACAGCGACAGTGACACGACGGAAAAGATAGAGATCGTCTCGAGCGATAAAGAAGCCCCACTGACAAATGCTGAGTCCGCGACATCTAAACTCAACGACAAAATCGATACTTTGGCGAATACGCTTGCCAATTAAGTTTATGGAAACCTTTAAGACTTACACTGACAAAGCTGACCAGACGTTCGTGAGCCTGGAGAAGATGATGGCCAACCAACCTGTGGCGGCTGCGCCTGAGAACCTAAGCGTGGACAAACCAGCGGTTACGGCAAGCGTGCCGAGCATAACTTCTAGAGCTAAAGTCCGACCAGTCAAAGCACGCAATCTCGGGGACGTAACGAGCCGTGACGCACAGAAGCTGACAAGCCAAAATGACCGCTGACCGTACCGAGATTAAGATCTGGCAGTGGAACTGTAACTCACTTCTGAAACGCAAATCTTCACAAGCACAAGTACTGCTTGCCTGTAAAAAAGCCGCATATAATATTGCTACAGGAATGTGGAGAAAGCAAAACAAAAGCATTGACATACAGGGGTACAGGGTATACCCAGGCCAACCCTGCACCCCGAGCAGAACAAGACGCTAGGAGTGGCTACCGTCATCGGGAAGGACATAATTTTCACCGAAAGGCACGTCCCCGTATACAAAAAAGGCCTAGAAACGGTCCTGGTGAAAATCTTACCACACAGGGCTGTTAAAAGAAGCATCTTTGTGCTCAATGTTTACAGTCCTTTATCAGACAAGAAAAGATATTTCAACAAACTGCTTACCTCGGCGGTAAAAATGGCGGGTGACAATCCGCTCATAGTAGCGGGCAATTTTAATGCTAGGAGCACCGAGTGGGGATACATAAAAAGCGAAGGCAAAGGCACCAAGTTAGTAGAAAGTGCAAATGCGCTGGACCTGCAGCTTATAAACAACCTTGCCCTCCCTTCAAGAAGAGGTAATTTGGTACAGCGGGACACAATACCTGACTTGACCTTCAGCAAGAACGTCAGAGCTACCTGGGATTACCTCGCCGAGGACCTAGGTAGCGACCTCTGCATCGTAGAAATTACTGTTGAGAACGAGGCGAAAGCGCCAAGAAAATTTATAATCACAGACTGGGACCAGTTCCATAAAATAAAAGAGCATAGTGGCTGTACAGAACTATCATATGAAGCCCTCTTGCACAAATGGCAGCAAATGAGGCCACCAAAGAAGTCGAGACTGATGAATCGATCCAGGCCATGGACTCTTACGTGACCAGTTTGTTGCAGAAAAAGCATGACTTGAAAGAAGCGTGGCGTAAAAACAAGCTCAACAGACACTTACGCACAAAAGTCGCGGACCTTGGCCACGAAATTTAATCTCACGCCAAAACGTTCTGCGCCCAGCAGTGGAACAACACAAGTGACGAATCAGATAGCAAAATGCGGAAGGGAAGCAAATGGGGGCTGCTCAAACACCTTATGGCGGACAGCGGCAAACCCACCAGAGGCGGCACCCAGCTGGAAATGGAACGATAGGTGATCAAGTACGCCATGGATAGTGGTGGATCCCAAGCTCTCCTCAAAACGCTTGGCCAAAAATATCTCCCACTGGAAAGCAAAGCAGTATTCTGGGAAAAAAAAAACCACTCATATGGAGGTCGACCGCAAGAAAAGCTGGACGAACCATTCAGCGAAGCTGAAATACGGTATGCTCTACAGCAACTCAATAGCAGATCGGCGCCAGGGCCACATGGCATCGAAAATAAACTGCTATGGAATTTGGACGATAAAGCAATTGTAATCATTACTAAAAAGATAAATTAGGCATGGGAAGCGCGTACCGTGCCACAAGAATGGCGTAGTGCCACGGTTTACTCATTCGAAACCTGGAAAACTGCTGCTTCACTTTTTATTTTCTAGGGGCCCCCTCAAGGGGGCCATTACATAAGAGGTGGGATTACAATTAGTTACAATATATATTGATAATACACAATTACACATACAAAAATTATACGTAAACAATATTGCCACGGTTTGTTATTGCCCCAAAACACTACACAAGTCTCAGCGCAAAAAGCGCGTGCAGTTTTCGAGAAGCTTCCGGACTGTAGTAGATCATTTCGATAAGATCATGCCCACTCTGCAAACTGTACAGATTATTCTGGAACCTACGCCACCGCCAGCGATAACGCCAGAACATTCGATGGCAAGAGTATAAATGCCGACGCACTTCGCCGCTTGTGAGGAGTTGATCGACGGCCGACGCTTCGTTCCCTGCTATCTGTGCAAGACTGCTACTGTAATCGAACTTTCCGTTTACCGAACACAGGTTCACCCAAATAAACAGTTAAATCCCACCAAAAAGTCTCCTGTCTTCGGCCACGTCACGACCCCGTGACATCTGGTGGAGGTGCTGGGTACACGGCTTGACAGGGGTGTCCGGTACATGAACGAAGCAGTGGCCTTCTTATCGACGGCCACAGTGTGACCGCTCTCGTCGATACCGGAGCCGATTACTCTGTCATCAGTGGGTCGTTCGCCGCGAAGTTATAGAAAGTTAGGACAGCTTGGGAAGGCCTGGAAATCCGCACAGCCGGAGGTCATCTCGTAACGCCTGCAGGAATCTGCACAGCGAGAGTCACCATTAACGGCCGTATTTATCCTACAGACTTCGTAGTCCTACAGCGTTGGTCGAGAGATGTCATCCTTGCTATGGACTTCTTTTGCCTCCATGAGACTGTCATCAACCTAAGAACAAAATCGATAACGTTCTCCCCAGAAGAAGCACTACCGTGGCCCACGCCATCAGGAAACCATACCTTGAATGTGCTGGAAGAACAAGTCACCATTCCGCCTCGCTCAAGCGTCATTATTTCAGTCGGCGCTCCTAAATCACCTGACTTGGAAGGCGTCGTTGAAGGCAGTCAGCATATGTTGGTCACCCGAAATATTTGCGTCGCAAGAGGAATTGCAGAGCTGTGGGGAGGCAAAGCAATGGTTCTGCTCACAAATTTCAGCAATGAGTACAAACATGTGAACAAAGGAACAACAGTCGCATACATCGAAAAAGTTGTCGAAGCCACCAGTGCTTTCGCCCTCGCCGATTCTGTGGAACCTGCTCAGAGGAACCAAGCCCCTCCCATAGCTTTCGATGTCAATCCCAGACTTCTGAACAATAAGCAAGAACAGCTCAAGGCCCGGCTCCTGCAATACGAAAATTGCTTTTCGTCGTCATCGAAAAAATTCAGCAGACCCCAATCACGAAATATCGCATCATAACTGAAGAAAATGCCAGACCACTCCGTCAGAGTTCGTACAGGGTTTCAACGCGAGAACGTGAGGCCATGAAGATACAAGTTGATGAAATGCTGCGGGATGACATTATCCAGCCGTCCAAGAGTCCATGGGCATTCCCCGTGGTGTTAGTGAAGAAAAAGGATGGGACCCTACGTTTCTGCGTCGATTATTGCCGCCTGAACAAAATCACAAGAAAGAACGTGTATCCGCTCCGACGAATAGACTACGCACTTGATCGGCTCTATAACGCTAAGTACTTTTCGTCAATGGACCTCAAGACTGGCTATTGGCAAATCGAAGTCGACGAAAGAGACCGAGAGAAGACGGCGTTTATAACACCGGATGGCCTCTTCGAGTTTAAGGTGATGCCCTTAGGTCTTTGCTCAGCGCCTGCAACTTTTCAAAGCGTTATGAATACAGTACTGGCAGGATTGCAAGTGGCAGACTTGCCTTGTGTACTTGGAAGACATCATCGTGTTTTTCTCGAGTTTTGACGAGCATCATTGGCGCCGTGAAGCTGTAATTCAAGCCAACAAGACGTCCGGGCTTACACTAAAGGCAGAAAAGTGCAGATTTGCGCACGAGGAGCTCTTGTTTCTGGAGCACGTTATTAGCAAGTCTGGAGTTCGTCCCGATCCACGGAGAACAGCCGCCATCGCCAACTTCCCGCCGCCCACTGACAAGAAGGCGGTGCGCCGATTTCTGGGCCTGTGCGCCTATTATAGGTGGTCCGTGAAAAACTTCGCCCGCATCGCCAATCCTCTCACTAACCTTACGAAGGCTGACGTGAAGTCCAAGCTGGAAACGCCGCCGGAACACGCTTTCCAGGAGCTTAAACATCGCCTCTGGACGCCTCCGTTACTTGCCCATTTCGACGAATTCGCCGAGACAGAAATACACACTGACGCAAGAAGCGTAGGTTTTGGCGCCGTTCTTGTGCTGAGGGCTGACGAACTTGAAGGGTTATTAGTTACGCCAGCCGATCGCTATCCATAGCAGAAGCCAATTATTCCACAACAGAAAAGGAGTCCCTCGCCATCATCTGGGCTACGTCGAAATTTCGCCCATACCTCTACGGCAAGCCCTTCAAAGTTGTGAGCTACCACCACGCCTTGTGTTCGCTCGCCACCTTGAAGGACCCTTTAGGTCGCCTCGCACGATGGAGCCTGAGAATTCAAGAATATGACATTACTGTCATTTACAAGTCCGGCAAGAAACACTCCGACGCCGACTGTCTCTCTCGTGCGCCTGTTGACCAACCACCACCAGACGACCCGGATGACGACTACTTCTTGGGAACAATAACTACCGATGACTTCGCTGAACGACAGCGCGCCGACCCGGAACTTAAGGCCCTAATAGAATACCTCGAAGGCAGGACTGGCGAAGTCTCGAAGGTATTCAAGCGCGCACTTGCGTCGTTCTTCCTGCGAAGCGGTCTTTTACAAAAGAAAAACTTTTCACCGCTTCGAGCTAAGTACCTCCTTGTGGTGCCTTCAGATTTGCGACCAGAACTCCTGCAGACCCTGCACGACAATCCGACGGCAGGACACCTCGGTGTTTCTCGGACGCTCGCGATGATACAAGAAAGGTACTACTGGCCACGTCGTACCACCGACGTCACTTGTTATGTGAGGACATGCCGGGACTGTCAGCGACGCAAGGCACAGCCGACAAGGCCAGCAGGACTTCTGCAGCGAATTGAACCACCTTGCCGACCTTTCAGCAGATTGGTATGGACCTACTGGGGCCGTTCTCGACGTCGGCTTTCGGAAACAAATGAATCGTGGTAGCTACCGACTACCTCACCCGCTACGCCGAGACAAAAAGCCCTTCCCAAAGGCAGAGCATCCGAGGTAGCTAAGTTCTTCATCGAAAATATCGTCCTACGTCACGGCGCCCTGGAGGTCCTTATCACCGTGAGGAACGGAATTTACTGCCGACTTAACTCAAGCAATCTTGGCGACCTGCGGGTCAGCAGCCGACTACCTTAGCCAGTAGACCACTGCGGCGGGGCGGGGTATGGACGCTGATACGCAGACGTGGACTAAGTGAAAGCTTCGGCGACGGTACTTCGGACCGTACAGGGTGGTTCGACCTCGCGACCCACTTGATTACGAGGTTGTCTCCGACGGCATCACGAACTCTCAACGACGCCGATCACGACCTGAAGTCGTTCATGTCAAGCGCCTCAAGCCCTTTCATGCGCGTTAATAAACTGAAACAGTTTATGTTGTATTATTATTGTATCGTAATTTATTCATTGTACTTTCTTGCATTATTGTTGTAGCTTCATCTTTAGATAAAGTATCGGGACGATGCCTTTTTGATAGGGGAGCAATGCCACGTTTCGTTATCGCCCCAAAACACTTGATTGATTTGATATGTGGAGTTTAACGTCCGAACACCACCATAAGATTATGAGAGACGCCGTAGTGGAGGGCTCCGGAAATTTCGACCACCTGGGGTTCTTTAACGTGCACCCAAATCTGAGTACACGGGCCTGCAACATTTCCGCCTCAATCGGAAATGCAGCCGCCGCAGCCGGGATACCGCCCCAAAACACAAGTCTCAGCGCAAAACGCGCGTGCAGTTTTCGAGAAGCTTCCGGACTATAGTAGATCATTTCGATAAGATCACGCCCACTCTGCGAACTGTACAGATTATTCTGGAACCTACGCCACCGCCAGCAATAATGCTAGAACATTCGATCGCTTGTGTATAAATGCCGACGCATTCGCCGCTTCTGAGGAGTTGATCGACGGCCAACGCTCCGTTCGCCGCTTACCTGGTGCTGGGATTACCGTGACCAGGCACGCGCCAGTCTTCGGCCCCATCTCATCGAGCATCAAGCGAAGCCCTGGACAACCCCCCGGCTCTGTCTAGGCCTTCATCGTGAGCCGACGCTCGGGCACCACAGCGCAAGCCGCGGGAGCCAGGGCCAGGACGGAAGTGTGATGGCTTTCGCAGCGCCACCGCCGAAAGCTCATTGCTTTAACTTCAGTGCTCCAGAGGACAGCACCGTCGACGACATCAAGTCCCTCAAGCCGGTATCAAGTCCTTCCAGCACATGGGAGGTGGAAAGTTCGGCGCCGCAGCCGCAAACGTCCATGCAGCTACCAAGCTGAAGAGCCGGGGCGCCATTCTCTTGAACGGCGAATCAGTTCCACTAGTCAGCGTAGGTCCTGAAACAGTCCACGTCACAGTCTTCCGGGTACCGTTGTGGGTAAGCGACGCAGCCCTCGCGACTGCTCTGTCCGCCTACGGCAACGTGCAACATATCCACGAGCCAGTGTTCAAGGGCCTTCCTGGGGTTGCCAAAGGTGTCCGTGTGGCGCGAGTGGAAATGAAAAGCCAAATACAGAACTTTCTGACAGTTCAAGGCTACAATGTCCTGTGTGACTACCGGGGTGTGAAGAAAGTTTGCTCTAAGAGCAGGAATACTGGCCAAATCGCCAAAGATTGTACCACGCCCCGTTGCACGCGCTGCAACGTGTTTGAACATGCCACAGAGGGATGCGCATAACCGAGCCGCAAGTGCTCGGGCAACTATGCAACAGCTGACTGCGTACGCCCGAAGACCGCAGCGGCTGCAGCAGCGGCAACCGAAGGGCAAGCGTGCACCGATCTCACGCCCGCACTGCAAGATGATTATCCGGCGCTCGAGCCTGCGATCGACACTGACACAAGCGACACTAATTGATTGATTGATATGTGGGGTTTAACGTCCAAAAACCAGTATATGATTATGAGAGACGCCGTAGTGGAGGGCTCCGGAAATTTAGACCACCTGGGGTTCTTTAACGTGCACCCAAATCTGAGCACACGGGCCTACAACGTTTCCGCCTCCATCGGAAATGCAGCCGCCGCAGCCGGGATTCGAACCCGCGCCCTGCGGGTCAGCAGCCGAGTACCTTAGCCACTAGACCACCGCGGCGGGGCACACAAGCGACACTGACGCCCTTGCTGAACCACAAGACGAAGGAGACCTGCCTCCCCTGTCTGAGAAAGCCTCGTCAACCCTTCACGTCCCGTCTGAGACCATCGACTTCTCGCCGGACGCCTACGAAAAACACAGCTCATCCAAAGCCGAAGCCCGAGCCCCCGTACTTAGCAGAGACCACGAGAGCAACAGCTCTGACACAGTTGGCACCACGAATAGCTCCGTCGCACCGAGAGCTTCGATGGGACGCGGCACCCGAACAACCGGACGTGCAGACGCTCCGGTCATCGGCCCAGACAGGACCACAACGGTAATTATGCTAGTGACAACGACGAGCGCCCGCGCCAGCAAGTACTCGGCTCAGACCCGCAAACTGAGCCTGTCAAGCCTCATTTACCAGATTAGAGGTGCGGCCGCCGGTGCGAGTGTCAGCGCCAGCGCCATGGAAATAGACCGTCCAGCCACCAAACGAGCCCACCCACCGACCACACACTGTGAGGGCTCAACGTACAGTTGTAAGCCCCGAAAATTCGCTAATGCTCTGACGACGTCAGAGCATTTCTCTCTTCATGTTCACTTGGTGAGCGCTCGCCCCACCCTCTGCTAGGGGTTTTTCTGAAGCTTGCGCGCACTCTTCCTTCTTCAGAATGGCTACGGTGCATTTTCTCTCGTTAAACGTCAGGGGTTTCAGACGCCAAGATAAGCAGAGAGAAGTCATGCACTTCGCAAGGTCACGTCATGTCGACATCCTCTTCTTACAGGAATGTAATTTCCGAACCCATTTTGATGTGCAATCCTTTTGTTCACATTTTGGAGTCGAAGCCTTTTTTTCGTTGACTGATTCAAAGATGTGCAGAGCCGGAGTTGTTTTCTTGACACCAGTGTTACGCTGAAGAGCACACTGTGTTTATGGTTTTGACGGCCGCACACTAGCTGTAGACTCTGAGCTCCAGGGCAGACGAGTAAGGGCGTTCGTAATATGAGCCCCAGCTCAACGTGGGGGCACGGTCGATTTTTTTCAATTCACTCGACTCATTTATGTTGGACAGCTACCCTACTTTCTCAGTAGGGAATTTTAACCGTGTTCAAGACACCGACAGAGATGCGCGCGGACGCAGACAAAGCAGACAATATAGCGGAGTTAGCGCATTGCGACAACTCATCCGCAATTTCAAGCTCGGGGATGCGTGGGTCGACACTCACGGAAATGACTTCGTTGCAACATCGCAACGGGGTTGCAACATGACCCGGCTAGACCGCTTCCATTTTCCAGAAGTGCTAGCCACACATGTCTTTAGTTGCGAGATCCTACATTTCCCACCGGACGTTCCGTGCATTACAGACCACTTTCCAGTGTCTGTAAAACGGCCCCGCCGCGGTGGTCTAGTGGCTAAGGTACTCGGCTGCTGACCCGCAGGTCGCGGGTTCGATTCCCGGCTGCGGCGGCTGCATTTCCGATGGAGGCGGAAATGTTGTAGGCCCGTGTACTCAGATTTGGGTGCACGTTAAAGAACCCCAGGTGGTCAAAATTTCCGGAGCCCTCCACTACGGCGTCTCTCATAATCAGAAGTGGTTTCGGGACGTTAAACCCCACAAATCAATCAATCAATCAGTGTCTGTAAAACATTTCTTTTAACAATCCACTACATTTCGAAACCATTGAAAAATGGACACCACACTCGTGCACGACCCGGAAAGCGTAGCATTACTGCGCAATGCACTAGAGCAAGCATGCAAAAGGCCGCCTGAACCCCGTAACTGGGACGCATTGAAACACAGTTGGCACGGCGAGCTTATCAAAGCGGGGCGCGAAAGGGAAGCGCGCCTGACGACAGAGATATACGACTCGCTACGAAAAGCACGCATTGTACGCAGAGGCGAGACGCTGACGTTCGCGATGCATGATTAACTCGACCAGTTAAAGGCGCGGTACGAACTTATGCTACGTCTTAGCTCACGCACGGCTGCGCAGTCTTTTATTAACGGACGACCGGTTTCAGATCCAGCTGTTCTTCGAAGTGTTCGCAACGGCTCCTTGGGTGAACAAACGCATGTTTCTTTCGCTCAGTTGCCGAACGGCGAACAGTCTGCACGAGCAGAAGACATAATGAGGGTCTTTGAAACACATTTTTCGAATCATTTCATGGCGGAGAACACAAACGACGTGAACTATACCACCATAGGTAATGAGTTTCGCGAGGGAATTTCCCACGTACCGGAGGAGCTCCGCGATGGTCTGTGCAGCCCAGTGACGCTGGATGAATTACGCATCGTGCTTCAGCGCATGAACACAATCGCCGCCGCCGGCCCTGACGGGATACCTTTGAGTTTCTACAAAACCTTCCTTGAAACAATCAAGACCACGTTTTGACAATGCTAAATGGGCTTCTTGCTGACAGAATCGGACCGAATACGTTTCGTGAGAGCAGAGTTATACTCTTGCTTAAAAGCGAGGGAGGGCCATTTCCCTACTTAACTCGGACTATAAAAGAGCGACAGCCATCCTTGCAAACCGCATAACAACCATTCTACCGGAAATAGTAAGCGACATACAAACATGCTGTGTCCCAGGTCGTACGATCTATTCCTCGCTTGCGCTGACTCGTGATTTATTCACGTACGCTACAAGAACACAAATATCTGGCACTTTTGTTTCCTTGGATCAGGAAAAAGCTTTTGATCGCGTAGAATTGGACTATCTCTTCGCTGTGATTGAGTATTATGGCTTCCCAGCACATTTAACCGACACCCTCCGCTTACTATACACCGACTTAGAAACGTCGTTAGTAGTGAATGGCTATACATCTGAACCTATTGCAGTAAGTAGGGGCATTTGACAAGGCGGTCCCCTCTCCACAATTCTCTTTGTATTATGCATAGATCCATTACTGAAACAAATCCAGAAATGCACTTCGATACGCGGTTTCTCTCTTCTAGGCTTGGGGAAACTGAAAGTAGCGGCATACGCCGATGACATCTCGTTGTTTATTCGGAACATAGATAGCTACAGAGCCTTTCTGAGAATATTCCACACTTATAGTTACCTGTCGGGAGCACGTCCTAATCCCGGAAAAAGCAAGGCATTGTGCTTTGGGATGCACATTGAAGAGTTCCCTGATGGCGTCCAAATCGTCCAAGGCGTTAAAGTCTTAGGTGTAACTTTCCTTCCGACTGGTAAGAAAGTCCACACCACATGGAAAGAAATCCAACACAAAGTGGACAGACGCATTGAAGTCGCCAGAACGTTTCAACTACCTTTTACTGAAAGAGCTTATCTAATTGAATCCAGCATAACAGCGCCACTGATTTATGTAGCCAGAGTATCCCGACCACTTCGACGGGTTTTGCTTAGAGTGGCTACTGCGTGCGGCTCCTTTATTAGGGATGGCCACGCCGAAGCTGTTGGCAGAGCCTTGGTCCACCTACCAGTAAATTGGGGTGGGCTCAGTGTACCCAACCTTGATATAATGTGCCGCACGTTGGCTCTCAAAGACACCTGGGCACTCTTAGAGAACTCATCGTATCGAGGCAGGCAACTTGTAGTGTATTCTGCTAGGAACCTCTAGAAGACTTTTTGGTTTAGCAAACGACACTGGGCCAGCTGCTGAGCAGCCACCAGCGTATTACACACATGTTATAAAATCTTTGCAACAATGGCGAAACGATCTTCCAGCTCAAGAACTTATGGAAATGTCCTCCACAGATAAGAGCGAATTATTAGCATTTAAAAGCTTTTCTGAGGAACAACGCCGGAAATGTCGGGGGAAAAGATGCGGGACTCTTACAAACACGCCTCTCCCCTCCGAGGTCCGTGACCTAAACTGGCTCAGGGAATGGGGGGCTTTACCAACGGCCGACCGCCTTTCGGCGTGGGGCGTGGTGCCCTGCGCCACATGCCCGCAATGCGGTCGCGTCGAAACACTGAACCATGTCTTCCATGAATGTACGGTAGCGCGCACCTTTTGGCGCATGGTTACCAGGATGTTCCAAACAAGTATGCAGTGGAGGTCTAGCCACAGGGATAACGTTGCCGTACACCTAATGGCTATCGGAGCCTTCGTTTTATGGAAACGAAGGGGACTGGCCTGCCTGAGGGTACGCCCCCAGAGAGCCATGTTTCCCCTACTACATCGGCTAAGAAACATAATGCTTATGCATCTCAACGCAGAACTAGTCATGCTGGGAGAGGAGGCTTTCCTCCGACGGTGGTCTACGCGATTTATTATCGTAAAAAACAACAGAGTGTCCATGCGTTCGCTCCACTATTGAGGAGGTGGGCTAGAGCTTGTACCACTGTGACATTACAGTGTGTATTTTTCTTTTCTTCTTTAGAAACATGTACTTTTGTGCAATATTGTTCTTGAGCGCGAGAGCAAATTGTCCTCACAGGTGAATTTAAAATATCACGCTACACTGTGAATGACCTCCCCTTGTTTGTTCATATAGCCTTACTGTTTATTTAAGTTTAATCATCTCGATGTCATGAATGTCCTGTCTTTGTTGTACAATTTTTGCATTGTACGTCACTGCATTTGCAATAGGTTCTTTTCGCTGTATATAACAGCTTGCATTGTACATACGCATTGTTCACCATTGTCCATTTTTAAGTGTGTACATAAGCTGTGTAAGATATATCCGGAAATAAAATTCTCTTAAACGCAAGACTGCTACTGCAATCGAACTTTCCGTTTACCGGGCACAGGTTCGCCCAAATAAACAGTTAAATCGCAACATAAAGTCTCCTGTCGTTGGCCACGTCACGATCCCTTGACAATATATATACATTTTTATTATGCACATCAACCAGATATGCATACAATTAGTAGCCACATATAAACATAAGAGTAAATTAGTGCTTAAGCTTCTCAGCAAATGATGACGGGCAGGTGATATCAAAGATAGAACGGGGCAGGCTGTTCCACTCAGTCATTGAACGGCAGAAAAAGGAGGCCGAGAAGGTAGTAGTGCGGCTGCGTGGACGGGTTCATTGTAAGTGATGCCCAGTACGAAGGGAAAGGCGTGGGGGTGGTGCCAAGATGTATGGTGTCTGATGAAGCGAGCTGTAATAGAACTTGTGAAAAAGGATTAGTGAAGCAATGCGGCACAGGAATGACAATGAATCTAAGCCGGATCGTGCCTTCAGTAGTGATACGCTTGTGTGATATGAGCACAATGAATGAATGAATCTTACCGCGCGATTTTGGACTGCTTCGAATGCATTGATAAGATATGCTTCATGTGGGGACCATAGCGGGGATGCGTACTCAAGTTTCGGACGTACAAGCGTTTTAAATGCTAGTAGTTTTACGTGAGGGGGTGCATGACATAAATGGCTTTTTAGGTATCCCAGGGTTCGGTTAGCTGAGGCAGTAATGCGCGACATATGATTAGACCCATCTAAACTATACGGAAGGGTGACACCAAGGTACTTAAACGAGTCTACTTTTTCTAAGGAAGTATTGCTGATGTTATAGGGCATAGAGGTTGGCTGATAGTAACGGGTGAAACAAATTACTTAACATTTATTGGGGTTAAGGGTGATTAGCCAGTCGTTACACACAGCGTCGCACTTTATTAAGGTCGTCTTGCAGGGTGCTGTGGTCAAAGACGTTATTAATTGCGCGATATAGGGCACAGTCGTCGGCAAACAGACGGATATGAGAAGAGACATGGAGGGGAAGGTCGTTAATGTAAATAAGGAAGAGTAGGGGACCCAGGACACTTCCTTGTGGGACGCCAGACGTAACGAAAAGAGATGCGGATGTATGACTATTGACATGCACTGACTGATGACGGTTAGAGAGAAATTCGGCAATCCAGTTTAGAATGGTCGAGGGCAAGTTCAAACGGGATAGTTTTAGTAATAGCCGTTTATGAGGTAACTTGTCATATGCTTTGGCATGATCGAGAAAAATAGCGTCTGGGTGTTTCTCTCGAGGTTAATGTGGAAGTCATGGGTGAAGATGGCAAGCTTTGTCTCACATGATAAGCCTTTGCGAAAGCCACGTTGGGCAGGGTAAAAGAAGTTAGCGGTGTGTAGGGAGTGTATGATTTGGGTGTAGATTACATGTTCCATTATCTTGCAGGGTACACTTGTAAGACAGATTGGACGGTAGTTAAGAGGTGAATTCCTATTTCCTGATTTACAAATCGGAACGACCTGCCCGCTCTTCCAATCGATGGGAATACTGGAGGATGATAAAGAATCGGCAAATATTAGTTTCAAGTAAGATGTGCACACATGTTTTGTATATTTGAATAGTTTAGAAGTGAGACCGTCTACCCCGGGTGCTGATGATAACTATAGTTTTTCGAATATTAGCATTATGCCATTTTTGGTGAATTCGATGGGTGGCATGACAGAGTGCAAACGTGCAGGCGGTGACGGACCAGGACTGGCGGGTTCAGTAGTAAAGACAGATGAAAACGCGACGTTAAACGCATTGGCACACTCTTGGTGCCAATGCGTTTCATTCATTATGTCAGATCATTATGTCATTATGATCTGTGAGGATGATAGTTCCAGGTACCTTAGGTTGCAAGATTTGCCAGATTTTTTCTGGCAAATCTTGGTGTCTGCGCTGCTTGCAGCCTCGTCACGCTTTATGACGGACACTCTGCCCTACTTGTGATTAATTTCAGGAACGACTACCGGCACCTGTTTCCTGACACCGCCATCGCTTTCGCCTACCCTATCGCAAACGTTTATGAATGCTTCGCATCTACATCAGCCGACGACGGGCTTCGACCAACACCAAGTGACGTGACTTCACTACTTGCAAAAGTTGTTGTCAACTCGACCCTCTAGGAACAACAACGGACCAAGCTACGTGAACTGCTACATAAATTTAAAGAGTGCTTCGCGTCCATTTCGAAGGTTCGTCAGACACCAATCACGAAACACCGAATAATTACGTATAACGACGCCTCGCTCATAAAACAACACACTTACCGTGTATCGGCACAGGAACGTGACGTGATAAATGCTCAAGTCGAAGAGATGTTGCAAGATGACATTATCCAACTTTCGAAGAGGGCCTGGCCATCTCCGGTTGTGCTCGTGAAGAAAAAAGATGAATCCCTGCGCTTCTGCGTGGTCTACAGGAAACTTGTCAGCGTGACTAAACAAGACGTCTATCCGCTGTCCCGCATCGACGATTCCCTCGATATACGGCAGTGGGCCAAGTATTTTTGTTTGGTAGACTTGAAAAGTGGCTACGGGCAGATTGAAGTTTATAAACGAGATCGTGAAAAAACTGCCTTCGCTACACCGGATGGCCTAGATGAATTCAAAGTGCTTCCCTTCGGTTTCTGTTCCGCACCTGCGACATTCCAGAGAATGATGGACACTGTTCTTACCGGTCTAAAGTGGCACACGCGCGTAGTTTGTCTGGATGATGTTGTCGTGTTCTCTGCCACCTTTGAGGAGTACTTGAAGCGTCTGCAGAATGTGCTGGAAGCGTTCCGCTCTGCTAGCCTGACACTGAAGCCAAAAAAATGCCACTTCGTTTACAAGGAGCTTAAGTTTCTCGACCAAGTTGCCAGTACGGGTGGTATTCGACCAGACCCTGAAAAAAGTACCGCCATGGCCTCATTTTTCTGTTCCAGTTGATAAGAAGGTGGTGCGTCGCTTTCTAGGGCTCTGCGCGTACAATCGCCGCTTTACAGCCAATTTTTTCTGGGATTGCTGAACCGCTCACTCGACTCACTCGTGAAAATATTCCATTCGTCTGGAAGGAAAGACAGGACGTAGCTTTCTCTCAGCTAGGGGGGTGTTTGCAGACACCACCAGTACTCGCTCACTTTGACCAAAACGCTGATACTGGAATTCATACTGACGCCAGCAACGTGGGTCTTGGTGCTGTCCTCGTACAACAAGAGGGCACAGAGCGAGGGATAGCGTACGCTAGCCACACTCTTTCTCACGCCGAGGTCAACTACTCCACGCCAGAGAAAGAGTACCTCGCTGTTGTATGGGCCACGATGAAATTGAGGCCTTACCTTTACGGACGCCCCTTCAAGGCAGTGACCGACCATAATTCGTTGTGCTGGTTAGCCAACCTGCGGGACCCGTGTGGGCGACTGGCACGATGGAGTCTTCGTCTGCAGGAATACGATTTCCCGATCAATTACAAATCGGGCCGCAAGCACGAAGATGCTGATTTATTATCCCATGCACCTGACGAAGTTTGTGGCCACGACACCGAGGATGACGGTGGTTACTTTGGGGCCCTTAGTACAACATATATGATTACACGACAGCACGTGGACGATGAAATTCGCGCAGTTATTGAATATCTTGAGGGACGAAACTCTTTCATACTTCGATGTAGTTCTCAAAGTCTGTCGTCATTTTGTCGACGAGATGGGTTCCTGTATAAGGAAAACTCCAACGGCAATGAGAGAACCTATCTTCTAGTTGTGCCAACTGACATGCGTGACGACATTCTTCTTGCCTGCCACGATGAGCCCACATCGGTCACTTAGTTTCCTCTCGAACTCTCGCTCGAGTTCGACAAGCATACTACTGGCCAAAGCCTTCTGCATCCGTTAAACGATACAAAAAATCTGCCGCGAATGTCAACGCCGCGAATCCCTGCCACTGAAGCCTGCGGGGCTTCTTCAACCAATAGAACCACCCAGAGCGCCATTTGATCAAATAGGAATGGATTTACTTGGGCCCTTTCCGCTATCATCTGCCGGCAACAAGTGGATCGTAGTAGCCACCAACGATTTGACGAAGTACACCGAAACAAATGCACTACAACGCACTACGGCTTCCGACTTCACCCAATTTTTTATGGATTAGATCGGTCTTCGACATGGCGCCCCGTCATGCGCAATCACAGAGGAACAGCATTCACGGCCCAGCTCATTCATGACGTATTCAAGCTCAACTACACGAGCCATCGCAAGACCACGGCATATCATCCACAGAGCAACGGCTTGACAGAGCGACTCAACAAGACCATCACTGACATGTTATCCATGTAGGTAGATGTCCAGCATAAGGTCTGGCACCAGGTGCTACCATGCGTCACATTCACGTACAGTACTGCCATCTAGGAAACTACGCGATTCTTGCCTTTTCGTCTTTTATATGAACGTGAGGCCCAGGCCATCATGGATGCGATGATTCCACACAATTGCGACGCTTTAATCACGCCTGACGCTGGGCAGCTTATCCAGTACGCCGAAGAAGTACGCCATATAGCATGCCTACACATTACGCACCAGCAGAGTACAGACGCATGCCGCTACAACGCTGGCCATCGGCAAGTTGAATACCATCCAGGCGATCAAGTTTGGGTGTTAACTCAAGTCCGACGCCAGGGATTGTCAGAAAAACTGCTCAGTCACTTTTTCGGACCATACAAAGTGTTGCGACGCGTCAGCGATGTCAACTACGAGGTAGTCCCTGACGGCGCCTTCTCGCCACGGTGGTGAAGGCACTCTGAAGAGATTGTGCACGCAGTGCGTCTGAAGCCGTAGTCATGCGGTTGTGTGACTGCGTATGAACCTTATCGCTGTTTCTGTGTATGCGCCTATTTTCTTTTGGTTCGCCCCGACTTTGCCTTTGTACTTCCGAGCATCAGAGCGATGCCCTTTTTTTCAGAGGGGGAATAGTGTCACTTGGCCGCTAGTTACGGCGAGCGCAAGCCATGGCTGCCCGTGAGAATGGAAGACGATGTTCTGGCTAGTTGATTATTGGAGCAGCCACCTTGCCAGTATTCTTTGTTTCCCCGCCGGCTCAGTTCTTCCAAGTTGATATATATATATATATATATATATATATATATATATATATATATATATATATATATATATATATATATATATATATATTCGTATAGGAGAGAAGACGCACGTACGAAGTTATTTTATTGACGTTTCGGCCGTGGGTCCGGCCTTCATCAGAATGTATATATATATATATATATATATATATATATATATATATATATATATATATATATATATATACTTTTTCCTTTATTCGAAGGCCATAGCTCGATTCCTGCTCACGGCAAGTTATTTTTCACCCACTTTTTTTTCTTATTTTCATTACATTTGTTCTGTAATGATGAATGCAGCGGGTCAATAATTGCTCGGAAAACACATAGTCAGTGCAAAGCACGAGACGCTCGCGTCGGATATTATCGCTGCTTTCGCTGGTTAGGCCTACGCTCCTACCTAGTTTCAAAGAACAATTCTGACTGTCAAAGTTCTTTATTATATTTAGTAGAGTTTGCTTGGTCTCCTCGCAATCCTGAAGTTGCGAAGCCGGACTCGACCTCCCGCTAAGACCACTGCATCTGCCACAAGCCCTCCGTCTATGGCTCCCCAGGTCATCGTGTTCTCCGGCGCGGTCCGTCAGCGGGACCCTCCCATATTCAGCGGCACGGACGATCACGACGTCGACGACTGGCTGGCTACGTATGAACTCGTGAGTGTCTTGAACAAATTGGACGAAGCCACGAGACTGGCCACCGTTGGCATTTACCTCAGTGGCATTGCCCACTTGTGGCTTCGGAACATGAAACCGACGTTCCAACCTGGACAACATTCAAGACAAAGTTCAGCGAAGTCGTCGGTCGTCCTGCTGTTCGCAAACCTCATGCGGTGCAGCGCCTTCAGTCAAGATCTCAACTGCCTGGTGAGAATTTCACCAGTTACATAGAAGACGTCATTGACTTGTGCAAACGCATCAATGCGAAAATGACGGAGGTGAACTGCGTCAAGCATATTTTCAAGGGGCATCGACGAGGACGCATTCCAGATGCTCATTTCAAAAAGCCCGGCTACTGTCGCTCAAGTTACCGAGCTCTGCCAAAGTTATGATGAGCTTCGCCGGCAACGTCTTGTCACCCACCGTGCTGTCTGCCCCATCAGGAATTGATGTCCGGCTTGACTCTCTCACAAGATCCCGTCCTCCTCTCGCAGATAAATGATTTTGTACGCGAAGAAGTTGCCCGCCAACTGTCGCTCATCTCCGGCCCACCGGAGCACAGTGCACCGCTTAGCCCTACACTGCGAACAATTATACAAGACCAATTGTCTGAGGCCCTTCCTCTACAGCTGGTGCCACCAGTCAATGCGCCATTGATATACGCCGAAGCAGCAGCACGACCACGACCACACACGTTCCGAGCGCCACCGCCACTGCCTGCTCCTGGAGGTGCGCCACGACCTCCAGTGCACCGAGTTCCTAATCCATGATGCACTGCCGACAACCAACCGATTTGCTTTTCGTGTGGTCTACCCGGACATGTCGCACGTCTTTGCCACCGCCGCCCGCTCCATTCACGTGAAAACCCGCTTTCATACGAGTGCGACCACACGTTTCTTTACACTCCAGACCCCGAATGGCGCCCTCCTCGACCAAGCCAACAACAACCTTCTGATCGCCGATCTCCTTCTCCACGTCGTCGCTCGCCCTCCCCGATGCGCCGACGCCCCCTTACAGTCGACGCGAAAAACTAAATGACGCAGTTCCCGAGGCAAGAACTGCGTCCTCGTCGCAAAGCACAAGCCCCCTTCGTTCGCCACCGAATGTGATTAATGCCGTTCTTGAAGGTGTACCTGTACTTGCCCTTTTGATACTGGCGCCGCCATTTCTGTCATGAAAAAAGTTTGCCGTGCAATTCGAAAAGTGACAACGCCTTAATTGGGTTCGTTTCTTCATACTGCCACTGCACAGCCTGTGGCGGAGTGTACCGCTAGACTCGTAACTCAAGGAGTGCCTTAGACAGTGCAGTTCGTAGTATTTTCGCACTGTTCTCACGACATCATTTTAGGCTGGGATTTCCTCTCCCATCCCTAAGCCGTCATTTATTGTTCCCGTGCCGAAGTTGTTTTTTGTCCTCTTGGTGATGCTCTACCTGCGGATGATCGCCCTTCCAACACGAATTTGTTCATTAGTGACGACACTCGGACCCCTCCGCGCGCTACTGTCTTCACACCTGTGTCGTGTTCCGCCGTCGTCGACGCTACCACACTCTTCACGCCTTCCGCTGCTTTCGTTCATCACCTATCAGCGCTTCCAACCGGTCTCGTTGCTCTTCAAGGTGGTGCGACCGACGTACTTATGGGGAATCCTTTCCCATTCACAATTACGCTGCTTCGGGGCGAATGTATCGGCTCAATCGAATCATTCGAAACCATCGCTACACTTGACGTTCCTCATGGATCATCGGAAATCAGTGCCCTCTCCTGTAGTTCCAGGAATGGCCCTTCCCCTGCCGACATTATCAACCGTGTATTCGACGAAGACCTAAACTCACAACAAAGGTGTTAGCTTTTGAGCCTCCTTGACAAGTTTCGGCCATCTTTTGACAGTCACAGCGCTACCTTCGGTCGATCATCTACTGTTCGACCAGAACGACACAGGTAATCATCCACCACTACGGCAGCGACCTTACCGTGTTTCACCGACTGAACGCCTGTGTCATCGATGAACAAGTAGGTGACATGCTAAAGTGCGGCGTCTTTCAAATATCAAATGGTCCTTGGGCGTCGCCGGTTGTTTTAGTTAAAAAGAAGGATGGCACAATATGCTTTTGCGTAGATGATCGTCGCCTAAACAAAATAACACGAAAGGATATTTATTCTTTGCCTCGGATCGATGACGCCTTCGACTCTTTACAAGGCGCTGAGTTCTTTTTTTCTTAGATCTGTGCTCTGGGTATCGGCAAGTGCCCATGAATCCGGATGATAGACCAAAAACTGCCTTTGTTACACGAGACGGCTTACACGAATTTAACGTGACGCCATTCGGCCTATGCAATGCGCCGGCAACATTTGAGCGCATGATGGACACCATATTACAAGGCCTCAAATGGAACACGTGTTTGTGCTACTTAGATGATGTGGTGGTATTCTCACCCGATTTTCCCACGCACCTTCATCGCTTGGAACAGTTTCTACGCTGCCTTTCTGCAGCTGGCCTCCAACTAAACTTGAAGAAGTGCCACTTTGGAGCACGCAAGCTGACCATTCTCGGACACGTCGGGTCGAAGGATGGCGTTCACCCTGACCCCGCTAAGCTACGTGCTGTTAGCGAGTTCTCGAGGCCCGCGTCTCTCAAAGAACTGCGTAGTTTCATTGGGCTTTCCGTCGCTTCGTCCGGGATTTTCTCTCGATCATAGCACATCTGACAGACCTACTTAAGAGAGACCGCAATCTATCTGCGTGGTCTCCAGCCTGCGACAGTGCTTTTGCGAAGCTCCGTGAACTGCGAACACCACCCATATTGCGACATTGGCAGCTGTGACACAATGCAGTTCACTTACCCGTTCCTCCCAACAATGCAGGTGTTGCTTGTAATTGTCGCTCGCCTGCTGATGCCCGGCTTGGCAATCACTTCATTGGACCCATCATCAAACTGCACCTTCCTGCCTGGCAACGGCGAAGCAGCAACTGTCCCACCCTCCTCCGCTACCGCTTCGACGCTGTTGCCAGTGCCGTGGCTAGACTACGCCTCCCCCACTTCACCTTGGACAGCCCCATCGAAGTCAACATCACCACTCCGAGCACCTATATATCGCGAACGGTCACCGGCGTCAGCTTGTGAGCTTGGCAGCTGTGACACAATGCATTTCGCTTACCCGTTCCTCCCAACAATGCAGGTTTGTAGGCACAGCTGTCTTCACGCGAAAACGTCAAGTGATTACTTTCTAGTCCAGCTGCCGGGCCCACAGTGTCTTGTCGCTATCATTGCCGAGTGTTTATATGCTGTTTACTCTTTACTCTTGTTGTTATCTGGTGACGGCGAAACCAACCCTAATCCGGAAATGAACGAAATTCTCGCAGAACACGGAAAGATTAGCGCTGGACAAAACAAACTAATATCCGATTTTGAAGAAGTAAAGCAGCAACTCCTCACAACCGACAAAGCATTGTCAGATCTGGGAAAGCGTATGACTGAACTAGAACGCCATTACCAAAATATTTTGTCCATACGAGCTGACATTGCCACAATTCAAGCCGACACTACCACAACCACACACTTAGTTTCCAAACTTGAAAAACGGCTGGATGACGCAGAAAACCGGTCACGCCGCAACAACTTAATCTTCTATAACTTTACAGATACTAATGCCAAAGCAGCAAATATTGAAACACAAGAACTTATCATCGACCACTGTCTTGAACACTTGAAAATAAAAATTGACCCGAAAGAAATTGACCGAGCACATCGTCTCGGCAGCCACACCAATGATCCTTGCCGCCCGATAATTGTCAGGTTCACATTCTACAAAACCAAAGAAAACACCCTCTCAAATGCCAAAAAGTTAAAAGCAACAGATTTCAGCATTGGCGAAGATTATTCCCTCTCAGTTCGTACTTCCCGCCGTCATCTAGTTGCTTTCGCCAAGTAGAAATCAGGTCAAATTCAGATCAGTTTCAAAACTTTGTATATGGGTTCCAAACGGTACATTTTTGACCACGGATCACAATCGGTTATAGAAGTCGTGTAGCGATCATTGCGCCCGCAGGTTAAACCGCACCACTGCCAAATCCAAACACGAAATGAACTTTCTTTTTCTGTTATCTTTACTAATAATCGTAGTCTCATGCCGAAGTGCCAACTTGTTAGATTAGATTTGTGGGGTTTAACGTCCCAAAACCACCATATGATTATGAGAGACGCCGTAGTGGAGGGCTCCGGAAATTTTGACCACCTGGGGTTCTTTAACGTGCACCCAAATCTGAGCACACGGGCCTACAACATTTCCGCCTCCATCGAAAATGCAGCCGCCGCGGCCGGGATTTGAACCCGCGACCTGCGGGTCAGCAGCCGAGTACCTTAGCCACTAGACCACCGCGGCGGGGCAGTGCCAACTTGTGTCGAACATTGTGGCGTCTTCCAACAGTAATATTTTGGTACTAACAGAAACTTGGCTAACCGATGAAGTTACTGACGCCGACGTGCTCTCGGACCTACTAGATTATCAGTTATTCCGCACCGACTGCAAACGCGGCCGGGGCGGGAGTTGTGCTAATCGCTGTTGGCCCAGAATTACCCTGTTCTGCTGTCAACATAAAATCTGCCATTGAAGTTTTGTGGCTGGTTTGCCACGCTTCCCCTCAAACATTCCTACTCAGGGTTCGCTACAGGCCACCGAGCAACAATACAGGTTTTTCACGTGATTTAAACAACATAATGAGCACAATCACGACTACCTATCCCTAACGCTCACATTTTACTTTTGGTTGATTGATTTGTGGGGTTTAACGTCCCAAAACCATCATTTGATTATGGGAGACGCCGTAGTGGAGGGCTCCGGAAATTTTGACCACCTGGGGTTCTTTAACGTGCACCCAAATCTGAGTACACGGGCCGACACATTTTACTTTTTTTGGGGGGACTTTAATTTTCCGAAAATTGATCGGCATAACCCTGCACCCTCGTCGGCATACGATGTCGAAACGAAAGATTTTATAGACGTTTGTTTGAATTTTAACTTATGTCAACTTGTGTCAGAGCCCACGCGCATATCAGGCGGCTGTGCTAACATCCTAGATTTAATACTAACCGACCGCCCGGATTCTTTATCGTCCATTTCATACCTACCCGAAATTAGTGACCACAAGGAAATACATGCAAATGTTTCCTTCGCTCTTGAGCGGCGCGACAAACTCAAGAAAACAATTACCTTATACGATAAAGATAATTATGAAGCCATAAACAAAGAACTCGAAAGCTTTCCAGACTTCGAACATAGCTTTCGCTCCCGATCTGTGAGCGATAATTGGGAGATTTTTAAAAATCAGATGAATGAATTAATTAGCAAATTTATCCCCACAACATCATTCTGTAGCACGCTGCAGAAACCCTGGTTTACAAACAAACTAAAGAGACTAGCGAATAGAAAAAAGCGCCTTTTTGCGCAGCAAAAGCAAAACAGACGCCTGAAGCTTGGGCTAAATACAACGGAGCCGAAAAAGATTATACTACCGCTATTAGTAACGCAAAATACACGTTTTTGAACCACGATTTACCAGGCATGCTAACCGATAACACACGTAAATTCTGGCAGATCGTGAACCCTCTTTCTACCAGCACCATCCACCTTACTAATGATTCCGGTCACATGCTATCAGATGATCAATGTGCTGATGCTTTTAACAGCGCATTTTCATCTGTATTTACTAATGAATCTAGCGTACCTTCCTCTCCTGCCCCGATGCTGTTGACATCCTCTATTTGCTCACTTGTTTTTTGCTCAGGTGGTATTTCTAGTGTTATTCAATACATGAAACTGTCCTCATCAGGTGGCGTCCACGATATGAACTCAAAAGTGTTAAAAAATATCCATGACACCATCGCCCCAATTCTGTGCTTGATGTATGCGCAGTCGCTCTCCACATGCATTCTTCCAGATGACTGGAACATGGCCAAGGTCGTTCCCATCTATAAATCAGGTGATAAGAACTGTCCATTGAACTACCGTCCCATTTCTTTAACCAGCGTCCCGTGCGAAATCATAGAACATGTCATCTACTCACAGATTGTAAACGTTATAGCTTGCAACAACTTTTTCACCCCGGCCAGCATGGTGAAAGGATTTTCCTGCGAAACACAACTAGCAATATTTCTTCACGATATGCATTTTAATCTTGACAACAACTTACAAACTGACGCAATCTTTCTAGATAACGCAAATGCATTCGACACAGTACCCCACCAAAGACTAATAATAAAGCTATCCCAGTTCAACTTAGACCCAAGTGTACTAAATTCGATCAAAGCATTTCTAACTAACCGTTCTCAGTTTGTGCATGTCAATAACAAATCTTCTGCTTACCTCCAAGTAACATCAGGTTTACCTCAAGGTTCAGTTCTTGGCCCCATTCTGTTTCTGATATACATTAACGACTTACCCCTCAGCGTATCCTGCAAAATCCGCATGTTTGCAGATGACTATGTGGTCTATCGAACAATAACTAACACTAACGACCAAAATATTCTCTAGAACGACCTTAACCACATTCAAGAATGGTGCGATAATTGGCTTTTGTCTCTTAACCCTAACAAATGCAAACTTGTTACGTTTACCCGCCGTAAGAATCCTTTTGTTTTTTCATATTATATCGGCCACGTCCCTGTACAATCACAACCATCCTACAAGTATCTAGGTGTCACAATGTATCGCGATCTCACTTGGAATGCGCATATTACTAACGTCATTTCATCGGCAAATAAAACTCTGGGCTTCTTGAAGCGTCACCTACGTCATGCATCAAAACATGTGAAGTTGCTGGCATATCAGTCTCTCATCAGATCGAAACTCGAATATGTATCCCCCATATAGAACCCGCCCCAAACATACCTCATTAACGACCTCGAATCTTTACAAAATCGCGCCGTTCGATTCATTTACTCCCAGTACTCATACGACATCAGCATTTCATCCTTGAAAGCACAATCAGGTTTATCACCCCTCTCTGTTCGCCACCGTATCGCCACCCTTTCTCTCTTTCATGAATTCTTTCATTCTCCTCTCAATGCAGCTCCTTACATCCTGCCCCCGACATACTTTCCACACCACACAGGCCATCCACGTCAAGTGTCCTATTATCGCAACAGAACTGCCACCTTTTCTGCTTCTTTTTTCTCCCCGCCGTCAAGGATTGGAACAACCTTCCCTGCTCCGTGTTTCAACCACCTGCCCATCATCCTTCGCGACAAATGTTACAATTCACCTGTGCAGCGAAAATTAACGTTTTCAAATGTTCTCCTTTCCCGTGTATCCACCACTTATGTAATACCACCAGTGGGGTCCTTAAGGAAATAAAAAATGAAAATGAATGAAATGAAAATTTCGATTCAAGTGCTCACAAAGAAATCCACACGGATGCTAGCGGTGTCGGTCTTGGCGTTGTACTCGCCCAACGAAAGCCTGGTTACCAAGAATATGTTGTTGCATACGCAAGCCGCACTCTTAGAAAAACAAAAGCAAATTATTCGGTAACTGAGAAAGAATGCGTAGCGATTATCTGGGTCATTACTAAATTTCTGCCTTATCTGTACAGCCACCCTTTCGATGTTGTAACCGATCACCTCGCGCCCCGCCGCGGTGGTCTAGTGGCTAAGGTACTAGGCTGCTGGCCCGCAGGTCGCAGGTTCGATTCCCGGCTGCGGTGGCTGCATTTCTGATGGAGGCGGAAGTGTTGTAGGCCCGTGTACTCAGATTTGGGTGCACGTTAAAGAACCCCAGGTGGTCAAAATTTCTGGAGCCCTCCACTACGGCGTCTCTCATAATCAAATGGTGGTTTTGGGACGTTAAACCCCACAAATCAATCAAATCAACCGATCACCTCGCGCTTTGCTGGTTATCCTCTCTCACGGATCCCTCCGGACACTTGGCACGGTGGACTTTACGGCTCCAAGAGTACGACATCCGTGTCATTTATCACTCAGGCCAAAAGCATGCCAATGCCGATGCTTTTTCGCGTTCGCCTGTTTCTGCTGATATTGCGAGTGTCTCCATCCAAGACAACTTACTTCCACTATCAGGACCCATCGACATGGCTGCGCAGCAGCGCAAAGATTCGTGGATTGCGTCTCTGATAGATTACCTATCTGAAACACTCGTGCATCCGCCATCTCGAGTGCTACACCGACAAGCCTCTCACTTCGCCATCCGTGATTGAATACTTTATCGCCGCAACTGCCACCCTGACGGCCGCAAATGGCTACTTGTCATACCCAGGTATCTCCGTGCCAGCATATGGGCTGCTTTCCATGCCGATCCGCAGTCTGCACACGCCGGTTTGTTTAAAACCTACGCCAGGCTACATTTTCGGTTTTGTTGGCACGGCATGTACACATTCCTTCAAAAGTACATTCGATCTTGCACAGAGTGCTAACGCCGCAAGCACGATCCTAGCCGTCCTACTGCATCAATGCAGCCGTTACCGTGCCCAGTGCGACCATTCGACCGGGTTGGGATAGACCTTTATGGTCCTCTGCCATACACATCAGGTGGGAATCGCTAGATAATTGTAGCGATTGACCCTCTCACGAAATATGCAGAAACGGCTGCTCTACCAGCCGCGACGGCACGTGAAGTTGCATCTTTCCTCCTGCAACGTTTTGTTCTGCGTCACGGCGCTCCACGTGAACTTTTGAGCCACCGAGGCCGCCTCTTTCTCGCGGATGTTATTCAAGAACTTCTTGCTGAATGCCACGTGATTCACAGTTGTACTACCGCATATCGGCCACAAACAAACGGCTTGACCGAACGTTTCAACCGCATTCTTGGCGTCATCCTTTCTATGTATGTCACCTCCGACCACACCAACTGGGATCTTATCCTTCCCTACTTTACGTACGCTTGCAACACGGCACCTCAAGCGACGACAGGCTTTTCTCCCTTCTTTTTACTTTATGGTCGAGAGCCATCATCTCCAATCGACACCATTCTCCCTTACCGACCCGACTCATCTGAAGGAACACCAGTTTCCGAAGCCGCTCGGTATGCGGAAGAATGTCGACAATTAGCTCGCACCCTTACAACACCAGAACAAGGGCTACAATACTTTCGTCACAACGATGGACGGTTCCACTACCATTTTTCGCCCAACTTTCTTGTTTGGCTGGGGGTGCCTCCCACTGCTGCTCCTGGTACATATACAATGTTCGTCAGCAGGTACCATGGGCTTTATTGCGTCATAGAGAAAACTTCCGCTGTCAACTACCTCATCGAACCCCTCACGCCTACTCCCGACCTGCGTCGCGAGGACGCGCAATCGTACACGTGTATCGTCTCCACCGTATCAAGAACCGCATGTTCTCACGACACCATAAAACACCTACTTGGCTCCCTCTTCAGCGAGGGAGAAATATGTAATGATGACAGTAGTGGGTCATGCATAGCTCGGAAAACACATCGTCAGTGCTAAGCACGAGACGCTCGTGCCGGACGTTATCGCTGCTTTCGCTGGTTAGGCTTACGCTCCTACCTATTTCAAATAACAGTTCTGACTGTCACAGTTCTTTATTATAGTTCTAGTAACTTCCCCTATACATTTCTTGGCAATATTGTCTGTTAGATCTCAATAAGATTGTGTCAAAACACGGAAAAACTAGCCCTTAGGTATACACTACTTTCCCTTATATATCTCTCTCTCTCTCTCTCTATATATATATATATATATATATATATATATGATGAGGCGTTTTAGAGTGGCACTCTTTTATAAAACAGGAGAGCGGTCACGACACGTCAAGTGGTAATGGCGGAACTAGCCTGAGTACCCAGCCAGCCAAACGTCGTCTTCTTCACCGACTGAGTCGTACCCCCTGCCTTTTTGAGTAGCACTCATCTTCTTCACTACATTTTCCTCCCCTCCGGAAAAGAGCCATCCTGGCGACTCATGGGCAGGAGACAATAGAGGGATCGTAATATGGTTTTAGGGGGTCTATGTGAATGGTCTCACGTCCACGGCCTCGTTGATCATGGGGTTGCTCAAGCGGCTCCACTATGTAATCGACGGGTGAAGTTTGTTTAACCACACGGTAAGGTCCGTCATACTTGTACATCAGTTTCGTTGAGAGACCAGGGGTGGTTGAAGGGATGCGAAGCCAGACAAGATCATTTGATACATAAGAAGCCGGAGGCGTCGGGCCATCGCGGTGGTGTTTCTGACGTTGCTGTTCAGCACTTGTTAAGGAGCGGGCAAGCTGAAGACACTCTTCCGCGTATTTAGCAGCTTGTGACATCGTTGTCGACTCAGCAACATCCGGGTGGTAAGAAAGGATGGTGTCTAGCGTGCAAGAGGGCTCGCGACCATAAAGGAGGAAATATGGAGAAAAACCAGTGGTTGTCTGGACAGCAGTAGTATGCGCGTAGGTTACAAAAGCGAGAATACTGTCCCAGTTGGAGTGATCGGTTGCGACGTACATTGACAGGATATCTCCTAATGTACGGTTGAATCTTTCTGTAATGCCAGTAGTTTGAGGATGATACGCGGTGGTGGTGCGATGAATGACTTGGCATTCCTTGAGAAGCGATTCGACAGCGTCCGACAAAAACACACGCCCTCGGTCACTCAGGAGTTCGCGTGGTGCACCGTGACGTAAAATGATCTGATGCAGTATGAAACGACCGACGTCGCTGGCTGACGCAGAAGAGAGTGGTGAAGTTTCTGCGTAGCGCGTAAGATGATCGATAGCGACGATCACCCAGTGATTTCCAGCCGGTGTAATCGAAAGAGGTCCATACAGATCAATACCAACACGATCAAACGGTCGGGCAGGACATGGTAAGGGTTGTAGTGGAGCTGGATAACTTGGAGTGGGATTCTTCCGGCGTTGACAAGCGAAACAGGAACGTACGTAGTGACGAACGAAGCGATACATTGCACGCCAGTAGTAGCGGTGGGACAGGCGGGTGTAGGTTTTTAACACTCCAGCATGGGCGCATTGTGAGTCGGCGTGAAAGGAGGCGCATATGTCTGAGCGGAGATGTCTGGGAATGACTAGGAGCCATTGGCGTCCTTCGGAGAGATAATTCCGTCTGTATAGCAAACCATGTCTGATAACGAAGTGCTGTAATTGACAGCGCATACCTCTAGGGATATTTTGCGAGGGAGCTCGACTCAACAAGTTGATGAGTGAAGCGATCCAAGGATCTTTTCGTTGCTCCTGTAGCATGTCGCTGACACTAAGTGCAGATACGTCAGGGCAGGCGAAGACGGCGACTTGTCACTACATCGTAGAGGTGATCGGCACAAAGCGTCTGCGTCGGAATGTTTTCTTCCAGATCGGTAAACGACGTGGATGTCGTACTCTTGTAGCCGAAGCGCCCAACGGGGGAGCCGGCTGGTGATGGTGGTGTAGTGAAGAAGATACACTTGATGTGTATCTTCTTCACTACAATATATATATATATATATATATATATATATATATATATATATATATATATATATATATTATCGAACCGTGCGACACTATGCCGAACGCTTTCAAATTTAGAAAAAAAGAAGGCTGTAGCGGGGAAAATGACGCATGAGGTAAGCGTTTTCAAGAACACGCGGACTGGTGCTCGCCGACCCGCCAACATTGGTTAAGGCTGCTCTACGGCGCTGTTCCTGGCGTGAAGCACATGTTGAAGCCATGTACATATCTTTTAAGACACAGGGTACAGCAAAATTAGAAGCAAGAAAATCACTTCTCATTTTTGTGCTAAGTGGCTGGGGGATAGCCGCTGTGATAGCTCAGTGGCTAGAGCATCAAACACGTTATTCTAAGGTCGTAGGTTCGATTGCTGCTCACGGCAAGTTATTTTTTCGTTCACTTTTTTCTCTCCTATTTACATTAAATGAGTTCTAATAACTTTCCCTGTACATTCCTTGGCATGATTGTCTGTTAAATCTCTGTATTATTGTGTCAAAACTAGAAAAAACGAGCCCTTAGGTATACACTTTTTCGAACATATATATATATATATATATATATATATATATATATATATATATATATATATATATATATATATATATATATATATATATATACACCTTGATTGACAGCGTCACCGGCAACATCTAGCCGATAGTGTTCATATAATTGCTATCGCAATAAAACATCATCTGTTCCAACGTGAAGTCTTTATACATCATGCGTACAGGTTCACGCGTCGACGTTATCAGTGGTGGTCACGCAAGCTTTGGTATAACCGTGAGTGTGCGTTTCCAGCACAGTCTTAATAAAAGGATCTACTACAAACGGCAAGTTTCTCGCATGTTTAGGCACGATCTGCGACAAATATTGCTCACAGTCTTTGTGTGAACAGAGCACATCAAGATACAGTTGTGGAAACATGTTTTGTGCACAACAATGACTTGTATATCAAGCCCAGTTTCTTTTTCACTTCTCTTCATCTGTTGTCAATTTTCTTTGGTATTGTTGTAATTCACAGTATTTTTGTTTTTGTTATTCATTTGAGCATCAGTGTTGCAATACTTTTTATTGTCTGTTGTGTATTTTGTAACGATTTTTTTTGTTCTAAGCATTTGCTGAACTAGGCCTCATTTTTAACTCCGTAACGCCTCCTCTCCCCCGCTTTGTATTGACATGTTTAGGGTGGTTAAGTGTTTGAAAACTATGAAGAAGAAGAAGAAGAAGATGATGATGAAGCGAACTTGGGGTCGGGAAGGCAGATGCGGTGAGGTGTAATGTCCTGCTATTTATTTCACGGCAAAAAAAAAAACGAGAGGACATTAGGGGTACGGGCATGGCCAAGTGTGCGACGTTCGGGCTACGCCACTATATGGTAGGTTGGTTGACGTTTTGTTGGTGGCTTCTTTCGCTTATTTCAAAATCACTCGCATCATATTTGCAGTATAAAACGTGCCCCTGTGAGCGATGATAACTTCCTGGGTGTTGTAACAATATGTTCTCGTCGAAGAACTCTGCTACTACGACGGAACGTTCTTTAGGCAGAGACCTGGTTTTAGCGCTGCGAGGATTCACTCGTGGCAGGACTTTGCCATTGAAAATAGCCACGGCAGAAACACAAAGGAAAGAGAAGGCAGGAGGAAGACTCCAGGGAGTAAGGGCATTGTGTTGAGTAACAACATGTTGTAAAAGAACGAGAGAGAGGAAGCAGAGTTTGCGGCTGTATATATGCAAAAAGAGAGAGACGAGGTTAGTGTTCGGAATACCATCCGAGTACTGAGCAGGCAACACTCGCGAGAAGTTTGTCATTCAGTCCAATGGTTCACTGAAACCGCAACAACGTCCGTAGATGGCAGTTCGAGTAAGCCCCAGGGTCTCTATAAGGAGTCATGCAGCTGGCCAGTAGTGAGGCTGTAAATTTCGCTCTTTCGTGGCTGAAGCGGGTGCAGTCATGGCAAAGATGCGCGACTGTTTCCCTGACTGTTTCCCAGGTCGGTCTAGGCACCATAAAGGGGAGGATGGTCTTGCGGCAGGCGTGTAATTCAAGGGCGAAGAAGTGGCGCCATGGGCAGCAATGGTGTGACTGAACGTTGTACAGGGCCTTTCAGCAGGTAAAGATGCCAGATGGTCCGAAGGTACCCGGCAAGGTGTCGAACATGTGCCGTGAGGGAATCGGTGGTTATATACATGGCCACAGGATGATCGCCAGCATTGACAATTGCTGCCGCTCTAGACGCACAATTCTTAAGAGTGAGGCACGTCCATGGAGCCTGTGCATTCAACGCCTGGAGTACATACAGGTCAGTTTTGCAGGTATTTCTCATCACAAGAATACTGTTTTTCAGAGAGACGAGAAATGAGGCATTGTAGAGGTGCAGCATTGACTGCATTGAAGAACCCTATGACTTTCCACCACCCAAAAACTTGAGAAGGTGAGCTATGGTAGTGAGCCATTCATGTTGGTTGATACAGCGTACTCAAGACGCCAGCGAAGAAAGCGAAACTCAAACGGGCGGTGACTAACCACTAAAATTTATTTGCGAGAAAGCAGCGCATATATAGGTGAAATACGAAAAAAATGGTTGATTCCTTCGTCATAAGAATCGGTAAAGCACGAAAGTGGAACATGTGTTGAGAGTAGCAGTTTTCTACTACTCTCTATTTACTATCCATTGATATAAGATAGTTTGCCCTATTGCAAAACCAGCGCCAATGGGTACCAGCGTCCAGCGCCATGCCTGATTATGGGCCCAGAATGGCGCTGGTACCAGCGCCTCCCAGCGCAGGTACAGGGATGCTGGAGCGGCAGCGTCCCAGTACTCTGCGCAAAATTGCTTTACACGGTTGAAACGGGGGTGCCCATTCGCCATGAATAAACTAATATATCTGTCAAATAGCGCACAGTCACATTGAAATTAAAAAAAATTAAAATTAAAAAATAAAACGCTTTCTGACATGATTCCAACTCGCCACTTCCTGATTTTGAACCAAGGAACCTACTCACTACGCCACGCCAGAACATGCTGATGGGGTTGTGAAATGAGTATTTATCGAAGAACGCACTCTTGAACTTCATGTATTAATGTCGCACAGTCAAGACTGACACAATATTCCTTTCAAAATAACAATTGCGTCTTGATTAGACAGTGGCGAACAGCTTTCGGGCACCGAATGACGTGCAGATATTAGCAAGAGTGCGAAGTTTTTTAAAGCATCCAAATCTTAACACATTGACTGGAGGAGCAGCCACAGATTGTCAGCTGTTGCTGCCGATAGTTTCTTGATTTGAAAGTTGGTTCTTGTACTTGCTACTGCTCAGCATGTACATATGATTTTTATGTCTTGTTCAGTAGATATCCGCGCACACGAATTAATATTGAGTGTTTTTTTTCGCGCAAGCAACGATCTAGCAGTACACAGCTAGCGTGCCAGATTACATATTTGCAGTTATATCAATACCTGCAACTAAGAAACCGCCGAAGAAATGACTATTGCAATCCACTGAAAACGTATCCCAGTATGTTAGTTTACAAACGCGTACCAAATTACTAACTCAAAATTGCGTGTTCTTACATACGAGTCGGAGAAGTACCGGCTCCTGCACTCAGAAGGTACTCTCTAAGAACGTTTACACCCTAAAAGAGTTAAAACGCGTGTACGCATTAAAAGCACTCTTATGAATACCTTTATTACACTATTTTTTAAATTTGAAGTGTTCATTAATAAAACAACCTCGAAAAAATCCCATTTATGCCCTTGTGTTTAGGGTGTTATGATAAAGGGTACAAATGATTGCTTGATATGTGGGGTTTAACGTCCCAAAACCACCATATGATTATGAGAGACGCTGTAGTGGAGACCTCCGAAAACTTCGACCACCTGGGGTTCCTTAACGTGCATCAAAATCTAAGCACACGTGCCTACAAGGCTACAAATGCATGACATTTTTGAGCAGTTTTGCTTATACTGTTAGTATACATTAACCATCTTGATACCAGCAAGGCTACCACTACTAGCTGCTTGCGGGTCTAGTAATGAATCGAAGCAGGAAGTAATGTGACAGAAACGCAGTTTTCATCGATAAAGCACGCAAACTACTATAAGATGGAAGATACAATAGGAGTGCCGCTTGTTCAATAGGGTACGGGCCAATTCTTGTGTATCTGTTTTTTTCATCTGTGTCATTTTGGTGACTAGTCAACACTCACAAAGTGCACCGATTTGCCTGAAAAAGGTAATGTTGCACACACTGGTGTAGTCATGCTTAGCACACCCCCCCTTCCCCGTCCCCCTTAAGATCGAAGCTTTTAAAGCTAGAAATAAAAAGTCCGCCACCTGCAAAAAAAAGAACAAAAATACACAGTTGTTTAGCCATAGCCACCACGTCACCGGCCCATCAGGTACCTTAAAACGAACATTGACGTTATGTATTTTAGCAGGCACGTTTTATTTAATTACTGTACAATGGTCCTCTTCATTTGTCCTTAAAAGTGCGTCATGAAAATTAGGAAGAGGACACCGACCATAAAAAATGCAGAATAAGGACATTCTGGTGACCTTGACGCAGCCTTGCTCACAATGATGGGAGCCTTGCTGGCTAAATTGTGAACAAAGCTCTCCTCAGGGGAGCCGAAGCGCATTCTCTAGTTCTCTCTCTTTTTCTCCCTTTTTTGTGGATCTCCTTTTAAGAATATTGATGAAATATTTTCAGCCGCGGTATTGTTCCAAGGACTGCAAGCTAAGTACAACTGTATTGTCACAACGTGAGGACAGAAATAGTAATTAATAGGTTGAGAAAGTAGCAGCTGGTTAATATCTTTTTACTGCGCGCCAGAGCGTTCGGCTTCATTCTTGTTATTGCTTTCTGCATAAAAGCGTGCAGATGCGCGTATGCACTGTCATCTTCCTCTTCCTAGCAGTAAGCACGTGGCAATATGTTCTCATCGAATAGTGTAACGGCCGATGCATGAAATGTTGCAATGTCTTTACCAAATTGAAAGGGCTGATAAAATATCGCCTGCGTAACCCTGAATGTGCAGTCCCTAAAGACCCGTAGAGCTAAGCAAAAAGCATCAGCTTAGCTTTTTTACCATAATTCACTACATTAGGTCGGTGAAGGTGCGCTAAGCAATGCTCCTGAATACTACAAATGCGCGTTCTGACTAGTAGCTCGTGCTGGCCGCACTGCACCGTCACAATGTTCACTGCGATTCAGGTGTACTGTTAAAGAATGAGTATAACGAAAGAAATCACTGCCGAAAAAAAAAGCAGCGGCCACGCTTTCAGTAGAGGGCCGGAGCTAGCGTTAAACCGCTTCGAGCCAGTGTGACAGTGCAACGACGCCATGAAGTCTCGTCGCCTGAAAAACCTTGGCTGCCCGGGATCGCTGCACGCGGGCGCAGAGCGCGGGAAAGGGACCGTTTATTCTTACATGTCACTGCGTGCGCTGGCGAAAAACCCTCCCGTGTGTGTGCGTGTGGTGCGCGTGCTTTCTCGATCCCTAGAGTTCATTAGTCGGTGTTTAGTTTGAAACGTGCCTGTGCTCTGTGCTCCACCAGTGTGTTCTGTCAGTGCTGATTATTGCGGAGGTGCACCACCCTGAAGACTACACCAGCGGATTCATATTGTGGAGCACTCGAAGTGAAACAGTGAGTACTGCTCTCACGTTGTTCCGTTCAGCACTTTGTTAACTGCGTGAGCACGAGATTAACGCCTTCAAATCATTTTGTTTGCAACTAGTTTATCACAAATCAGCATTTCTCTACTTAGTGAGAATATTTGTCCGAATTGTTTCACGGGGATGATGGCGGAGTGTGATTGTGGGCAAGTTTTTTTTGTTTGTTTAGATAGTTTGGAGTACAAAGCACAGTGAGCGTGCGCCGCTGAGGCTCAGCGAAGAATTTGAATAGATTTTTGCGGGGGCCCTTTCTTGGCAGCCGTGTTCAACGAGGCCTGCTCGTGATGCATACCGATTCCAGTTTACTAATTAATGCATGGGGGGCGGTGTCTCTTAGCTCTAAGCATCAACCGTATTCAAGACGCATATGCTTTGGCATGGTGGTAGTTGCTCTCTTTTTTTTTTTGCACAAAAAGACCGAGAACGAAAAACAAGGGCGTGGTGTCCCTGTCACTCTTTTCGGTTCTTTTTCGTTTTGTGCGGTAACACTACCGTGATAACTCGGGTCGATGCATCGGGTGACAACAAAGCTTATTGCTTCGCGTTAGGTGCGCCTCGCGAAATTTAGCTACTTGCTAATACATTCACTTTTGTTAAATTCGTCTTCACCGGTATTTTCGTTCACCCGCAACGTAGCGTCACACTGCCGACAGCCGCGCCTGTGTAGCAGATCGAGCACTGAAACTGCACTTTTGTTTGAACAGACCTTTCGTCTGTGTATGTGGTCGAATCGCCTACTTCAACAGTTCAAACGCTTGTCTGAACATAACTGCTAACGTTCGAGGACATTTTATTCAGATTGTTTCCATCATGTGTAAATTTCAAAATATTGTTGTTATTCAGAGTTTTATTTCCATCGCCTCGCTTTGGCGTTTAACTTCACTAAGTACTTCATATGTTAAAGGTATTTTGGCTATGTGAAGCATAATATTAGTTTTTTGTTGACCAAAAAAACATTTTATTGTTATACATACTGCACGGTATCTGTCCATGTGTTGCAGCCATAATGTTAGACTGAGTAGCATATTTCTCTGGGAACACAACAGGCACAGCCACTGAACAGCCTACGTTGCATCGCAAAGGATTGATTGATTGATATGTGGGGTTTAACGTCCCAAAACCACCATATGATTATGAAAGACGCCGTAGTGCAGGGCACCGGAAATTTAGACCACCTGGGGTTCTTTAACGGGCACTCATATCTGAGCACACGGGCCTACATTTCCACTTCCATCGGAAACGCAGCCGCCCAAACACCAGTACACACGCACCAAACCCAGTAGTGCAAGCAATAACCTGTAGCATAGGGTTCATCCGAACATAACGCCAAAGCAAAAAACAATTAGGCCCATATGTTAAGATCTGCCTTTATTATAATAAAACTGCAAGTCTGACAAACAGGACTCTAATGGCATTCTGCAAAATATTGAAATATCTCACGTGAACAAGTTTTTTTTCTCTCTATACTAGAAATTCATTGTTTTCCACGCAACAAAATCCCACAACTTTCAAAAACATTTGCGCTAGTCGGTCAAACGACTGAGAGGTATGACGTTGATTGACACCTATACAATAGAAAAAAACACGTAGAGAGTGTAAGGGAGTTTCTGGAGTCACATATACAACCTAATATATCTCGCAGTATAATATCAGACATTAAAAAATGAGAACATTCTACAAGTAGTGTAATTGAACTTGTAATAATGTATTGTCAGTGTTGGTATACTTCTAACTGCAAAACCACAGCTCGCCACTGCTGCTTGCACAATCATCTTCAGCTGCTGGGATGACTGGTGCATTCGAGCGTAGAGGGGCGAAGCTGTTCTTTCTGTGCATGCAATTCGATCCCGGAAACCTAAAATAAGTACGCAAGGAACAATGAACGAAATTTCACAAAGAGTGCAACATACAGTATGCACCCTGCCTAACTAACTGCTTTCTTATGTGTAAGTGTAAATTGAGTGCATAGCAAGCATATTCAGTGGCATCGGGCTCCACTTTCATTTCATTTCATTTATTTATACTGTTAGCCCAGAAGTGGGCCGTTACAGGGTGGAAGTACAAACAATTATTTGCAAAAAAGAAGTACCGTACAGGTCTCGAGATAATTTCTCGGTATTATTGTGACCAGCAACTCGAAGTTATACATAACATACATAAATGGAACACACATGCGATGCAATACATACGCGCAGAACAGCACATGACGCATTTGAGGCGGCACTTTTGCACCGCGCTGAAGATTTGAAAGACAACTACTGCAGAATCATGCAACCAACAAAAAGTACACACACACAAAAAAACATATGTCACTGTTATTCGGAAAATAAACGTTTTAGATTCTGTTCAAATGTTGTAAGCGAGGAACAACCAATTATAGACTCTGGCAGCATATTCCAATCTTCAATAGCACGTGGAAAGTAACTGAACTTAAAGCAATCGTTACGTGGGACTAGGGGTGGTATGTACATATTATGGCGATGTCTGGAGTGTTCTTGTGTGTTGACCTGGAAGTATTCTGAATAGTTTAGTTTAAAATGATTATGAATTAACTGGAAGAGGAATTTCAGACGCTCAATCCTCGTCCTAAGTTCAGGACTATCCAGTCCAGCTTTTTTACAGAGTTCAGTAGGAGAATGATGTCGGCGATATTTATTAAAAATAAATCTCGCACCAAGTCGCTGTATTTTTGTTATTTTATTGCAGTTTGTCTTTGTGTAAGGGTCCCAGACAATTTTAGAATATTCGATAATAGGTCTGACAAGAGTTTTGTAAGCAAGACACTTTATATCAGATGGGGCGGTATAAAGGTTACGTCTAAGGCTATACAATGCCTTGGTAGCCCTGGAGCATACATTATCAATATGAGTGTTCCACCGGAGGTCGGGCGTGAACCATAACCCAAGATATTTATAGTTTTGTACACGCTTGAGGAAAGCATTGCCAATCTGGTAGTTGTAATCTAGAGGTGCTTTCTTTCTAGTTATAGTCATAAAGACTGTTTTTTCTGTGTTCAAACTCATTTGCCATTCTTCGCACCAATCCTTTATTCTTTGAAGATTGTTGTTTAGATTAACTTGGTCATGTTCAGTCTCGATTCTGCTATAAACAACACAGTCATCGGCAGACAACCTTATCGGGACCGTAACGCGGTTTGGTAGGTCGTTTATATATAACAAAAATAAAAGGGGACCCAGCACGCTCCTCTGGGGAACTCCAGAATTCACTGCAACTGCTCTAGACTGTTTATTTTTTATTTGAACAAACTGCTGACGGCAGCTGAGATAGGATGAAAACCATTTTGTCAAGTGATTATTTTGAAACGTTTTGTCAATTTTAAACAGGAGCTTTGAGTGCGACACTTTATCAAACATACACATATTTTATCTGTATTGCACAAAAACACAATGCCACAGAGCATACATGACGGTATGCACATTGAGAAGGTATTCAGTGCAGGTAACTTGTAAAATGAAGTGCTGTACAGTTACGTATTAAATGCGATTGATACTAGTGTTCTTTAACTGGCTCACATTGACACGATTACATAATGAATTAATTGGCTATTGGGTCATTCGACGTCAGACGTCCCAGCCATTTTGGCGACTATCTCAAATATATTCGAAAAAAATCGCGCTGATTTTACTGCAATAAAAAGGTAACTGCTGGAATATTTCGCAGACAAATAACTTTTGTTCACGTGGCTGCCTCCTGAACTTCCCGGAATCTCATCTGGATGTTTGTGAAAAAAATTATTTCATAAGTACCTCTTCTTCTTCGGTGCCAAATTCGGTTTACAAGTTAAGTGAAGGGCTTTCGTAAACTGTTTGAAGCTCAGTTATGGTATTACCATTTTTCGACCACATAAGCCTCAAATTATTTAGCCGAAGTGTGTTATATCTGAATTTTTCTATATCTACATTTTTCTATACCATAACTGCACTTTGAATGAATATCTGAAGAGTGAATACTCAATTCGTGCGTTCGTTCATGCCATTACAATGAGGGTGTTAGGAGGACGTGAACAACTGGTGGAGACCATTGCGTTTTAGAAATTGCTTGAATTTTCCAGTTATGAAAGCTGGTCCACGATCAGATAGAATCTTCTTGAGTTTTTCTGCAGCAAAGATGGCAGCAAAGATGGATGCGTCACAAGTTTCGTTCTTGTGAGGAAACGCCCAGAAATAGCACGTCGAGTGGTTGATCGCCAAGTGAATAAACTTCTTTGTCGAGCCGTATCCTGAAAAGCCATCAGTAGTGTGCATTGCTAGAAGATCAAAGAGTTGTTCTGCAGGTGGTAGTGACTCGAGAGATCCGAATCTCTTGGTTTTCGGCTTCTTGCATCGCTGACATGTGTCACAGTGGCGGACGTACGATGAAACATCTGAGATGATTTCCGGCCAATAGTAGGATGATGACAACAAGCCCAGAGTTTTTTTACTCCGACGTGTCCGAACTGACAGTGTGCTTTCTGCAGAAGGCCCAGTCAAAGCCTGGGAGAAACGTACACTTTGCGAATTCTTTTACGTGTCACGATAGTCATCCACATTTCCGTTGTGTACTTGCAGGGAGGGTGGTCATCCTGGTAAGTTTGAAGTCCTGGTAATGAAAGGAGTTGAACCATAGGGCTCCGCGAAAATTCGCCCGCCTCGATGTTTTCACTGCCTTTCTGAAGTCGAATGTTAACGTCATACATCGACAGCTTCAGAGACCATCGAAACAGCCGGCCAGGGTTTTTTTATGTTTTTGAGACATTGGAAAGCAGCATGACTGGTCACAACAGTGAATGGTCGTCCGTGGAGATAGCAGTGCCACTTATCAACAGCGTCAATTATAGCGAGGCAGTCGAGTTCTGTAATGGCATAATTTAATTCTTCCGTGAGTAGCTTGCGCGAGTGATAGGCACCGGGGTGTTCTTTACCATCATAATCTCGTGGCCTCAAAACTGCACCTACGCCTACGTTAGATGCGTCGCAATAAAGAATGCATGGTTTCTCACAAGAAAAAATTCGTAAACTTGGTTCTTCGGTCAGACAGTGTTTCATGTTCTCAAAAGCTTGTTCACGTAAGGAATCCCATTCCTAAGGTGTGTACTTCTTCAACAGCTTCGTAAGCGAGAAATCTATGTCACTGAAATGCGGTATAAACTGGCGGTAAATGTTGGTGGTGCCTGAAAAACGCTGAAGCTCTACCGGGGATTTCAGCCTGGGAATCGCAATACAGCTTCTATGTTTCTTCGTATAGGCGACACTATACCGCGCGACACTCTGTGACCCAGATATTCAATAGAATCTTGGGCAAAATAGCACTTCTTCAGTTTATGTTTTATATTCTCCATATTTAAGGCATGCAATAGAGCTTGGAGGTGATGTAGGTGCTCAGTGTATGCGTCGGAGAAGACTACGATATCATCAAAATAATTAACGACATTCTTTAGGTTATCGTTTCTGATAACTGATTTCACAGCTCTTTCGAACGTAGCAGAAGCAATTTTCAAACCGAAAGGCATAACAAGACACTCATAATGGCCATGCAGCGTGACCACAGCTGTGTTTGGGATGCCCTCTGGGTTCATTTTGACATGCCAGTAGCCTGATGTGATTGACATTCAATGTCGAAAAGTATTTTGATTTTACCACGTAGTCTACAACATCGTATATACGGAGAATAGATTGGTATTCAGGCACAGTGACAGAGTTAAGCTTTCGATAATCAATGCATAAACGTGTGCGTCCGCCACCTTTTTTCTCTGCAAGAATGATGGGAGCCGCGTATGGGGAAAAAAGATGGACGCACTACACCTTGCTTGAGAAGTAATTCCACTTGCCTGACAATTTTCTCTTTGTCGGCCGAGGAGCACCGATACGGTGGTCTGTGGATAGAGACGTTGTTGTCGAGGGCAACGCAGTGTCGTTCATCCGCGATACATCTGAAGTCCATCTGATACTTTGAAAAAATGTCCTCGTAACTCGGAAGCACCTATCTTAAAGCAGCTTCTCGCGATGGTGGAAGGTGCGTGACATCAACGGGTTGGAGTGCGGTTGTATCGGCGCCGAACACACACCTTTGATCTTGAAAGGAATTCTGCAGAGCTTTGTTGTCTTGAAGCAAAGCCATCGTGTTGAAGTCCAGTGACTGGTTGAAAAAGGAAGCGTTGTCCAGTCCTAGCAAGAATTCAATCTCCATGCCTGGTAGAACGTGTGCATGAACTGCCCGCTTTATCTTCTCTATTTTCAGCTGTATGTGTACGCGGCCCATAGTTATTGTGGTTAAGGTGAGTTGTAGGACACTAATGCATGGATCCTTGAGCAACTGCAGCTTGAGTTTTTTCAACACAACTTGAAGGGTACAGGTAATAGTCGCTTCTGTATCCTGAGTTGCGTTCACCATGTGTCTGTTCACAAGTGCACCAAAACGTAATAATGAAGCATTGGGCAGCCCTCTTCGTTTCACTGGTTGTCAATTAGAGCAGACACCATTTTACGACGACGGCCCTCATTGTGCCAGTGAAACTGGTTTGCAAACCTGCGGATGCACAATGTCAGCACTCACTGTGAGGGGTGCGCATTGATCCTGCAGGGAGCCATGGTCACGTAGAATGAGACTATCGATGCATGAGCTGCCACTTATACGAGTGTTGGGAAGCATCTCTGTGAACAGAGTCTTCCGCAAGGGCAGCAGCAAGCCACTTTGCCGGGGTGGTGCGTGTCAATCCAGTGAGGCACCTTTCGATCTCCTCAGGTACACTATCGGTCAATCCTGATACCAAGTGAACGTCTTTCAAGTCTGCGAGGTGACCAAGGCACGTCTTCTCTTCGTAGTAGTACCTGATGCGCTGTTATTTTTTGAGCCTGCAGTGTATAAATAGGCGGAAAGGGTAGCTGACAGGTGCAGAAAATTATGCTATCATCCTTGTTTTGATGCCTTCCAACGTATCTTCTGCGCCGAAAATCTCGGTGAGATACCAGCGGAATGCCTTACCTTCCAAGTACTCGCTGATGCAGTCGATGCGATCTCGTTCGGACCAGCTGACGTGGCTCGCCTTCGTTTCGAAGAGGTGCAACCACTTGTCAACAGGGACGTCGTCTTGGGCTCCGGTGTATTTCGGCAGGCTGATCAGCTTCTTTGGTAGGCTCATGATGTTGCTGCGGTAGATCCTGTCGACTTACTGTAACGGATTGCTTGCTTGCTTGTTCCTTTCTTTTGTGGCTCTCACCCACTAAGGCGGATTGGCCAAGAAGCCGGTGGTTAATGCAAGTCAATACCTATAGATTTTCTAGACTAGGGGAATATGATTACTTTGTTTTGACTGTAACGGATGAGACATGGCGTCAGTCAGAACACCAGTTTATTTTCACTCTTTCTCTTCCTCATCTTCCTTTCCCCCATTCATCCATAAAGCGTCACAGATATGCATGGGTTGCTTCATCATGTAGAAAGTTTTCTACAGATCAAGAAGTTTTAAAAAGCCAGTGAACTCTGACGCTTTTTTACCTCTTCGCCTTTGCATGTCCTTTATTTAGTGTATATTTGTTTGCGAACGCTGTACGTACGTATAGGCAATAAAGAAAAAAGGCCTTCGCACAGAGGGTAGCTTGCTCAGAATCTTCTGTCATGGGTCCCGAGGTCATGGGTTTGATTACCGTCAGCGAGTTTTTTTTTCTTTGTCTCCTGATCGTGCGTAATTTCGGTGTCATTTCTGTTACGAAAGTACGTCACTGAAGTGTTTGGTGTCCACAGCCGATTAACCCGGTATTATGCACTTTCCTATGAAAAGAGCATTGACACGAAATTTCAAACACAAGATGCGACATTCATTCAATCGCTTGGTATACATGAGTTTTTTAGCGAAATATGAATCGAGTCTGTTACGTAGAAGCCGCTCTATTTTGAGCGCAAAATCGAAGACTCATCGGCACGTTCCCAGCCACAAGACATAGACAGTATCCTCACGTGTTCTGCGGGCTCCTATGCCCTACCTCAGGCGCCAAGAGAGAATGAGGGAGCAGCTATGACGTCGACAATTTAAGTGTTGTCATTGCGGTGTCTACAGGTGGTACACTCTAAAACTTTTTACACCCATAAGGGCGTATTTGTTTTGTCCCATGGGCAACACCCTTTTAGGGTGTCTAGAAACACCATAAACAATAAGGTGTTTAGAAACACCCTGAAACCGTAAGGTGTAAAAAACGTTACAACTTGCCTTAGGATGTGTTTATGAACACCCCTAAACTATAAGGGTTGGATGAAGCTACACCTATGTGAGTGGGGTGTACACTGAAAACCCCCTTGAAACGACGGCAGTTATATGGATGAGCATATTTGATCAAATAAAGCGCACTCAACGGGCAACAAAAGCAGAGACACAGGAGGTGACGCTTAGACTTGTGCGTTGAGGAGAACTGTTCACAGCACTTCATTCTATCAAATATGCATCACCAACTGGCTCAAGCATTGTTTTCGGGGAGAAGCATATATGAACCTTCTCTGTGGCTGACAAGAAGAAGAAAGATACTGGGCTCACCCACTGCACTTACACCTGCATGCATGCAGCTGATTAAATAAGGTACTATGGTGTTGAATGAGATGCATGAGACCAGTGTATATATATGTACGTAGACTGGGCCGTAAACGACAAAGACGTGGAAGGCAGGCACGAGCGCGCGCGCACACACATCACACACACACACACACACACACACACACACACGCGCGCGCGCGCACGCACACGCACACGCACACGCACACGCACACACACACACACCACAGTAGTGCAAGCAGTAACCTGTAGCGTAAGGTGCAACCGAACATAACGCCGAAACAAAAAAAAAAACAATTTTAAGCCCATATGTTAACACCTGCCTTCATAAAAAACTGCAAATGTGGCAAACAGGACTCTGATGGCATTCTGCAAAATTTTGAAATATGTCAAGGGACCAAGTTTCTTTGTCTCTACACTAAAAAATCATTGTTTTCAATACAATAATTCTCCACAACTTTCAAAAAGTCGTGGGGGCACGGCAGCACCTTGGCCATGCGGATCCCTAACCACTTCGTATTCCTTGTGCAGTTTTCTACTCGGCCTGCTGTTCCCACCCTGCACCAGCGCTACCGGAAAGCCATTTTCGGTTAACGCCACTCGGAATGCAACGAACAGCCACGTGCCAGAGACAGTTGCAAGGATCGCCCTGGATGATCAACGCCATCAGCACTCGTCAACACTCAGATTCCGGCGCATGCGCTCACCCGTGGTCGCCCCTCGCGGATCAGCCTACAAGTTCGTCACCCAGGAGCGCGGCGGCCATAGGGCACGGCAGCACCTTGGCCAAGTGGATCCCTAACCACTTTGTATTCCTTGTGCAGGTAACGAAACGTTTCGGTAAATGTATCCGCTCTAGTGACCGATGCCTGTTGGTGCTGCCGTGCCCCCGCTGTGTGATCTGTCGTTTGAATGCTCATTGTTCGTGAGAAAACTGTTGTTGCTCGGCGGTAATGTAGAGACCAATCCCGGACCTGAGCTCTCTCAAATCACCAAGCAACTGAATGTAATTTCCGCAGATATTAAGGAAATTAAGGAACAGAGACTAGCGGATATTGAAAATAAACTGGACGCTCTAGGCGCACTAGAAGAAAAACTTAAAGCCTGCAACGACCAGGTTTTTGCCATGAATAGCACAATTAAAACGCTTGAGCAAAGAGTTGAGGAGCTTGAGAACCGCAGCCGTCAGTCAAACTTAATTATTTATGACCTAGAAGAAATGAAAGACGAAACAAGCAATAAACTGGAGCAATCAGTTAACAAAGGTATACTAGAAAGTGTTCTTGAGCTGGAGCCGGTTCAAATGGAAAGAATTCATAGATTAGGCAGATATGCGCCAAACAAGACACGACCAGTGATTCTGAAGCTTCTTGACTCGAGACAGAAAGGGATAATTTTGAAGAATTGCATTCAAGCTCAAGAATACTGACCTCTCTATAGGATTTCGCATCGCAAAAACCGTGAGACAAGGAAAAAGCTTTGGGACAGCGCCAAAACTAATCGGGAAAAAAAGACAAAGTCGCACTGGCATACACCAAGCTTTATATTAAAGATGTCGCTTTTGTCTGGGACGACGAAAAGGGTGAAAGGGTACCAGTAGAAAAAAAAACGGCATAGTAAACCGCCCGAAGACCCGACAACACGCCCAATCAAAGAAATAACGTTACTAACCGTAAACGTCCGCAGTATACTAAATAAATCAGCAAGCCTTGAACAACTACTGCTTCATCAAGAGCCACACATAGTCGCCATCACGGAAACATGGTTGACGCCTGATATCTCAAACGACGAATTCACTCCCCTGGAGTACGCTGTAATCCGGAAAGATCGTCCCACACGTGGTGGGGGTGTGGCCCTGCTGGTAAGCAAATCGATACCTTTTGTCATGCTTCCCGATGTTATAGGCGCAGAGGTGGTATTTTGTGAAATTCATTGTGATGGAATTAGCATAGTAACCGGGTGCGTTTACAGAAGCTCCTCATCAGACAACAAATGTCTTATAGCGATCCAAGATTATCTTCAAACTCATGCCCATAACTCTCGACTAATCATCATGGGTGACTTTAACCTTCCCGAGATAAATTGGAAACAACATGCAGTACACGTCACAGTCATCGGAGACACTTATTGATTTAATTTTAAATTTCAATCTACAGCAAGTCGTGCTTGCGCCAACACGTATAAAAGATCAAACAAAAAGCGTACTCGACCTTATATTGATTAGTGGCCAGCTCCCGTTAAATAAATCAGTCGTCAATGTGATTCCGGGATATCAGATCACCGCATACCAATCTGTCAGTTCCAACTAGGATATGACATAACACCACGTTCATCAGAAACTACTGTACAAAATTTCCCTAAAGGTGATGATGCCAGCATTGTAACCTACTTAGCTCACGAATTTGAAAACTTTTCAAACCTTGCTATACATCCAACGACTGATGTAAATCATCTATGGTCGTGCTTCAAGACTATCGTTGTGTTCTGCGTTACCCACTTTGTCCCACTGAAAACAAAAAGGCAAAAAAAACATAATCCTTGGATAACCCGCGAAGTTTTACACGCAAAGCGAAAAGTTAAGAGGCTACGCCAAGCAATCGAAAAGAAAGGCAAGAATCCAGCAACCGCATCTAACCTAGCACGTGCTATTACAGACTTCAAACAAAAAACTAGCTTCGCCAAAAGGCAATATTTTACTTCAACGCTTCCGCGTTACATAAAAAACAACCCTCAACGATTCTGGAAACATTTTCGCCCTGCCGCTGAAACAAAGACGTGTTTAAGCGATAGCGATAAAACAAACCAGGCCAGTATCTTCAACAATTATTTTCGATCTGTCTTTACTGATGACAATGGCACCACTTCTGCGGCCTTGCCTACAGCCCGAATTCCCATTGAACCATTAGTTATAAGCGACCCCGGGATTCTTAACCTACTTTTGAATCTAGACACGAAGAAAGCCAGTGGCCACAATGATATTGCAAGTGAATTTCTTTTTCGATAAGCAGAACTGTGTAGTAAATACCTCGGCATAATTTATCGCAAATCTATAGAAACAGCAAAACTGCCATCAGAATGGAAAGTAGCAAAGGTGATACCCATACACGAAACCGGAGATACCGCTGTTCCTTCTAATTTTAGACCTATATTCCTCACCAGTACGTCATGTAAGATACTAGAGCATATAATCGCTAAGCATTTAACTATTTTTCTAGAAAACAACAATCTTCTGTCCCCCCATCAACATGGCTTCCGGAAAGGTTTTGCAACAATCGCGCAGCTCACCGAGGTTGTCCACGACCTTGCACTCAGTATAAACAACCGTGGCCAAACTGACGTAATTCTACTTGATTTAGCAAAAACGTTCGATCGAGTGTGTCATACTAAACGGATTTCGAAATTGCAGAACATTATTGGGGACGGGGAAATTACGAACTGGGTAAGAGACTTTCTTATAAACCGGTCACAGTTCGTGGTTTTCGAAGGAGTATCGTCGTGGACGGCCTCAGTTAAGTCAGGTGTTCCCCAAGGCTCCGTCCTAGGGCCATTATTATTTCTAATTTACATAAATGACGTCACTGATAACATAGACTGCAAAATTAAACTTTTCGCAGACGACTGCATTATTTATAGAGCAATTAATAGTTCGGATGACCATTTATCTTTAAATAATTCATTGAGTAAGATTGCTCACTGGTGTGAGCAGTGGCAAATGTTAATTAACCTAACAAAAACAGTTTACATGACGGTAACCAGGAAAAAAGAACCCTCCGACTTTACCTATACAAATAACGACGTACCTTTACAAAGAGTTACGCAGCAGAAGTATCTTGGCGTCACCTTGATTCCGAATTGAGATGGGATGTGCACATTAACAATGTTACAGCATCGGCTTTGCGTAAACTGTTTTTTCTACGAAGGCGTTTACCCTTCGCGCCGACAGATACTAGGCTCCTAACGTACACCACATTCGTGCGACCAATCTTGGAGTACGCTAACACTGTGTGGTTTCCGCAAGGTGTTACTAATATAGCAAAAGTTCAACGGGTTCAAAGGAAGGCCATTAGGTTTATACATAATAAGTACAAACGCACCGACTCGCCCACAAGCCTTTTAGAAACCTCCGGTCTACCCGCGCTTGCAACAAGAGCAAAAATCGCGCGTCTCAAATTTCTACACCATATTCTGCATAACCACAGCCGGATCGATGCATCCAGGTACATATCTTTGGCAGAATCACGAACACTACGACATAAACATGCATACACTATCAAAGAATGCTCTTCCAACAACGACTGTTTCAAGCAATCCTTTTTTCCCCCTGTCAATCAGCGAATGGAATAGGTTAGATTCCTCCATTACTAACGCAGCATCACTGGCAGAATTCACTTCAAAAATTGAGACTATACTTTGAGACAACGGCTTTCTTCAGCCATGACCTCCATTATTGTTTTCCAGTAGTATTTATTTGGATGTATAAGTATACACAATGCCTTCGCTGTATAAAACTGTATTGATTCTTTTTATGCAGCAAAGATTCAGTTCGCTGCTTCCGAAGTGTGAATATTTGGAGTGCATAAATACCTATGTCTAATGTTTCTATGTAACTGGGATTATTATTACCAATTTTAAAAACACTACAGTTCTGTATGCCGCCTGTAAGAAAGTACTTAGCATTCATTGTATTCTGATACTCATGCCCTCCTGCTTTGGTCGCGTAAGAGACTGGCAGTATTGTAAATAAATAATAAATAAATAAATAAATAAAATAAAAATAATTTCGATAGCCGGGAAAACGACTGAGACCCATGGCGTTTGATTGACATTTATACAATAGAAAAAAAAACACGTAGAAAGAGTATGCGAGTTTCTGGAGTCACATTTACAAGCTATTACATCTCGCAGTATAAATTTCGACATTAAAAAGAAACCATTCAACAAGGTAGTGTAATTGGGGTTGTATTAATGTAATGTCGGTGTTGGTATACTTCTAACTGCAAAACCACTCGTCACTGCTGCTTGCACAATTATCTTCAGCTGCTGAGATGACTGGTGTCTTCGAGAGAAGTGGGGCGATGCTGTTCTTTTTGCACAGGAAATTCAATCCCGGAAACCTAAAATATATACGCAAGGAACAATGACTGAAATTTCACAAAGAGTGCAACATACAGTATGCACCATGCATAACTAACTGCTTTCTTATGTGTAAGTATAAATTGAGTGCATAGCAAGCATATTCAGAAGCATCGGGCTCTACTGCAGTGAGAAATGGTAGAAAAGGTATGCTGCGCAATAACCACAATAGAAAGCGCGCTGTGGCAGAATCATTATACCTTTCGTGCTGCAGATATGAACCTTACTTTACCCTTTGTGCTTGCTTGCGCACGCAAATAAAAAGGTGCTGCTCCAAGTTGATAATGTTCCATTAGCTGCATGCAACGACCAATCTAAATGAATGTCAAGTTTTATGCCTAAGTATGCATCAACACAGCTACATGTGTATTCTGCAGATCTACCATGGTACTCATTCGATTAGTTTATTAAAAGGAATACAGTACAATGCGCAACAAGATATACATATTTTATCTGTATTGCACAAAAACACAATGCCACTGAGCATACATGATGGTATGCGCATTGAGAATGTATTCAGTGCAGGTAACTTGTAAAATAAAGCACTGTACAGTTTCGTATTAAAATGCGAATGATACTAGTGTTCTTGGACTGGCTCACATTGACACGACTATATAATGGAAGAATTGGCTATTGGGTCATTCCACATCAGACGTCCAAGCCATTTTGGTGACCACCACAAATGTATTAAAAAACTCGCGCTGATTTTACAGCATCAAAAAAGGTAACTGCTAGAATATTTCGCAAACAAATACTTTATTGGTCACGTGGCTGCCTCTTGAACTTCCTGGAATCTCGTCTGGATGTTTTTGGAAAAAAAAATTATTTCAAAAGTATCTCTTCTTCCGTGCCAAATTTGGTCTACAAGTTAAGTGAAGGGCTTGCGAAAAGTGTTTGAAGCTCAGTAATATTATTACCAATTTTCGACCACATATACCTGAAATAATTCAGCCGAAATTTGTTACATCTGCATTTTTCTATATCAATACTACACTTTGAAGGAATATCTGAGGAGCGAATGCATTATCCACATAGGGTATATTTGAGGAAAAAATAGTTTAGACCTTTCAAGCTGTCAAACTTTACGAGAAAAAATCGCAAATTTCACAAAATAATTGTTTTGTCTATAATGAGACGCAACATGCGCCATGTGGTGGTTAATTAAAATAAACTTTGTAACTAAATCAAAGCAAATAAACAATTCTTTTCATGTGCCAAATTTTGTCATAGCAATATATGTTTTGAGAAAAAGATCACAGCATACCCACGGAGTGAATGATGATGAGTGGGGCGTAGCGTTCGTCCGTCCGGACGCACAAACGGATGGACAGACAGTCTGACGCCAGTATGAACGAAAAGAAAGACGGACGGAAGCCTGGACGGATGGATGCACAGAAGAACGGACGAAAGCACAGATGTACGGACGAACGATTCGCCCCAAGAATCATCATTTTGTCCGTGTATATGCTGTGAAAACCACTAACGCTATCTATTGTTCAACTCATCAAGTGGCTACACAATACTAGTACGACTACAGAGGAGGGAACGACCCATGGCCTCAAGAGCTTTGCCCCTAAATAATTTTTGAAGTTCAAGTTCCCCATTCGCCATTTGGTCATACAGCAGCCGACGCCTCGAAGTTCCCCATTGCCGTTGATGGTAAATTTCAAAAAAATATTTTATTCCTTGAAATAGAAATTGTAATGATAAAATTGTCACATACAAAGAACTGTTTATTTGCTTTCAATTTAAGTAAAAGGTGATTTTATTTGGACCACCACATGGTGCAAATCGCGTCTCAATACGGACAAAAATGACAATTTTGTGAAATGAGTGATCTTTTCTCGTAGAGGTTAACCTCTCTCGTAGAGGTTAACCAGCTTAAGATGTTTGAAAATAATTTATTATCAAAATACCTTTTCTGTGAAGTACGTAGTCACAGCTCAGTTACTCATACAAAGTGCAGTATATCAATGAGAAAATGCAAACATAATACACTTTGGCTAAATTCTTGCAGACGTATGTGGCCGAAAATTTGTAATAATATTGCTGAGTTTCAAACACTTAACATAAGCCCCTCTACTTAACATGTACCAAAATTGGTATAAAGAAGGTGCGGTACTTGTAAAATAGTTTTTTTCACAAAAAACACCAGTCTGAAACGTTTGAAAGGCTACCACGTGACCGAAAACTTTTTTCTCTCCGAAATATTCAAGCAGTTCACTGTTTTCAGTGCATTAAATCAGCACAATTTTTTTCATACACATTTGCCATAGCCGCGAAACTGGCTGGGAAATGTCGAATAAAGTGACCCTGTTACCTTCCCTCAATAAACATTGCATACTGCTAAATTAGGGCCATTTGTTTCAATCACGCTGTCAGGGTGAGAAGGCATAACTCCTTTCCGGTGCAGCCTAGGCTGTTCAGTGGCTGTGCGTGTTGTGTTCCCAGATAGATATGCTGCCCAGTCTTACATTTTGGCTGCAACACATGCTCAGATACCGTGCAGTATGTATAAGATTAAAGTGTTTTTGTGCAACAAAAAACTAGTAATACGCTTCACATAGCAAAAATACCTTTAACATCTGAAGTACTCAGCGAAGTTAAACGCCAAAGCGAGGCGATGGCAATACATGGCTTGCACTGACGTCACGGTGAGGAACCCTGGGATACCATTCGGCCATGCCGGTGCAGTGGTTTGGTCAGCCGTAGCGATCGTGCGTCCGCTGCCAGCGCGTCGCAATGGTGATCTGTGCAATTGTGGGATGCTCAAACCGTAGTTGTTGGTGCAAATCAACAAACAAAACTTCTTTCGCCTTGGGAAGGTAATCGAGCATTAGGGCGACCGCACGAAAGAGTTATGTGTGAAACGACGTAGTCTGTGGCTGCCGCGGATAAACCGCCCCGATCTCAACACCAAGAGGACTGGCATACGTGTTTGTGGCGCACACTTTGTAAAAGGTAAGCCATCGGCGTGTGCGCGATAATTATTTATCTGAGAGACTTGGAAACACTACGGAGAATCTCGTTTTTAAACATGCCCTTGCGTCCGTAGGCAGACCGTCACAGCTGTGGGAAGAGGCGGACCCCGACTGGGCCCCGACGCTGTTACTCGGCTACAGCGCGAAACTGGGAAATCCCGTACGCCACGCTCGCGCAAAAAGACGACGGAACCAGGCCCGGCCAGCTGACACCGAGCGAAGCGAGGCAATGGAAACAACAGGGACGACGCATCCGGACGCAGCTGCCGTTTGTTCGTCGTCGCCGGCGCCAGCGGAAGAAGGAGTCGAGGTAGAGAACAGTGACGAAACAGGTGAGCGTCAACAGGTAAAAATGTGCGCTTGTTGGTTCGAACAGTGAAACATGGTTAAGTAGCGCGATAAAGACGGTACAAACTTAGATAACACAGGACTAGCACTAGTCCCGGTTGTTCTCTACTTTCGTCGTCGTGGTTTGAAACCGGGTGTGCCAAAAGTGGAGCGAGGTTTTTTTTTATAGCGGATTATTTCAGATCTTGAATCTCCGCATGCTTATTTGCCAGTCCCGTCTCCCTTAACTCCTCTTTGCATCTCAAGTGAATTTTTCGCAATGCTTGATAATCCATGCAACAACTTAATTTTGTTCCAGGGAGGGACCTTCACAATGAGTGACATTGAAGCCATGGAGATGGAGTGCTTATCCCTAAACGAGCACCTCTACGCTGCGCGAAATGAAAACAAGCTGCTGGAGCTGACTGAAGATGCCCTGAAATGTAGCGACCCCAAAGTTGTGTACTACACCGGCATGGCGAATTTTCAGATCCTTTACGCACAGTTCGACGTTGTAGCGGGATTTGTGTCGCATAACGCCAACAACAGCTTGCTGAAGTTTCAGGAGTTCCTTCTTTTCTTGATGAAGTTAAAGCTACATTTGCACATCACTGACCTTGCTTTTAGATTTAACGTGTCAGAGGCCACAGTGTCGCGCATATTCGACAAATGGCTGCATGCTGTCTACTGCCGCATTAAATCTCAAATATTGTGGTCGCCTAGAAGTGTTTTGCAACGCACAATGCCTCAAGCCTTCTACGATTCTTTTGGGGAAAATGTTGCAGTCATCATTGACTGTTTTGAGATAACGATAGAAAGGCCTTCATCGTACTTGCTCCGAAGTGAGACATTGTCTCAATAAAAAGGCAGCAATACGGCAAAGTATTTGATTGGAATTGCACCTCAAGGTAATGTTAACTTCATCTCTGAAGGTTGGAAAGGGCGTGCTAGCGATAGACACATGCGATAGACCAGGTGGTCAAAATTAATCCGTAGATCTCCACTATAGTGTGCATCGCCTGTGTAGCGTCGGCTTGTTAAACCTCATAATCAATGGAAACTGGAATTTCTACAGTGCCATTGTGGTTACACTCGAATTCTTGAGTTCTGTTTCTGCTGTTTGTTTTGTTCGAAATGTGTACAGTAGCATTCTCGGCAGAATGATCTTTTGCCAGCCAAGGACTCTAAAGTGGCAAGGTGACCATTTACCTTTTTGTTTGGATCTTATGCGCTGCTGTGTTTCAGGTGTACCATATTCTGTGTGTCGTGCGTTACATTTACAACTCTTAAGTTGCAAATTTGTGCAACTGCCCTTGCCACTGCACGTGATGCGACTTTTTGAGATTTATCACTTCGGTGTTGTTTGTAGGTTGGTAGTAATACAACGATTGTGCAATGCAGTTTCAACACATTTTCGTATTCTGATGCTATGTGTGTTCCAAGTTGTCAGGCTGTCACGTGCAGAGTGTTTGTTTTGAACGAAACATGGCACTGAGGGCTTAGTTAAGAGGTCTGTGTATGAATGTGTGTCGGCAACAGCTCGTCGTTGGTATTAGCCCACCGCATCCATTCAGTTACTCTTGAGCGAAAATTGTCGCTGTCGCTCCATGTGGTCCTTTATTTTAAGACTGCAAGCTCATTTTACATTTTTGTCACAAGAAACATTTGCGTGCTCTTTTAGCGAATTTCATCAAGATAGTCTGTTGCCTCACACTGGCAGGCGTTGAAATAAACTGTGGAAGCCTGAAATTAGTTCTTGTCTTATTTGCACTCGGGACAAAACCACTTCTCTTTTGGTGCCCATTTCAGTCCGACACGAGAGAAATGAAACCACTTGTAGCTGCACGCCTCGTTGTCGCAAGCTACCATCATGCCTGTGTCCGGTCCACGACAGAAGCAGTACTTTACTGTGTCTGCGGGCTGTTATTCACGACTTCTGTCTTGCCTCGTGTAGTATCGGCTGAGCAACTCGGGCAGAATGACGTTCCGCAAAAACTGTCTTGCGGAAGAAAAAATGTTTCTGCAAAACTGATCATTGCGTCTCACTCTCTCAATGTGCAGCACATTTGGTCCCCACAGCACAAAGTCGCAAAAGTCAACATGGGACACTGTCATCTGAGTCTGAATTTGGTAGTAGTACGCATGATTGTCCAAAAGCTGAAGTTCTCCGTCCGTGTAACTCAGACACGTAATGCTGGTGGTGATATCTTGAGCTTCTCTCAGCAAAAATGGGCACTTATTTTCCACAACACCTCTCCCGCAGCAGCTGCACGAGGTGATGGCATCCGGTGTTGCGTCGATGAACGGGTAAGCAGCACTCAGGTGAAATCCAGGCCTGTGGCACTCGAAGTTCTGGTGCTTTGTAGCTTCTTTGGCTTTGTAAACCTCGAAAGCATCTCGCTCATGTTCTAAGCCCCACCTGACGGCAGGAACTCTGAGGGAATTTTTTTCAGGGTAGCAAATCAATTTTACCAGCGATAAGCTTGGACTCTGCACACTCGTGTGGCACACACTTTTCATCACTGATGCTGTTACTCTGCCAGCACGGTAAAAGAACCAGTCTGGTGAGTTACTTTGTTGCCTTGTTGCAGCCTCAACTGTCTTCACTGTGTCGTCCCTGATGAGAAAAGTGGCAAGAAAGTTGTCAGCCTTCTTCAAAAGCGTGTCGAGGTTGTCTTCCAAGTTCTCTTCGAGATACAGCTTTCTCAAGTGGGCAGGCTGTGTTTTTACAGGCTCCTGAAAGCTTTCGCAATGCTCTGGAAGCACAAAAAATACTACCGGTGTGACACCTGTGCTATGAAATGCTCTGTACAAGTCACCAAGCTCCTCTTGGGTTGCTGGTGGGATGTCCATGCGTTTTTTTATTCGTGCACTCCTAAACTGCTGCTGTTAATGACATCGTCCAGTTTTCGCTTGTTCCCTCTCGACGAAGTGAAGTCGATGTCCTGTAGCCTCTTCAACTGCACCTTCTCCACGTACGCTGGAAGCCAGATGTTCCTTTTTGAGGTGCAGCTTGTAGCGTTTTTCATCTTTACACCTATTTCAACTGCATACGGGCAGGCTCCAACATGAGAACAGGCCTCACCTGCTCCTGCCATACAGGTGCAATGAGCAGTGAGCACGACCCCGCTTTTCTGGCACAAAATCCACACATGCAGAGGCTGGTCTCGCAAGCTTTGCGAATGGTTCACCTGCAAGAGAAAAAAAAAAGACAACGCACAAGTGTTTCTTGCCCACATCTCTGCGCGAGCGCTCGTCACTGTTGATCGCGTCTCAAAACGTAACCACCCACTGTGGTGGCTCAGTGGCTAAGGTGATGCGCTGCTGAGCACGAGGTCGTGGGTTCGATTTCCGGCCGTGGCGGCCGCTTTTCTGATGGAGGCGAAAAACCAAAACGCCCGTGCGTGCGAGATTTCGGTGCACGATAGAGATCCACAGTTGGTAAAAATTAAACCAGAGCCCTCCACTACGGCGCGCCTCATCGCCTGCGTTGCGGCGGCGCGTTAAAACCCTACAATCAACCAATCAATCAATCAATCAAAACGTAACCGGAAACAGCTAAGAGTTGTTCTAGCGCAACCATTTCCATTTCGAGAATTCCGTGCAAGATTTCCGAACCGATGAAATAGTAAAAAGATCCCGGTTGCTTACCTCTCCGAGCAGAAGCACTTGGTCGTCTTGTAGCTGTTTCGCCGAGAGGGACTTGAGCCACCCGCTCGTGAAGTAATTATGTGCTTCGGTAGCCTTAAAAGCCTTCATCTCTTCTAGTGTCAGGAAGTTGGCAGAAAAGACGAGGTAGTTGAGAATGTCGCCGTAACTTATCTCTGGAAACAAGTCCACATCGCCGGCCGTGTCCGTGCCCGGTCGCAGCGTGAAGGGGTCCTCGTTGTCGCACAGTCGCACCTTTTCCGCAAACCGCACGCATGCAGGCCCCGTAAGGTCTGAGCGGTAGGTCGCGTTTAAAGGTTTTTTGCTCGCTACCAGCGGCATGCCGCAGAAAAAGCGCGAAAAGCAATTGCTAGCTCAGCAGAAAACGCGTGTGCTCCCCGAACTGCTCACGCGGCAATGCCGGCAACACTGCGCCGACTGCACCAATGTGGCTACCGCCGCGCGAGCGCTCGAGCGTGACGTCACGTGCAAGCTATCTATAAAATACTGAATAACCAGAATATTTTGCAAGTTGCACATGATGGGAACAATCTGAATAAAATGTGGTCGAACGTTGGCAGTGATGTTCAAACAAGAGTTTGCGCTGTTCAAGTAGGCAATTCGAACACACACACAGACTAAAGGTCTGTTCAAACAAAAGTCCACCTTCAGTGCTCGATCCGCCACATAGGCACGGCTGTCGGCAGTGTCACGCTACGTTGCGGGAGAACGAAAATACCGGTGCAGACAAATTTAACGAACTGAATGTATTAGCAAGTAGGCAAACTTCGCGAGGCGCACCTAACGCGAAGCAATATGCTTTGTTGTCACCCGATGCATCAACCCGAGTTATCATGGTAGTGTTACCACACAAAACGAAAAAGAACCGAAAAGAACGACATGAACACCACGCCCTTGTTTTCCGTTCTCGGTGTTTTTGTGCAATAAGAAAAAAAAGAAACTAAATGAACTACCGAAATGCCCAAGCATATGCGTCTTACATACGGTTGATGCTTAGATCTAACAGGCGCTTAGATCTAATTAATACACATGTAATAATTAGTAAACTAAAATTGATGAGCAGCACGAGCAGGCCTCGTTAAACACGGCTGCCAAGAAAGGGCACCACGAAAATCTGTTCAATTTCTTCGCTGAACCTCAGTGGCGCACGCTCGCTCTGCTTTGTACTCCAAACAATCTAAACAAACAAAAAACTAGCCCACAATCACACTTCGCCAATCATCCCCGTGAAACAGTTCGGACAAATATTCTCGCTAAGTAAACAAATGCTGATTTGTCATCAACTAGTTGAAAACAAAATTGTTTGAAGGCGTTAGTCTCGTGCTCACGCAGTTAACAAAGCGCTGAACTGAACAACATGAGAGCGGTACTTACTATTTCACTTCGAGTGCTCCACAATATGAATCCACAGGTCCAGTCTTCAGAATGGTGCACCTTCGCAATAATCAGGACTGACAGAACACACTGGTGTAGCACAGAGCGAAGGCACATTTCAAACTAAACACCGACTAATAAACTCTACCGATCGAGAAGCCACGCGCACCACACGCACACACACGGGAGGATTTTTCGCCAGCGCACGCAGTGCCATGTAAGACGACGTCGACCCCTTTCCCGCGCTGTGTGCCCGGCGCGCAGCAATACCGGGCAGCCAAGGTTGTCTAGGCGACGAGACTTCATGGCATCGGCGCGCTTTCAAACCGGCTAGATGCAGTTTAACGCTAGCTCCGGCCCACAACTGATAGCGTGGGCACTGCTTTTTTTTTGCAGAAGTGATCTGTTGCCTAATACACGTTATTTACCAGTGCATCTGACTCTCAGTGAACATTGTGACGGTGCAGTGCGGCCAGCACGAGCTACTAGTCAGAACGCGCATTTGTAGTATTCAGGAGCATTGCTTAGCGCACCTTCACCGACCTAATGTAGTGAATTATGGTAAAAAAGCTAAGCTGATGCTTTTTGCTTAGCCTATGGGTGTTTAGGGACTGCACATTCAAGGTCATGCAGGTGATATTTTATCAGCACTTTCATTTTAGCAAGGACATTGCAACATTGCATGCATCGGCCGTCACACTATTCGATGAGAACATATCGCCACGTGCGTACTGCTAGGAAGAGGAAGACGACAGCGCATACGCGCATCTGCACGCTTTTATGCAGCAAGCAATAACAAGAAAGAAAAGGAACGCTCTGGCGTGCAGTAAATAAAAATACTGACCTGCTGATACTTTCTCAACCTGTTAATTACTACTTCTCTCTTCACGTTGCGGGAATACATTTGTACTTAGCTTGCAGTCCTTGGAACAAGACCACGCCTGAAAATATTTCATCAATGTTGTTTTCTCACTACCTGCAAAGTCAAGGCTTTGACCGAAGCACTTCTGTTGGGGAAGTTACATAATATAAAAGAAGGGGATCCACAAAAAACGGAGAGATATATATATATAGAGAGAGAGATAACTAGAAAATGCGTTTCGGCTCCCCTGAGGAGAGCTTTGTTCGCAATTTAGTCCACAAGGCTCCCGTCATTGTGAGCAAGGCTGCGTCAAGGTCACCGAAATGTCCTTATTCAGCATTTTTCTTTGCGGTCGGTGTCCTCTTCCTAATTTCCATGACGCACTCTTAAGGACACATAAAGAGGAACATTCGCCACAGTAATTAAATAAAACGTGCCTGCTAAAAATACATGACGTCAATGTTCGTTTTTAAGGGACCTGATGGCCTGCTGACGTGGTGGTTATGGCTAAACAACTGTGCTGTTGTTTTTTTTTTGCAGGTGGTGGACGTCTTATCTCCAGCTTTAAAAGCTTCGATCTTATGGGGAACGGGGGAAGGGGGGAGTGTTCTATGCATGGCTACACCAATGTGCGCCACATTACCTTGTTCAGGGCAAATCAGTGCTTTTTGTGAGTGTTGACTAATCGCGAAAACGACACAGATGAAAGAAACAGGTACAGGAGATTGGCCCTTACTCTATTGAACAAGCATCGCTCCTATTGTATCTTCCATCATATAGTAGTTTGCGTGCTTTATTAATGAAAACTGAGTCTCGCTCACATTACTTTCTGCTTTGATTTATTACTAGACTCACAAGCAGCTAGTAGTGGGAGCCTTGCTTGTATCAAGATGGTTAACGTATATTAACAGTATAAGCAAAACGGCTCGAAAATGTCGTGCATTCGTAGCCTTGTAAGCACGTGTTCTCAGATTTGGGTGCACGTTAAAGAACCCCAGGTGGTCGAAATTTCTGGCGCCCTCCACTACAGCGTCTCTTATAATCGTATGGTGGTTTAAGGTGGTTAAACCCAACATATCAATCATTTGTAGCCTTGTTCATTACACCCCAACTACAAGGGTATAAATAGGGTGTTCAGAGAGTGTTTTAATTACGAACACCTCAAATTTTAAAAATTGGGCGTAAAAAGGGTGTTCATATGAGCGATTTTTATGCGTACACCCGTTTTTACACCTTTTGGTGTGTAAATTGTTTTAGAGTGTACCACCTGGCAGCGACGCCTGACTAATGGTCACACTTGCGTCGTTTCGCGTGTTTTGTGCAGCGCGCTACTGTGATTCCTGCGTGTTCATTGTTATTATTATTATTTTTATTATTATTTATTACGCACAACGCCCATACAGGCATTATAGGGGGGGGGTACAACGAAAGAACATGAAAATTTGCAGGTTTACATAAGTTTACATAAATTTGTGTAAAAACCAAAAAGAGAAGAGAAGTACATTTGCAAGACACAAAACATACACAGCCGCACCGAGCACAGCTGCGTCAGAAAAGTATTATGTATTAGAGAAAAAAATACAGAAACCACAAAATTTCAGACCAACTTGAAATAGCTAACGCATTCAATGTCTACTTTCAGTCTGTATTCACGCATGACAACAGTTCTCTCCCAGTATTCAGAAGCCCTACTCCTGAGCTCGCTATTGATGATGTGTTGATTAACGAGAACGGCATCCTTAACATGATACTTAAGTTAGACACAAAAAGGTGCACTGGTCCCGACGACATTCCGAACAGCTTTCTCGTACGATGCTCTCTGTGGTGTGCACGTTATTTGTCAACCATTTTTCGAAAATTCGTATTTTCAAGCACTGTCCCCCAGTCCTGGAAATTAGCCAAAGTTTGCCCTTGCATAAGTCTAGTAACAAGAAACTCCTGTGCAACTACAGACCGATATCACTTACTTAAAGTTCCGGTAAACTCCTTGAGCATGTCATTCACAATCATATAACGGAATATCTTGAGTCAAATAACCTACTATCGAACATTCAACATGGCTTTTGTCATGGTTTCAGCACACTAACACAACTGGTCGAATTTGTGCATGACATATCCAGCAATCTTGACATTGGCAGTCAGATAGACGCGTTATTCATAGACTTTTCCAAGGCCTTTGACACCATTGTACACAATAAGCTGCTAAGTACAGTTGATGCTATTTTAAACAACGCTCAATTAATCAACTGGATAGCTAGCTATCTCAAATCTCGATCTCAATGTGTGTCAATCCACTCCACTTCGTCCTCAACTGTCGGTGTAACTTCGGGTGTTCCACAGGGATCCGTTCTAGGACCTTTACTATATTTAATATTTATAAATGACCTTCCGAACGAATTGAAGTCTCAGGTCCGTCTTTATGCTGACGACTGCGTCTTATATCAGGTAATTTCTTCTCCTAGCCATCATGCCTTACTTCAAGATTCCTTCACCAGCTTTTGCACATGGTGCAGGCTTTGGCAGATACGCATTAACTTTCAGAAAACTGTAGTGGTATCATTCACTCACAGCCGTTCTCCGTTGCTGCATGATTACACTTCCGAGAACACAATAATTCCCGGGCACAAGAGTATAAATACCTTGGGGTTATCTTATCACACAACTTACCTTGGTCGCGGCATATTGATTACATCACATCCAAAGCACTGAAAAAATTAGGTTACCTGCGTCGTACGTCATCTAAATCTCCGAAAGGCACCAAGTTACTATTGTATAAAACGCTCATACGACCTGTACTGGAATAAGCTTCATGTGTCTGGAACCCGCATATACCATGCGACGTCAACAAAAGTGAATCTCTTCAAAGAAAGGCGGTTCGTTTAATTTGCCATCGCTACGATCAAAATTTTTCACCTTCATCAGCAATGACTTCCTTGAAGCTCCCTCTGCTATCCACCAGACGTGCTATCGATTCTTCGAAGCTATTGCATTCATTTCGTCACTCATCTTGTCGAGTATCTTCAGATGATTACTTCTCATATGCTGATACTCTTTCAACTAGACGTTACCACAGCCTCAACTTAAAGCCTTTCTTTACACACACGAACATTTTCAAGAACAGTTTTTTCCTAGAGTTAATGAAATGTGGGGCAAGCGGCGGTGGCGTAGTGGTTAGAGCATCCGCCTCGCATGCAAGAGGTCCGTGGTTTAAATCCCGGTGCCACGCAGTTCCCAACCGGATTAAAAAAAATCCGCGCGTTGATGGAACTGCATTAAGAGGCCTGGGGTGTGCCCTCACCGGTAACCACCGCCGGGAACGCACTCCCTCATCAGAGAAGGATTGGCCACCCTGGTGCAGAATCTGGCCACTACCTCCGACATGCATACGTCAAATAACTCGCGGCCCTCAGTCCCCAGCAGCTCCGAAGCAACTGACCACGGCGGTGGTCAGATCTGCAACGCAGCAGAGGGTGCTAAGAATCGCTGGATCCGGACAGGCCGCCACTAGAACCTGAAATTGGCCACGTTTAACGCTAGAACCTTATCTAGTGAGGGAAGTCTAGCTGTACTATCCGAGGAGCTAGAAGGTGTTAAATGGGATATAATAGGGCTCAATGAGGTTAGGAGGACAGATGAGGCCTATACGGGGCTACAAAATGGGCACGTTCTTTGCTATCGGGGCTTGGCAGACAGAAGAGAACTCGGAGTGGGGTTCCTAATTCACAGAAACATAGGTGGCAACATAGAGGAATACTATAGCATTAACGAAAGGGTGGTAGGTATTGTAATTAAACTGAATAAAAGATACAAGATGAAGGTAGTACAGGCTTACGCGCCTACATCCAGCCATGATGACGCTTCAGTTGAAAGCTTCTATGAAGACGTGAAATCGGCAATGAGTAAGGTAAAAACACAGTATACATACTATACTATAGTGTCTGCATGACGGCTGATATTTCTACTGTCTCACATTGGTGCATTAAACACATATCTCGCCGCCACGCACTGAACGTTTTCTAATCTTTCTTTATTTGAAGATGTTGCAGGATCCCACACACAGCATGCGTACTCCAGTACTGATCTCACGTATGCCTTCTATTGTACCTTCCGGGTTTGCTGTGGAAACGCATGCGTGTTTCTTTTTAAGAATCCTAAGCTCCGACAAGCTTTATTTACAGTGTACTCCACATGCCGATTACATGATAGAGACGGGCCGAAAAAAAACACCTAGGTATTTGTATCTGCATACCATTTTTACCGGAGAGCCGTTTATTGTTTATTCAAGTTCACCTGTTTTTTTTTTCTGGAAAACCTCATGCATACAGTTTTCTTAAGATTCAGTTTCATTTCCAATCGCTGGCACCGCGCGTACATTACACATGCGTCGTTTTGGATTATGGAGCAGTCACTTTCAGAGGTAATCTGATGGTATTTATTTATTTATTTACTGTACCCTCAAGGCCCAAGGGCAATACGGAGGGGAGGGGTGAACGGAAAAATTGTACAAAATTGGGTAGTAAATAACAGAACAAGAACAACAGTGCAATAAAACAAACGACTAGAAATAGCAGAGCATACATTGTAGCAAGGAAATTCTTTGCAATAATATTAAAAAACCAAAGTAACATGACATATAATTCCTGTTTATGCAACTTTACAGCAACAATAAGGTGCCATAAATTTCAAGTTAAACAATGTTAGCTATAGCCTCTCAAAAAAAGTTTATTATCAATGTTGGTCACTATGTCATTGGGAAGGTGGTTCTATTGTCGAGATGTTCTAGGAAAAAATGAATGACTAAAGGTGTTGGGGTTTTCTGCTTGAATTCCGACTTTAAAGCGATGGTCTACACGGTGCGATAAGTAATGTGGCTGTGAATTGAAGTCATTATGAAGAAATGGGTGATGATATTATTTACGAAACAGAGTTAAGCGAGCTATTTTTCTCCGTGATGCTAGTGATAGAAGAGGTAGGTTAGCTTTCAATGAAGATATGCTGGAAGTGCGGTTATAATTAGAATAAATGAAACGAACAGAATTGTAAAACGAACAGAGCAGGGCCCATCTATACACTCAGGATACACTGATCCAGTTGCATCACAATCACCTACAATGTGGAAGTGGCACTAGTAAAGTTTTATTCAGTATGGAACTTCACAAAGCATTTGACAACGTGAAGCATAGTACCATTTTAGGCAGTCCATCTGAACTACGACCAGGGGAACGCAAATTTAATTACATCCATGTTTTCTTATCTAATCGAACTGTTGAACTCTCAGTGGGTGACCTCCGTTCTAAGGTCATCACTCTCGGTGATCGCAGCACTCCTCAAGGAGCCGTTTTGTACCCTTTTCTTTATAAACTCGCTAAGAGATCACTACCGCCAAAACTTGACATGATACCCAGCCTGCGATACACACTCTACGCCGATGACAACATGCTCTGGACGATGGTGGGATCCGCAGGTCAAATTGAGGAGACTCTTCAAAGGGCAACCAACGTAGTCGTTCAGCACGTGTCAGAAGCGGGTTTAGAATGTTCCAAGAGCAAATTGGAGCTACTATTACTGCAACCTCCAGACCACCGCGAAATTACCACTCCACTTCCTAGTATTAACGTGTATTTAAATTTCACGCAAATACTTCATGTGGCCCCCTAGATAGTACTCTGACCTTTTGTGCAAACAAACCACCACAACAACATCACGCTATATACCGTCTCACCGTAACGGTGAAGCAGACGGTCCATCTTTTATCTCGAGTGAGTTCGCGAAATGGAGGCACGAAGGAGAAGAAACTGCTACAGATATTTCAAGCCTTCGTTTTACGCTTCACGTATGCTCTTCCTTTTTGCATCTCCTTCAATCCGAGCGAGCCCAACTAAATCGGCTCATACGCAAGCGTATAAGGTGGCATTGGGGCTCCCCCGAAACATCTCGACAGAGCACCTCCTCCGTCTCTGCCTGCAAAACACCTTAGAATAACTTCTTGAATCGCATCTTAAGGCGCAAATTCACCGATTCAGGGGAGCCGGATGGGGCCTTGGCCACGTGGCATTTCCTACGGGTAATGATCCGGCTGCCATACATCCCAACATCAGAAAGGAATTCCTCATAAAACCACTGAACATGTTGGCGAACCATCACTATGGTAGAAGGAAAGTGAGGGCCATATTATCGCAGAAAACTTACGCGTCCAACCCAACCATTGCTTACGTAGACGATGCCCAATACTGAGAGTTTACCAAAGCATATGCAATAAGCTTGGTGGCTGTGCCCAGCAACCACTGTTTCCGGCAACGCCAGTTCACATCAAATTAAAACGGCTGGTTCTGTCCGTGTGCTTAACACGACAGAAACCGAGGAAGCGGCCATAGCGCTAGCAGCAGCAGCCCAATTCACCACTATACTCAGTGACTCAAAAGCTGATATATCTAACTTCGCACGTGGCATTGTGGCCCCCACAACTCTGCGTTTACTCTTGGCCAGACTCTTTATAGATGCTGAGGAAGACGCACCACGCTCTACTGAGCTAGTATGGGTGCCGGCTCACGCTGAAAACCCAGGGAACGAGGCGACCCACCTATATGCTCGAGGATTCGTCAGCCAAGCGGTGGCATACCCGCCTCTGATTCGGGAAACCCTGGTGAATCCTTGACATCCTACCATGACATGACACCGTATTACCGTCTGTCAAGGCAGTCAAAACCACCCCCACACCACAGGCTAAATAAGCGCCCGGAGGTTATCTGGCGCCGCTTGCAAACACATGCATTGCCGTGCCCATAAAGTTAGGAACGTATATACCCCGACACGATTGATCCGCATTGCTCGCCTTGTGGCTCAATAGCCACACTTAATCACATTCTCTGAGTCTACGGGGAAGATCCGCCCTCTCTCGATCTCCAAGCCACTCCCTCGCCAAAAAGCTGGGAGGCAGTTCTGACCTCCACCAGTCTGGCTGTTCAGATCAGGCCGTACAAAGAGCAGAGGAGGTGGCCACCAGGTTCAGCCTGGTGGATCACCTACTTCCCTAAAGTCTGACGACAATAAAGTTGTGTTCTCTCTCTCTACTCGCACGCAGCGTTCATGTGTTACCGGCCAGCGTGGCCCAAGTGTGCGTCTCCAGCTGCCTCATCACTGCTCGTTCCGGCATTAATTTCAGAATGATTGCTTCAAAGAGGACCGAACCAAAATTGATTCGCTCCACCGTGAATCACCGCGTTTCCAGATTTTATTGTGTTTTCATCGCCACTTGTGGACACAGCTGATGGCGGCGGCGACAATGGCAGTGGCGAAGACATACCCATGGATCATTTCAATGCTTACCAGCACAGACTCTTGAAGACATCCGGCTTGCTCCACCGATGTGGCTTCATAGCATCGGTGGACAAAAAGAGCTTTAGAAGATAGCCCACAGATTTTGTGCAGTTTCCTTCTCTTATTGACAAAATATATTCAAGTAAATGTTCTTTTGAGCTACATAGAAATTTCAAAACATTTGCGTTTTCTTTACGCACGTGCCTAGCATGTGAAAAACGAAAGGGAGACTTTTTTTACCCTTGAAAAAACATGAAAAGGTGCTTTCAGTTTTGACGTTAGGGGCTGGTAAATACGGTGACCAAAAGTTTTTTGAGGTATAACGCTCGCAACCTTGAAACCGTATATACACGTGCGCGCCGTGCAATCAGGCTCAAAAGGTCAAGAGAAAATCGCGTCACCATTTCGTGTGATTACGTGAGCAGACGAGTTAGGACCGCGGAAGGTGAACGCTTGGCAGCCCTGGAAGCGCTGAAAATCGGCGTTCTTTGCACGTGTTTTGAATTGGGTTTGATATTGGTCATATTAATCAATTCTACAACCACTGGTTCGTCTTCAGTTGCATTATTAGCACCGAATCGTTTATACTTTGTTTCAGAAGCTCCCTTCATATTTTTGGAGGCTACAGGCCCCTCAGCTGAGAGGAAGGGCACTTGTAGCCTCTTCCTATGTATTCAGTCGCACCGTGTCGTCTGTTCGCCGTATTGACAGCATCTGCTCGCCAAATTGTAGTATTATTGCTAGTTTATTACCTTAAAATACAGTAAGGCTACTAAACAAGCAACCACACGGAAAACATGAAGAAGCGCGAATTCGTTACTCTGCTGAAGATCACTCTATAGAATCTGAAGCTGGCGGATAGCTTCACTTTGTGGCTCCCCGACGCAAATCATGGCTCTCGTTTGTCTCCGTTGACCCGTTCTTTCACGTCTCCGGTTGCATTGCTCCTTTTCTCTCTTTTTTGTTTTCACCGAAGGAGGACCCGACGCGCGCGGTATGCTGTGCGAGGTTGCATGTCTGGTATTTGGTCACGCAACCTTCTTGCCAACGATGCAGTCGGACCACTGCCCCGGCACGTTAGGCTCAAAAGGTGTGGCTAAGCAAGGAGCAAATCTCGCTAATATTGAAAAAAAAAACACGCTTTAGTCCTAGAGTGAGATTAAACAAATCGATGGGTGACTTCATCATTTGTTAACTGCTGTCAGCGCATTGGGCGTGTAGCAAGAGGAAGTCCGAATCGGAGCGGGCGGTTACTTCTGCATGGGTGTTGCCATATTGATATCTGAACAAAGTTATCGGCAGTAACCACCCCAGTTATCTAAATGCGTACGAAAGAAATGCAAAAAAAGAGTAGACATCATGTATTGATGTGGCGTAAAACACACTAAGAAACGCCAATTCTAGCCAACCCTATCAATTTTAAGGCACTTGTATGTGGGACTACGTTTCGCTGCGCAAGCGTATGGCTTTCTTACACCCCGTACCGTTGGCAGTGCTGACCAAAGTGGTGAAACATAGTATAGGGGGTCAATAACTACGCGTTTACGCAAAAAAGCGCTACATGCGTTAAGTTGATGTCACTGCTCGCATCAAGAAATCCTATCAGCAAAACATACAAACACGCCACAAGAAAGGAAAAACAGATAAAGATATACTTTGATGTATATTTGATGATGCAGGTGGCGCAAAAGATACATATATTCAGCAACATTGATGGCATGCTGACACACTCATTGCTTTTACGTCAAATATTGAAGGCTTTAATCAATTTTCTTGCTACCTTATTTTCATGATGCGACTCATTGTGTCGCCGAAGAAAGGCGCACAACCACATTCATGACAAGTGAAGATAGTGTATACGGTTCAGTCTCTGAGAATGAGCGTTTGTGTTTTGTGATTTGTGGGGTTTAACGTCCCAAAACCATCATAAGATTATGAGTGACGCCGTAGTGGAGGGCTCCGGAAATTTCGACCACCTGGGGTTCTTTAACGTGCACCGAAATCTGAGTACACGGGCCTACAACATTTTCGCCTCCATCGGAAATGCAGCCGCCACAGCCGGGATTCGGATCCCGCGACCGGCGGGTCAGCAGCCAAGTACCTTAGCCACTAGACCACCGTGGCTGGGTGAGTGTTTGTGTTCTCAAAGACGAACGTTGATGCATCTTCGGCTTCGGCACACAAAATTCTTTTCACATGATAATAGAATTTCATATACAATGGCCTCCTACCCTTCTCTATATTGGGAAGTGTGGTTTATTCCGCAGTTGTTCGAAATACTGTCCTTCTTTTTGTTATGCTTAGCAACGCTTCTTTGCAGTTTTAGTCGAATTGACACAAACTTACACGAGACGAAAAAATTCACAGAATATCCACGGCGTGAATGACGATGAATGGGGCGAAGCGTCCATCCATCTATCCGTTTGTGTGTCCGTTCTTCTATGCATGCGTCCATGCATTCAATCACGCTCGAGAATGCAGACGCTGTGCGTGTAACACGGACGAGACGCGTAGCCAAAAAAAGCCCAAGCGCAAGCCGTCTTCAACGCACCCGTCCCTCTGCTTCGCCCATGACCACCAACATCCGCCTCGTACGGAGACCATACAGGTGACTGAGAGAGGCACTCGTTCTCTGCGCTACCCAGACACAGCCCGCGCAGCAGCCAATGGATGGATGGATGGATGGATGGATGGATGGATGGATGGATGGATGGATGGATGGATGGAGGATGGATGGATGGATAGGATGGATGGATGGATGGATGGATGGATGGATGGATGGATGGATGGATGGATGGATGGAGGATGGACTGGACGGACTGGATGATGGATGGATGGATGGATGGATGGGATGGATGGATGGATGGATGGATATGGCTGTACCCTTTAGATCGGGTGGCGGCTAGCGCCACCCAAGCCATAATACTTAATGACCCAGAAACTAGATTTATTTTTTTTCTAAAAGGTGAGGTTGAGGATTCGTGCTTTGCAGCAAAGGGTTCAATTTCTACTCGTGCCTTGACTTTAGCCACCAATCAGATAATCTCCTTCTAGTTAGTTCTCCCCGCTTAAAGTCTATTTTCCTCACTGTCCCTAAACCCAAGTGCTTTGAAAAAACTATGCGCAATCAACCTGAACTACAGGGTGAAGCCCTTTACAGAACATTATCAAGTGTTCGGCAGTTTCTTGTTCCTCTCCACACGCACTGCATACCGCGTCTACCCCTTCGTATTGGCCCGATATATCTTTGTCGCAATACTTCCCGTTATGGCCTCAAACAGTGGAGAACTACCCCGAGTATATCATAGATCCTTTTCTTGGCTATTTCCTGCTTAAAAGTTCGATTAATCTCTATGCGAACTTCTTAATCATGCCAGTTCTCCACATAATCAGTCTCAGCTTCCTTCACCTTCTTCATGAACCGAAATACTTTTTGGTTTGGCCCCCCTGCTGTGTCAAGTATTCACCATTCAACTTTTCTGGTCGCTTCCGCTATTTTGTATCGACATTCTTCATGTACAAGTAGCTGAATACCTTCCTAGCCCAACGCTCCTCCCCCAATTTTCTCAATCGCTCTCAAATTACATCTTTCTGCTAGCTTCCCTGCCCTCAAATGATGTCAATCCCATATCACCTTGTACTCCCTGATTTGGGTGTATTCCCCGTGAGCTCCTAAGGCAAGCCTACCTATTCCACGTTGCTCAATTTCTAATCTTTGCTTGAACTTCTTGTCTGATGCACAAGACCACATTGCCGAAGATCAGACCAGGAACCATGACCCCTTTCCATATTCATCTCACAACATCATACCTATTGTAATTCCACAGTGCCCTGTTTTCATTACCGCTGCATTCCTGTTACCTTTAGTTGACACGTATATTTCCTGTTCCCTTAGATACTCGGCCCCATTGTTCATCCATATGCTAAGAGAATTGTACTTATCTGTTATCTCTAGCGTGACCTCCTGTATTCTAAGCTCACTACCATCATTGTCATTAAAATCATGACTGCTAATTTTTATGCTGATTCTCAAATGTAACCTATCTCCCTCATTACAGCAGATGTCCACCAATCTCTGCAAATCTTCCTTGTTGTCGGCCATCAGCAATATATCACCTGCGTACTTCAATGCTGGTAGTGCCTCTTCAATGAGTTTTTCTTGTTTGACGAAAGTGGACGTTGAAGCCCAGTCCACTTCCTCTAATTTGGCCTCTATCCTTGTAGGTATCATCAGTAATAATAAGGGTGACAGGAGCACCCCTGCCTGAACCCTCGTTTTACCTCTGCAGGCTTGGATACCCGTTTTCCCCACTTTTTAATTACCTTGTTACCTTAATAGATATCCTTTAAAATATTAGTGACTACATCTTCCCGCCTAGCGTGTCCAGTATTCCCCACAATTCCTCTTGAACCCGCGCTACCGTACGCTCCCTTGATATCCAAAAAATGCTAGCCACTGGGGCCTGTGTTCTTTTTCTGCTATTTCGATGCACTGTGTCAGTGAGAACAGATTGTACTACAGCCTCCTGTGTTTCCGGAACCCATTCTGAGTTCCCCCAGCGCTCCCTCATCCTGTATCCATGCCTGCAGTCTTTCCTTTATAATCATCATCGCCAGCCTGTAGACCACTGATGTCACTGTTATAGGACGGGTAGTTGTTTATGTCAGCTTTGCCCCCCCTTTCCTTTATAAATCATGCTCCCTCTGCTAAGTTTCCATCGATCGGGAACTTTCTCCATCGATTCTTATTTTTGCTCACTGCCTCTCCTCAGTGCCTGCTTAGACGTCGGAACTAATGTCTTTATCAGCATAATTGGAATTCCATCTGGGCCTGTTGATGTACTACTAGGAATCCTTTTCTCAGCTCTTTCCCACTTTTATTGTGAAAATGGAGCCATTGCGCCACTTGATTCATCCTTGTATACTGTGGCGCAGAAAGACACTTCTTTGTTGTAAATTTTTCGGTCACCCTTGTTCTTACCTATTCAATAGCTTTCTGTCCCCTTCCAGCCCTAGCACCTTGAGCTGTAGTTATAAACCTCTGCCTCTAGGCTCGTCTAATTTCTTAGGGAGTTTAGATGGTTCGAAATATCGCAGCTGCCTTTTATGTTTGTACGAACTTCTGCCAGCCACTGGGCTCCCTTTCTTCTAATCTTTTCATTGATCAGAAGGGATGCATCCTTCTACAGCTTAGGAAGGTTTCCCATTTTCTTTCAACTTCATCTGTCGGTTCACCCCGCTGCTTAGCATGTCTGTGTTCTCTAGAGGCTTCCAGACGTTTTGCTATGGTTCTCTTAACTTCCTCATCCAACCAACTTTTGGGTTTATGTCTTCTTTTCGGGGGTGACTTGTCACGTGCCTTAGCAAGCTCTAGCTCAAACAGTCTAATTATATTCGTGTATGTCCACACTGTTTCATTATCCTCAATGATCACTTTCTCAATTTGTTCAGTGGCTGTTTCAATTCGCCTTTCTGAATAAAATTTTCCTGTAGTTGCTCATCTTGTCTCCTTCCCACTTTCACTCTCTTCCAAACTTAGCTTGATATGTTTGTGATCACTGCGCACACTTCTGGAGCCACCTTCATCTATGTGCATTCCTCTGAGCTTATCATACATCCCATGTGACATCAGTGCGTAATCTATCGTCGACTGCAGCCTTCCTACCTCCCATTTTTATTTGCCCTTCACACTTCTCGGTACTGTTGCAAATGATCAACTCCAGCCTTTCACACATATCCATGACCATTTTGCCTGTCGGGTCGGTATAACCATCTATATTTCTATGTGTGCATTCATATCTCCTAGTATAATTATTTTCGCACTCTCCTTCTAACTCCTGAATGTCCTTTGATATACACTCTATCATTGCCTGGTTTTCCTCTCTGGCCTTTGCCTCCCATCCACAAGTACACGAAACCAAGTAGTGTCATTTGCCCTGCCACTTTCCCTTTTAGCCATAAATGTTCCTTGCACTCCTGCTTGACCCTTTCCAGTGTGTACTTTTATGAATGAATGCCTCAATACCACCCCCTTTTCTGCTGCCTTCAGTTCTCATTACAATAATCCCATGCGTAGTCCGCTTTGTTAGGAGGTTGTTTCATGCCCCTGATATGTGTTTCTACAAAAATCCGTATACCATCGGCCTTTCCTCCCTTAGCTGTTCTTTCTATCTCTTCCACTTCAGCTGTTCCTACCCCATGCATGTTAATATACCCTATGCCTGAAATGGCTCGGCGCTCGATGCTACGTTTATTTCTGCCCCGGACTCTGCCTATCTTGGATACTGGTGCCACTTTGGAATCGTATCTGTTCATACCACCCTGTCAAAGAGTCTCCCTGGTTTGTTTTACTCGTTACTAGCTATCGTGCACCCAGAAGGGCCGCGCTTGCCGCCCCCAAAAAGCTACTTGCGCGTCCAGCAGGTCACCAACCCACCTCAGGACCTAGCCGCCCATCGAGTGAATTCTGTCTCGTTTGCAAACCCACCCCACATATGCCACCTCTCTGTTTATTTCCACACCTCAAAGCCTTTCTCTCGACTCATCCGCCATATCTCTTGGTTTTTGTTGACCACCGCTCTTTGCAGGTTGCTATCACGCACCGGTACCTCCGGGATTATGCATATCGCTACCTGTATTTTAGGATAAGTAGCGTGCATGTCATCGACGCCTTTCGCCAGTGTAGTTGCTCGTCCTGCTGTACCTTCATTAAGACGTCGTTTAAACCACCTGAAGTTATCACGAGGTTTCGTATATCAGCTGTAGTTTTGAGTTTTGCGCTTGCTTGCCTCATGACTGCTTCCAGCTGGTGTTCTGGGAACGCCCCTACTGCATCCCTCTTGTCACCTCTTACCCTCTCTTTGATGGCTTCTGTGCATGGATTTAAATTCGAGTCCCCGGTGATTATCACATGCTGTGACTTTTCAGCTGGAGCGTCCAGCACCTGGCTGTTACTTGCACCTGGACGCCGGCTGCTTTGTCCCCTCCCAGCCCCACCACTACTTCGCTGAAGCTGAGCCTTGCGACAACTGAAACCGGCTGAACCTGTTTTTTCCAAACTTGCTTGCTCTCTCTTCTCCACAGTTCTAATTGCCGGTTCCCTAGTGTTCTCTCCGTAGGCCGCTCTCTGTTTACCTTGGCTAGTGCTTCCTCGGCGGACTTCGGCTTTTCTCCCATAGCCCTCGTTTTCTCTTGCTCTGTCGCCAACGCAGGCTCGAGGTCGGTGATTCTCATCAGCTGTTTACTCTGGGTAAACCATCATTTTCTCCAATTTTTCTCGACCTCGCATTGCCTACACTT
>WOVY01004057.1:0-302627 GCA_013436015.1 Rhipicephalus annulatus
CCAGAAACGTGGTCTGTTCCAAACGCCATGTAAATAACTGTGCTTCTCAATCAATAACTTATACACTGCCCCATCTTTGAATAATTTACAGATAATGCTATTGATATATATCGCCTGCCAAATAACCGTTTGCAAAGCGTAGTTTTGTCACCGGACTGTGTTATTTCTGAAATTTGTTATATGTTGCCCACCAAACAACCGTTCACTAAGCGTATTTTCTGCCGCCTGACTGTTATTTCTAATTGTGTGCGATCCGTATATTGTTAATATTGTGTTGATGTACACTTTTCAAATGAATAGACCATGAACTGTCTCATCTGGGAAGACGTTTTGATTGTAGGTATCAGTGTTTCTTAGTGGTGTTGATTTTTGGTATTTTCGTGGGTCATTCGCGATCATCTCTGTAACAGTACTGCTATTTTTTTATTTTGTGCCATTGATGACTCATGATTTTTGGTGGGTTTTCCAAAGCTGTCAATTCAGCGGCGTCCGCCTCGTCAAGCTATTTCTCACAGTAGTTCTTTGTGGCCGCTCCATCCTTTACGTAAGAAGAAAATAAAGATTTGATTTGATTTGATTTGATCTTATGCGTGACCGCAAAGATCAAGAACGATATAAATAAAATAAGCGATAAAAATTGTTTTGCTTGAGTGCGTGCCAAACCGGTCATTTGGGTGAAAGTAGGGATCTAACGCAGGTCGCTTGCTGAGCAAGCGCATGTTCCAGCACTCAGCCATAAAGTGAAAGCAACTTCCCCTCTGGGAAATGCAGGAAAACTAGCTTTCATTCTTTACAAATACACGCGTCCCGTACACATGCTGCACAAAGTGACATTAAATGTTGCACTAATAATTCATAACAGAAGCAACCGTTCCCAGCGGGCGTCACAACATGTTATATTAGAATAGCTTTGTGGTGTAAAGCTGGGCACCCACTACAAAAAGCAAACACGCCACTGCACCTATTCCCTTAAGGCGACTACATGGCTTTATGGAAAGAGGTTCAGTTACACTTCTGGATAAGACATTAACATGTCGTCAATGCTATATTCAAAACTGGTTGGTTTCTTTCGAAATTAAAAGCGCTAAAATAATACTGGTGCTTAAAAAGGCGACAACACACCATTGCAAGTCATCGCCCAGTCGCCATATTGCCAGCATTTACCAGAGTTGTTGAAAGGGTTATGTACATAAAGTTGAACAACAATTTTGGGAAACACTACTTGTACACACTTTAGCAATACGGTTTCACGAAGAGAAAATCAACCGAACATGCTGTACTTAATAGCGTTGAAAAAACTAAAATATACATGAAAAAATAAACCACTTACAATGAGTATTTTTGTTGACACCACGAATGATTTTTTCGTACTTGACCACGACATATAACTAACCAAACTAGAACACTATGGAATACGTGGGACCGCGCTGACGTTTTGCTTAACAGAAAGCAATTTTTATACGTCAACGGTGTATCATCATGTCGATGTGCAACGAATAGAGGTGTTCCTTAAGGTTCACTTCAAGGAGCATTCTTGTTCTTAGCTTATAATTTTGATCTCCTATTCGTAACATCACAAGATTGTATCTTTTGCGCAAATGACACTAACAGATTTATAACAGCAAAAATGAAAATATCCTATACCACAAAGCAACAACAACTTTAGAAAAGTTATAATTTTGGCTCAAGCAAACAAACTATTTGCTAACAGCTCTAAAAGTAGTTTATAATATCTTCGCCCCACAAAGCACTCACTTAACCTTGAGTAATTCTTTTGAAATGAATAGCACTGTGCTAGTAAGAATTAGTACTCCAAAATTTCTTGGTGTATACTTAGATGAAACACTTTCGTGGCACACTCACGTACACGATTCAACACGCAAAATTCACACAAAAATACAGATCCTTTGCAGGCTACGCTACCTTTTCCTAATAAGGGCAAAGAACCATTTTTTTCACACATTTCCACAATAGATAGGGTTAGTTATTTATGAATTAACCTACCCAACGCTGAAATGCCTCACTCATGGTAGTACAGACCACAGCAGCACGGTGACCATCTTTTATTACTAAAAATAGACTCACCTTGATATGCTTATATACTCCTAAACGTACAACTCATCATGATTTGTGTAAACAGTCATGTATTATTATTTGCCTACATACTTCCGCATAAAGCCGTTCAATGACTGTCAGTAGCACTGGCATATCAAACAACCACATATTTATTACTTTCTACTTTACCTACACATAAAGCATACTCTACATATGGAATAACTACGGGTCACACTCATTTTGTTACATTGTGTCAGAACTCTGGAACATGTTACCATGTACCATGCCAGCTTCCACACCATTTCATCTGTAAAAACAATTTCTTCGCGATCAACTACGAAACTTCTAACAGTTATATTTGAATTCGTAATTATCATTCCGATTGTCGAACTATTATGCACATTTGAATCGCTTTGTAACTAGTGTACATATTTATTGTCTTTTATTGCTCTTGTATTTACTCAATATGTTCCCCTGTAGCTCAGCAAAGTACTGCTGTTAAAAAACAGACCCCTGCAACTGCCCTTCTATGGGTTTTCTGGTCATACCTGTGAATTATTAACTAGCAATTCAATGTAATTTACAAGCAATAAATTGATTGAATGATTGAAGTTCTTCGTGTAAAGAACGCAGTGCAGCTTCGAGATATTGAAAACGCTGGTATCTTGTAATTGTTCGGACGTGATGAATTTGAACCAAATTCAAAGGCGAGTCCAAAACCTTAACACCGATTAGTGGAACAGGCGGAGAGCCAGCATGACGTCGTTGTTCAAAAATTGGTTGAAGAGGTGCGGTTCTTACGCGTTAAATAACTTATGCGCTTATGCGTGCTATATATTCAAGCGCATGCCATGCAGTACACACATTCGCACAACATAGTCGGCTGATGTTGAACATAGTCGGCTCACTTTACAAAATTTTTTTAGCCTTGTCATCTTTTTGTGTAATTCTGTTTATCAATGTAACTTGTATTTGGGGAGAGTGCGGATTAGAGTCATCGTGAGCGGAAAAGGCGTAAAGGTCATAATATAATTGCAGTACACGTTTTTGAGGTTCTGTAATGCCCTCTGCGCCTTAGAGCTTAAGTTCAGGAACTGGCGTTTTAGAGGTACAATTTGTGACACGCCTATCTACCTGTTTTCTGTTATCGCGCTCCTTTATGTTCGATACAATTCTGTGCCCGCTGTACTTTTTAATTGTAGCTCGCATGCAGAAAAATTAAGATGCTTATCAGATTTTCCCTTCTTGTGTCAATCTACATCGAAACAAGGCGCACAGGCATGTTGTTATCAAACCAGACAAGTACAATTATCTTTACCAGTATTTTTGCATTGTCAACAAGTAAAGCGGGCATTTCCCAAACAGAATATATGAAAATTTAGGCACGCAACACCTCTTTTTCGAGCATTAGTTGTCAGAGTCAAAAGCGAATCAATTACATCCTTACTTATATACAGCAACTACAGAATAGCAGCTTTTCTTGTGCAGCAATGGTTCATTGATGGCGCTTTGTCTCTTTGCACTCTATGTGGTCAAGCACAACGAAATAAATGGCAAATAGAAAGCAAAAGACTTGAAGGTATCAACACTAGGGCTTCGTCAGCTTCAACAATGCAACAGCGTAGGGTCACTGTCTTGTTCTCTGCTCAACATTCCTTAGCGCTTGATTTTTAATTGAACTGTCCATTCGCCAACAACCCGCGCTTTTAGATTATGTGATGGGGACAGAATACGTATATTTCCCCCAAACAAAAATAGCAGTGCTGGTTAAACCGGCAGCTTTGTTGCGCGCTTCAACAACAGCAGACTTAAGCGCACTATGTCTGATGCGCCCTCCCATGGAGAACATCATCAGCTTCCATGCTTAGCTCACTGTTCAAGCAACAGATGCCGCTAAAAATTTCAAATCAGCACAAGAGCAGGACATTCAAACACTTCAAAACAAGGTATGACCAAAAAAATTTTATATGAATTACAGCCATAACAGTCTACTCTGGCGTCATAAGGACGTGGAAACCACGCCTGTTTTATTGTACATAACTATAAGAAATGCATTTTGGTACTGAAGTACTTTCTTATTTTTCTCTGACATTGAAAAACATTACGCACTGCAGAACTGACTAGAGGCTGGACGTGCGCTAAGGTTGTTACGATCTCTATTTAAGGTGAACAATTCTTCAGTAACTACTTCATGCAGACCAATATCATATTCTGTGTCTATTTAAACATGGTAGAACATGCATTTTTTACGCACGTGGTAAAGTTCTTTCAAATAAAAACTTGATTGGCTGCCAACAACACAGTTTCCGTAAGGGAATGTCGACGGTTACCCAGCTCCATGATACGATAGACGAGTTTGCCTTGACCTTCAATAAGAAGGTCAAATCGACATAACTTTTTACTTCCGTGAAATATTCAATCATGTCTCGCCGCGTAATATCTTGTTACAATTAAAATATATATTACAAAAAACCATCTGGGAGGGAACACGACCCTTGTGAATATGATGCTATGCGGTATGCGGATGGAAAGTGACTGTGTTGCAATTTTTATTGAGTGCGATGTTACGAGGTGGCGTTAAAGGTATGTACAAATGCACACCCAGAAACACGTTAAAAAGCCGCAGATGCTTTTTAAAACCAGTTGTTTGGAGTCGCGCTACGATGCCAACATGCCATGAATATTAGCAACACCAGAAACAGTAACTGGATATCAAACGTCGGTGCTCGCGAGGGCGATAGCCCTGGACGCGGCAACATAAATCAACTTCCGCGGGTAGCGCTTAACCGTTTTTGGTGTTAACCCGACTTGAAGGCTGTATCAAAGGATTGCATATTTATAGTTTAGAAAATTGAAAAGCTAGTGTTGCGACCAAAATTTACGTTTCACGAACATTAGGGTCTAGCTGAAAAGTAGTTCCTAGACCTAGTGCCCCTCTATTGTAGAATACTTGGTTTCCATGCAAATTGCTGGGTTTTTATTCATTGCATTCGTCAGCTCAACACTGCCGATATAAGATTTTTTTAGCGCTCACGCCTTATAGTTACCCATGTCTCTTCTCGCCGTTCCTTGGCAGATTTGAACTGTGAATCACCTGTCGCACGTACCCGCGTACCGACGGCACATGCCTGTCCGCCCGTATGTGTCACACCTCTGGCAGGAAAAGTTGGACGAGATGCCTGACGGGATCAGGACAATATCCGTGCCATGGTCAGCGAGTCATATTCGTCAAACCATCTTACCCTCCCCTACTAATTTTCGTTCACACCTTGTTAATAAGTGATCACGGAAGAAAGAAAGGACAACGAGAGATCGCGAAAGTACACAGACGTAAGTGGCTAGTTAGATAGGCATGTAGATAGCTGCTTAAAGTGTCTGCAGTACGAAAAGGAATGCTTAGCATTTACTAACACAACGTGGTCACGAATAGTCTCATGCTGATCTCCAGAAGTAAATGCGTGTCATTTGGCAGCTCGAGTTCACGCCCAGCGCCTGTGCGAGAGTCCCTGCGGGTTAGTTCTCTGGCACCTCAAATTTTTACAATTTTCATAAACTACTCCATAAGATATACAGCTGCAAAAATAAAACTTTTCATTGATGATTTGATCCATAATCGGAAAGTCAACATTCCTAGTGACTAGGCATTATGAAGCATTGTGCACTCGACAAACTACGTATTTGCTGTGAAAGATGGTTGTTGAGCATCAATACTGCAGAAAGCGTCGCAATGAAATTTTGAAGAAAGAAAGCACCACTTACTCTCCTGTAATTACTAAATGATCGCTTTCTTACTGCTGCCGATAATTATAGATAATTTGGCGTTATAGTGACCTTATACTTCCTGTGTATTGAACTTATCACTTTTATAGAAAAGATAACATGACATGCATGTCATGATTTTTACGTTATGGTTTTTCACTACTGTTCGCCATGTAGTCATTTCATACCACACCAGATTTGCAATATGTGGTGTGATTGAGACCAGTGCATGAGCAGCAAGACCATCAAATTAAAATTATTACATTCATGACATACCTATAACAATTTGGATGTTATGCCTTGTCACCAATTCTTGTTGTTCAGTCAAGTAATGCTGTACCAACTTTGGTATGATACTATAATGGAAACTGCCAGGAGAGCTAGAAGTCGTAGGTGGCTAGATAGATAGATAGATAGATAGATAGATAGATAGATAGATACTCCCTAAGTCAAGGGGTTTCCTATGAAATGCTTCGCATTTGAAAGAAACTACAAGTTTCCTCTAGGACCAATTCATACAATAGCTCATTTTCCCACAATCTTTGAGCGAGTGAAATCACCTCCTTCGTGAGGTTGTGGATGCGACAAATGTAATTTCATTCTTAGTGGAGCTCAAGAACCTATAGCATGTCTTCCCACCATATTATACGCTTTCTTTGTGTTTGCTCTTTCGTAGTGCCAGTACGCAATGATTTATTTATTCCGTAATGTGCAATAGCATGCCCTGCACTGTAATATTATTTTTAAAAATGAAATAAAAGTAATGTTAACACGTAATATTACTATTATTATTATATTATTATTATTATTATTATTATTATTATTTTGTATAATTCCGCTTTCCAAACTGCGTGTTCGCGGCACACTCTGGCATGATGTATTGTGAAGATCTCCTATGCGCTAGATATTTGTTGTGTCAACTCTGGCTCATGGGTTCATACTAAATGCAGCAGAGTAATTCTAAATAAATAAATCAAGTCCGGGTACATCTTTTGTCTTGTGTGAAATGTGTATTCTGTTCCGTGTGTTAAATGTGTAACGTATTCCGAGAGTTCGCCTGTCTGACATCTGATTGAGTATTTCGCTTGACTAGAGTTATAAACGTGAACAAGGTGATTAATTTGCATCTTTTTTGTGTAGATTCAATGACGAGATTTTTTAATCCCACGTGAGATATATGACACCTATTTGCTGCAACACTTTGCTTGGAAGTCATGGTGGCACAAAACTTTCGAAGGATAATTCATCATCTCGTGAATTAATTTTTATTTAGACCTGTGGCAAAGAAATGCACTAACTACAATTACAATAATAACCTTGTCACAAAGGACGTGCGATCTGTGTAGTCGACTGTGGTTAACGTTACACTATCTACCAGCTCCAACGTAACTGGCAGACTGCATCGTGAGCAGGCGGCGGTGATGATCCGACATTTGCTTGCTTGCTTGAAAGAGCTTCATTGCTGGGGCATTAGGAGGAATAATAAAGAGGCCTAAAAGGGGCCACCTCTCACAATCACCAGGCGTGCTCCTCATGGCAGAAGCCCATTGGTGATCGCCACAACTCGAGCTCTATTGACCAGGTCTTCTGGAGGTCCTGGTCGAAGCAGCAAAGCAGTGGTGCCTTTAGTCCCCCGAAGTGGGGTTTGTTGTTGGGGTGAGTTGATGGGTTGATTGGTACGCCCACACCAAGCACAAAATGTCCAAAAACGTATTTACATAAGGCGGGCGTTTTGCTGTACAGGCAGCATAAATGTGTTTCATAACAACAGGGCACCGCAATAAGGCCCTTACAGAGCTTACATAAATTACAAGACCGAATGCTATAATTGAGTATTCTCTTCGAAAGTGAAGGGTGAATGGGGTATGGGATCGATTTCCGCGTGCGTAAGCGGACTGCTTCTAGCAAGTCCCACTGTGCATGATGCCGATGTAAAAACGTTGCTGACGATCAATTTTCGCGTTCGATTAGGCATCTAGGACTTTTCCGTTAAATAATATGGTCGAGTGAAGTTGTCACGCTGTCCGCTCGTTTCGATACGTCACTGGACCTACGGCAGTGGCTAGTCAGGTGTGAGGGGCAACTGAAAGCATTGCAAGAGGAAGGAATATCTGCTGGAAAAGATTTTTGAGTGACATAAAACAAAACACACAGCTGTGTTAGTCCGACACCTTCAAATTTTGGAAGAGATTTAATTCTCTAGTGTGGCAATAGATATTAAGTGACCAGATATTAGCTGATTTGGAACATGTCGTAACACTAGTTCCACTGTTGCCTGCAGTATTCTTGTGTCATTCTATGTAGCAAAGCCGAACTGAAGGCATCACTACAGCCTAACATCACTCCTCAAATACAATCAACATAGGTGGAACAAAACATCATTGTATTGGGCTTTTTGCAAGAATTACCGCTATCCCATTAGCCCGATTGTATTTCTCCTATAAAATTTTTTGTTATTATTATGCAAGGATAACTGTTCTACTCGGCTGCTGACCAGCAGGTCGCAGGTTCGAATCCCGGCTTCGGTGGCTGCATTTCTGGTGGAGGCGGAAATGTTGTAGGCCCGTAGGATCAGATTTGGGTGCACGTTAAAGAACCCCAGGTGGTCGAAATTTCCACAGCCCTCCACTACGGCATCTCTCATAATCATACGGTGGCTTTGGGATGTTAAACCCCACATATAAATCAGGATCACTGTTCAAGCTAATCTTTGTGGTCAACTTTATGCACATGCAGCATATAGGGAGCAATGCTAAAGCTATAAGCGAATATTGCAGTTCCTTTATATTGAAGACTACGTATGCATTTTTCCAACACCCCGTAAACTGCAACGTGAACCAACAAACATTCAAGCCAACAAATAATGACTGGACGTTACTTTGTAGTAATCATGACAATCTTACGGAAAATGAACAGGATAAAAAGCAACTTGCTTCTAGCAAAGAGCAGACCTGCAACTTTCGAAGAAACTGTCTTATCTTTTATCAATTGGGCAATAGGAGCAGCCATTTTCCCATCCACTCTGTCAGGTATATCGGTGCACTTGAACCTGCCATAACTAAAAATATTATGTCGCGTTTAGTCCGGTATAGTAAAAACATCGTAAATTAGTACTCACTCCTGCAGTATTATGCAAGCACTGAAGAATACGTAAAAAAAGGTGAGTCTACGACTCCTAGCACCACACATGCCCGTTTCATGGCTGACCCCTCGCGATGGGTGGTAATAATTAAAAGAGGTACTGACACAAACTTTGGGCTCGCGTTTTTTTTTTGCTGCACTGTGTTGCTGGGGGCTTGTTATTCATAACACAGCACCTTGTTTGCTGCTGCACGTGACAGATAAATATTTATAGGCTTCCCATAACAGACGCGTTTCAAATTTGTTTAAAAGAGCTCCAAGAATGACAAGCCAGGGGGTTTTGAATACCGAATGAAGAGAGGGACGATGATAGGCTCAGCGCGTAGAGCGAGCGCCTCGTGAATGCACTGATCTGGACTGGCCGAGAATGGACGCGTTTATGCAAAGCTGCTCTGGGCAATAAAGTCGCCCTGTTTTTTTATCCTTCCAACTAGAAAGATTACTTGTCCACATTAGGGGTGACGAGAAACCCGGGATTTGTAAGAGGAGCGTTCTGACAACGAATTGACTGCTACACCAACGAAGATAAACCGGATCAAGGCGAATGAGCGACCCAACGAGCTTTGCATACACGTCTTCGTAATGAGGCAAGCCAACTTAGTGAATCAAGCCAGTTCAGCACCCCAGCACTTCGACTTCTGTTTGACCGACTGAAAAGCTGCAACGTTGGGCTATACGCGTGCTGCGAGAACAACTGGAGAGACTTCTCACGGACGCGAATGCATCTGAGGGCTACCTATTGGCCTCGCGGTATGAATACTATGCAGCAGCAACCTTGTCTCTATTCTTTTATCATATCGAGCAACTTCAGCCTCAAAAAATGGTGGTCTGTGACCTGCTGGTACCCAACGACGGTGCGAATCCAAATACGAGTAATTCTTCAAGGCTGGTTGCCCGTGCATTAAGGCTACTGAAGCTTTACTTGGTGCACTTCAACCGAGCAGTGCTACAGTTGCAGCCGTTCTGGGATGTGTTCAAGCACACCGTCCATGCGAAGGCTGGGCTGACAAATCCCAAAAAGTTTCACCACTCGAAACCCCTTTTGATTGCACCAGCGGCCAAATGCAATCAAGTTGATTCAGGTGGCGGACTCTTCATATGCACGTGCCATCGAAATCCTGACCAACCGCTTCGGCAACACGAGAATCATTGAGCAGAAGTACTTAGAGAACCCAAAACACTCAAGCCTGTACGAATTTCCACTGACAGAACCGCCATGAGGTATCTACTCGATATGGTGACCATAAATGTGAGAGGTATCAGGGCACTTGGATGATTGGAGGTTTCATAGGTTGCGATGCTTCTCGACATTCTGTCCAAAGTGATCGCCAATGACATCGTGGTGGAATACTACAAGCGAAGGATTTCACCAGTGAGGTCCAACGAGACTTGATCGAAAGAGACTGAGCTGTAGCAGCTGCTGGAGCTTCTGCGGCTGGAGGTAGAAGCCTGTGATAAAAGCGGGCAACACGAGTCCTGTGTTCACGACACACCTGAAAGAAGGCGTGACAGAAGGCGCCGTGCAATACTTACCACTTCAATCTTGCGCAGCAACTTTGAAACGATGGGTACTTGTTTTTTTCAGCTTTTCAATGGCCCGTGCTAGGGAGGCGTACACTTTTACTTAGGTCTGCATGAGAAGAAGAGCCGTTTGGCCAGATCGAGTAGATGTTCCAAGAACACATTATTTGGTCACTGTTTGAAAGATTGCCGACGCAGCATACGATGCGCTAATTATGAGAGAGAAGCGCGAAACAGCTGTTTGTGACCCTAACTATGCGCGGACAAAGAAATCAAGTAGACGCTCTAGCCCAAGCATGCATGCTGCCACTCAAGCCAGCTTGTTCAAGACCGAAGTATTGCTGCAGACATTTTGAGAATGGGCTATTGGAAATCACCGTTCTTGCTTTATAATGGAAATGCCAGACAACGGAAGTCAAAGATCGTTCATAAGGCAAGATATATTGCGAAAACTAAGTCTGTCGATACTTAAGAAGGTAGAATTAGAAGTGTGGTACGAGTTGCGCGTCAAAGGAGCAACTCAGCTTAGTCAAGGTGATGTTGATGATCGTTTTGACAGCGTCAAGCACAAAATCGAGGAATCAGAAGTTTAATTTATTTGCAATCATTTGATTGAACCTCCTCCATCCCACTTATTGGTGCAGAAGCTGGTTGCTAAAAACAAGGTGATTGCTGACTTTGTATCGCTTCCCGGCCTTAAGACAGGAGTCGGCCTTAGCCTACTTATTGGTACCGATCGAATGCAGAAACTGGTACTAAATAAAGTTTGCTCTCTCAAGGGAGTCGAAGAACTAGTGGAGATAAACACTAAGCTTGGCGGGATCTTGCAAGGACTCGTTTAACGCGATGGGTGCATTTTGAGGGAAGCCAACGCGCACATGTGTGTGCTTCACACGAGTTTCGCAGAAGCTAACGTGTCTGAAGCTCTGCATCAATTCTGGGACCTAGAGAACATCGCCATTTCGCACTAATGTCGACAAATGAACAACAAACCGAGGCTCTACGACAATTTAGAGAAAAATTATTTTTCAAAATTAAAGGCACGAGGTAGCGCTTCTATGAGAGCGCGTCAAGACAGATCTTGCAGACAACTGATGTGTAGCAGTTACATGCCTATAGGGTGTATTGTGCTGATTCGGAAACAACGTGGAGCTCATTAGACAATATGGCAAAGCAGTCAGACTGTATGAATAGAATGATATTGCTGAAAGAGTCAAAAGAGCAAAATCTGCAGAGACTTGCTACTATATGTCGCATCAACCGGTTATCAGAGAGTCGTGCTCGACGACACGCCTGAGGGTAGTTTTCCACGCTTCGTCAAACGCACGAGGAGCAGCGTCTCTCAATGACCTTTTAGAAAAAGTTCATAATATCAACAACTGCATGGTTAAAACGTTGGCAAACTTCAGGCTGCACAAGATCAGACTTACCACCGTTGTGTAAAAGGCATTTCTTCAAATCGGCATTCAGGGATGTGATCATGACGCCTTACGTTTTTATGGATGGATAAAGCGCCCACTCCAGGTGAACCCACGCCAAACATTGTGGATGATCTAATGACACGAGGGACATTTAGAACTACGCCAAGTTCACTTCGTTTGACAGCCTCACTCCCACACCATTTCAATCTCGCCAATTCTGCGCTGAGATCAACATCAGTGCAACTTGTTGAGAACTTCTACATCGGCAACCTTGTCACAGGAGTTAGTTCTTTGAACGAAGCCTTTGTGACCTACCAAGAAGCTAATCTCAACATGAAAAAAGCCGGAATAAAACTGCAGAAATGTCTCACTAGTGAGGACGAGCTCAGACGACACATCGCTAATGAATTGGACTCCGGTTAAACAGCACTCCTTATGAAGGTCATATACGTCTGTTATGGGGCACAACTGCGGACAAGCTTATTCTGAACATAGAATCCCTGTTGGAGCTTTTGGAAAAAAGTAACGACATCAAGGGGTGGGTCCTCCAGACGACTGCACGAATTTTTGACCCATTAGGATGGTTTGTGATTGTTTATCTTGAGAATGAAAGTGGTGTGTCAGAAATTGTGGCGGCATGGTACAGCGTGGGAATAAATCATTTTTGAACCACTTAGAGCAGAGTTTGAAAAGTGGTCCAATGAACTTAAAGAATCACAACCATTTTTCCTTCCTAGGTGTGGGCTTCCTTCCTGGGTGTGTCAAGTTATTACTTGACAAGCCGGCAAGCATCCAAATTCATGTATTCGCCGATGCCAGCTCAGGTGCTTACAGTGCCGCCGCTTATTTCAGACTTGAAGATCCATGCGGTAACGTCAACGCCCAGCTTCTATTTTCGAAGTGAAGGGCCGCTGCAATCAAACAAATAACGTTACTACGTTTGGAAATAGTTACGGCCGTTCTCACTTCTTGAATACTGAACTTCTGGCTCGAAACACTGAAATTGAAGAACTGGACAATGAAAGAGCACGTATGGACAGACTCAATTGTGACGCTCTGTTGGATACGATACTCAGCATACAAGTGGGAACCATGTGTGTCCAACAAAGTCAACGAGATTCACCAAGCTCTGATTGGCCACAATATAAGTTCCAACCTCGACTTAAACATACCTGTTGACGCCCTCTTCTAGGACTTTAAAAAAGCCTTCGACAAGGTTCCACATAATCAGCTACTGCTAAAAATTTTTTGTTTGAACTCTAATAGATCAGTGTTTAGTTGGATTCAAATTTTTTCTACTAATTGTCAGCAGTTTGTGCGTGCTAACTTTATCACAATGAGCCGTTATTTTTTTATCTCTGGTGTGCTGCAAAGGACAGTGCTCAGACCAATACTTTTTGTAGCCTATATCAATGACTTAACATCAAACATATATTTTCTAGCATTTCCTTTAGTGCAGACGACTGCGTCGTATAGCGTCCGCTAGCGAACCCCACAGATAATAAAATTTTGCAAAACGACCTCAACCGTGAATTATCGTAGTGTGATAGGTGGGTAATGTCTCTAAACCCAAAGAAAACTTTATTTTTAGTTTTTCATCGCAGGCGCCATCACCAGTCATCAGAATATACCTGGTCCGGCTCCGTGGCTTCAACTGCTGCTTGCTACAAGTGTCTTGTCGTCACATACTCAAGTAACAATGCTTGGTCAACCCACGTTACTAACATATTCAACTCCGACAATAGCACTCTGTTTTTTAGAAGACACTTGAAACTAGCACCGCCATCAGTCAAATAATATTGTATACTACATTTCTTTGTCCAAAAATAAAATATGCACGTTATATATGGGATCCCCATAAATCTAACTTATCCAATGTTCAGTTCTCGATCCGAAGCGCGCTACATGCTTTATCTACTCTGAATATTCCTATAACTCCAGTGTTTCCAAACTCGGAGCCCGGGCTCGCCTTTCTGATCTATAATCACCATGTCTCATATATAGACTACACATTTTTCACAAGTATTATTGTGCTCCCATCGAAAATCCAGCCATCCTGCCAGCCCATAGCACATCCATGCACCAACCATGCAAAAGCAGTATAACCTCCTTCAGCACGAACCACCACCCATTTTCTCTGCTTTTTTAAGACAACCACAGGGGAATTCAACCTTCTGCCTGCACCTAGAGTGTACCACTCCGACACTCATCAATACAAGATTGGCCCCGTGTCAGTTGTTTAGGGCTGAAGCTCCATAAGGCATGCGTCTGTACAGTCTCTGATGTATGCAGTTGTATTAGTAGTAAGTAGCCACCCAGTAGATCATACCCGCCCTCGGACACATGGCCGCATGTTCAAACATTACGAAAAACGTAGCACGTCGTCTTTATCACGCTCTTGGTGTTGACAAAGCGCTGACAGCAGAAATGGGCTACATACTCTCGTTTAGTCCTTGGATTGTTCGCTGGATGTTGGTACTTGTATATGATGAATATATGATTAAAAAGCGAAATGGCGGTAATTGTAGAGTTCACCATTGGAATACGGATGCACGGATGGACAGACAGACAAATACATGGACGAATGGACGGACGAATGGACGCACGCACAGGTGGAGGCACTGACGGGCGCATGAACGGCTGCACGTACGGATGGACTGACGCACGGATGGACGGACGCACGAACTGGCGCACGTATGGACGTAAAAACGCACGGATGGAAGCTAGGACGGTTTGACGACGCTTTGCCCTACTCATCACCATTCGTTCCATGGATATGCTGTGATTTTTCTTTCAGTAATTAATACTCATTTCTCCTGTATTACCCCAGAAGCGGCCAATGAGGTATTCAAAATAAATAAATAAATAAATACATGTTGAGTTAGTTGTAAATGCACCTACAACAATTTGTGAAAGTGTTCAGCAATGCCAATAAAGTAAGCTCGCATACATATATGGCTTGCCATGTTTGCTTACACATATCTGAAATATAACATTATTTCCTGGAACAAACCATGCTTGGGATCTTGTCAGCATCGCCCCGCCGTGGTGGTCTAGTGGCCAAGGCACTCGGCTGCTGACCCGCTGGTCGCGGGATCGAATCCCGGCTGCGGCGCCTGCATTTTCAATGGAGGCGGAAATTTTGTAGACCCGTGTGCTCAGATTTCGGTGCACGTTAAAGAACCCCAGGTGGTCGAAATTTCCGGAGCCCTCCACTACGGCGTCTCTCATGGTCATATGGTGGTTTTGGGACGTTAAACCCCACATATCAATCGATCTTGTTAGCATCATCACACAGCTGCACTACACCAATACTTCTAATATACATAGTTGCAGATATGCTTAAAATATCGCTGTTCTAACCAATGTCATCTACAACCTTAAGAGTCCTTCATTTTTCATTCTGTACTTCAAGGCTTATGCATAATTACCACTATAAAAAGTAGTCCCAGTTCCTGGGCGCGAAGTCAACTTTAAATTTAGCAATACCAGGCCTAAAAACTCTAACCTCCCTCTAAATAGCGACTGGTGGCTTGGCGTATTGGATCCTAGAACATGAATGCGATCATGTTTATTATAAATTTACCACAAATTTACAAAGTCTGTAAAGTAGTCAGGACTTGAGTCCATGGTTTGAAAACACCAGGCCTGCGCAGAAAGCGTAGCACAATCGCAGCGACAGGTAGAAGAGCAGCCTTTCAAAGCCTCTTCTAAACACTCGCAGGGTAACTCCTGCAGGCACACTTCCTTGATATCCCGCTTAGAAATTAGTAATAAGAATTTTAGGGTAGTAGCTGGCATTCACTATGCTGTTTTTTGTCATTCTTCTAAGAAGTGTGGTATCCGCTAAACACTTGCGAGGAATTTTGTGCCAATTGTTCACGCAGTGGCTGACGACGATCAGGAATTATGGCCGGAGTGTGTATGCGTCACAGTTAATATTAAAAAAAGAACAAACTTTTGTATTGGGATGGAGCATAGGACAATCCACTCGTTACGCTTTTCGCATTGTGTGACGACTGGTAGTTTTGTCGCCTTTTTTAAAACGCTTTAGCAGTCTTAGCAACGTGATTGCTTTCCCGACATTGAGCCTGCCTAAGGCAAGTTTGCCAACGATTCTCAAGAAGCGGCATCGCACAGTGGTAGAATACTGAGCTGGCAACCAGCGGACCCTGGTTCGAGTTCAACTGTGAAGTTAGTACTAGTTTTTTTTCTTATTTCGTGTGACAGTGGTTACGGACACCGGCGGCAGTGGCGGTGGCAACGGCGGACAACTACGGCGCTGCACGAGACTGGAGTTGTGATCTAATAACAGCTTTCACTGTAAAAGTGCGAAAAAAAACACACATAGAAATATAACTGAGGAAACAGGACAAGGCAGTACTAGAAACTATTACCTGTACAGTCAATTTAGTCATGTTCGTACTCATTCTGAAACTGAATGATGCTTTGATCTAGAAACTTTTGTGCTATGTCTGTGTATCTTTCTGCGGTTGGCATAACACTTTCTTTCTAGTAGCGCACTGTCATCTGCGTTTCCTTCTTATTTCACTGTAATATTGGCCTCTTTCACGCACTTTCTTTAACTCTTAATACAGATCGACACGCGCAACGGTCCATTTTACGATTCAGTCTGCTGAAAAAAGCCAATTCACTTTAGTGTAAAAATTAGAATGTGAAATATTCAAATGGGTGCACTCATGGAAAGGTTACATGCAGTAGCATTCATAGCACTCGCAAGTATAACACACCATAGGACGAGTACTAGCTCAAATACTGTAAGATGTGCTGAAATGTTTGAGTTAGTGTAGAGTGAGGCACAGGGGAATATTTTTACCACACTGTCTCGTACACAAACAATGGGTGAGAAACTCGTTTCAGAAATAACTTTCAGAGTTTTAGAGCAACTCATTTTTAGAAATACGTTTCTGTTTTGCCAGAAACGTATTTCTAAAAATGATACAAAAAAGTCTACTAAGCTTTTTGCGTCACCATTGACTCATGCTTGACAGTACCATTACCGGCGTTCTAACAAAACATGATGCAAGTGTAAAATTTATATGCCGGCAAGCAAACTTTTCGCTTGAAGTTTAAAAGGCGAAAAAGACACGTCGATAAACAAATGCGAAACAGCATCAGGTGTGTGCCCTTATCCTGTGTGTTACTATTCCGACAGTTTTTGAGCTCATTCAATTTAGCATTGTAGTGTAAAGTGGTACAATATTTAGTGAGATTTCATTTGCTTTGAACACAGTTTTGATAAAGAAGCAATACTTGGGGCCCTTGTCTTTAGATGTTCGTGCACATTATTGACCTCTAAGCGGTCAAAATTTCTGAAGTCGTCCACTACAACGTCTCAAATGACCATATGATGGCTTTTGGACGTTAAGCACCAAGAATTATTCTTTTCTAACCGAACACGTAAGACACTAGCTTATTGATAAAAACTAGCTGCTCCATTTAAAGCTGATTGGGTGACTTCTTATTTATTCATGGCCAAAATAAACAGCACACTTGTAATGGTGACAAACGAAGAGCTGGGCACATTTCCAGCAGTTTTTACCTTTTCAGAAATTATATCGATAGTCAAAACACTGGGTACTGATCAGAATGACTATGGCTACATAGTGTAAAACAAGGTAACCAGGGGGATGTAGCAAGCTGACTCAATAAAACGTTCAGCAGATTGAAATGACTGATATTGATGCACTAAATTACGTTTGCATAAGTGACATCTCTTAAATGCTCTAATAATTTGTACGTAACCGTAACAAGTTTCAGTGCTCATATGCGACTAATGAAGTGACAAAGAATACCATAAAATGCACGTGCTTCTATGAAAATACTGTGTCACTTAGACTGCTGTCACATCGTATGGTTATGATACTGTATTCTTAACATGATTTCACTTTTTAGCTAAATTAATACACTATTACGTCTCTAATGTACAGAAATGCAACTTATTTTTTTCTCTACGACGCAGACCAGGTGCATATTTCAAAATTGTTATCATAAGCTCTTCTAACTAGCTCATATTCTGGGCATGACAATAGAATATGTAAAACACAAATTCGGCCTTCATGCACACTTCACCACAAGGCAGTGCGATCACAGCGGTCTTCTTTTCTTGTACTTTTCGCGTAAGTGAATTTTTATTTCTTTCTTCTTTTGTGCAACAATACAACACTGTCACGCTGCTGATGGCATATACTTCCTGAGACCACTAGTGTCGAGTGCAACGTTCGGAGGCAGCGTTATTTTACCCTCAAAGGCGGATGCAATCGAGCCTCTACCAATAGGAGCGCACTTTACGTGACATCAATAGCTTGACGCTGGACAGCTAGTGACCCTGCCGACAGACAACATGCTGCTTTCGTTGTTTCCAGCGCAGCGCGCAAACGACCAATTGTTGGCAGCAGTGTGATAAGATGGCTGGACGCCTAGCTGCCCGAATAAGCATTTTGAGCGGAATAAGAATAATCAGGGAACTGTATTGTCGGATTCAAATAAGCCAGCAATGGAATGGGTTTTAATACTACTTTTCAAATCAAGTATTATGTGCGAGGGATTTTCCTTATGGGAATACGCGTTTTAGAAGCAGTAACAGCTTTTCGGGCATGACTCTTTCTTTAGTCGTGGAGTGATTTGTCTGCTACACTTCGGTCATCTGGACGGGGCTTCTCTTGTCTTCTGAAGTTGTAGCCGACGATACTTCACCCATGTTTTATCGCAAAGAAATGATGTTGTACAAACAGTTTTTTAAGGTGCACTCGCTTGAATAGGTGACCAGTAAAAGAGCGAGGGATCCTGGGATGCGTCGTCTGCTTTTGGTTTCCGGTTCGAGAAGGGCAGATGACGGCGAACCGCTTCACCTCTAGCCTCAGATTATTCGGTCTTCGCGTGCGCAGTCGCCGGTTTATCTTCGTCCTGATAAACCATGGTCGGTTGTTCAGTCGTTGGCTGCTCCAACTCGAGCATGAAAGGCAAACGCATGCATCAATTTCCATGAAACGAAGAAAACAAAACGAGGGGGGCTGCGGCTGTGACGAGAGCCACAGCGACAGGTAGGCTTTGGGTACCGAAAGTTTGTGTCAGAAAAGCGAAGGCCATTATATCACAGGTACTTATGTATTACGCACTAATGCAAAGCTTCCAGATGGAGTTGTGCGATAATATTTGAAGAAATAAACTGTCGCGCAGGCGCACCTAGCAAAAATATTATGGAAATGCGTGGGCGAAATCTACCTGCCATAGGAGATGAGCGCCGGCAATGGCACCCATGACAAAAAACGCGAAAGGTTCACTCGAGAGTATGTTTGCACTGGACGAGTTCATTTGCGTTTATCTTGGTGAAACTTTGCGCCAGGATGGCCCACAAAGTAAGAACTGCGTTAAACAAGCGCGGGGTTTCGATTATTCAGCGCAGTATATATCTGACTGTATTGTTTATGTGCCGCCATGCCCTGCAGCTTGATCAATGATAGCGTTCCAATAAGCATTTCGCTTTGAGTAAGAAAATATTTGTCAAAATTTTTGAAGCCATTCACTATGGCGTCTCTCATATATGGTGGTTTTGGTACGTTAAACCCCACGTATCAATCAATCAATCAATTGACTAAGAAGGTACGTTAAACCCCACGTATCAATCAATCAATCAATCGACTAAGAAATGCATCTTATAGGGCGCTGAAGGCTAGAAAAAAAAGGATATCTCAACGCGCTCAATAAGTGCTGCGCTTCATGCCGATAGACCGACGATGTCGGCTGAAGCATCGATCCCGAAATGAACTTCCCGAAATGAATCCCCTGATATCTTTATATCTGCAGTAACGTATCATACAATGAAAACTGTCTTCCGTATCGAGTGATGTGCTAGCGAAACTGACAGTATATCCTGAGCTACATAACAGCATCGCAGATAAATTTAGTGCGGTAAAAAAGTTTTCTTATCATTCATACATTTCGTAGCTTGTCATCGTCGCAGCCACGATTAGCAGAAGCAAAAACAAAACAACTTCTAAAGCACTGACATTGCACAGAAAGAGGCTTTTTTTCAGCGGAGCGGTACAAAAATGCACGCATGCCGCTGCTAATCCGCAAGTGCGTCGAACCAGAAACCGTGGTATCCAAGAGTTCCCTGCGATTGCCCATGTTACCGGTCACCTATTGGCTGTCCGCGAAGAGCTTGAAAGATATTGCCAAAAGTTTTAAAACATGCACCACCAACAGTTATGTGAGGATGCTGACTTTCTTTTTTCTTTTTTGTTTATCTTTTCATGCAACCCAAAGGGCCAAACACGGATTATTGCTGCTCGAGTGAAGATATGTATACGTGAACAGGAAAACATACGTAAATCCTTCAATTTGTGTTCCTGATTGTGCCGCAAACGTGGCACGCGAATTAGCTTCTTGGTTGTACACAGTGGCATTATTGCTTGAGTCACAAATCCAATGCCGCACCATCGCACTCGCACTGCCGCCTCTTGCACTTTCGTCGAACCACACAATTTACGTCCAGCACCGTGAACAAAGAATAGAGTTTTATTGTTGGGTACCCGAGCGGCTTGCGTACCCAGGACATTGGGGAAGCGACAATGCGCATGCGTGAAACGCCTACAACATACGTCGCTATATTGCTGGGTTGCGTGGGCCATGCGTCCGCGCGGCCATAAACAACGCTTCTATATAGCACTGGCCTTCTAGCAGAAATAAGCTGCCTTGGCGCACCTGTGGCGCATAATATCACCTGTGGCGCATCATATCATCACGAGAGGGCACGGCACGCCTCCGACGAACAACATGCTTAAGACTTTGCTTGCACCTATGCAGGTTATGCTATGTCTTTCTGCCTTCACATTGCCGTACTGCCTCGGAACTACTATCGCTCTACCGGACGGACAGCGAGAGGAGACTGGGATTTATTTACCGGCGAATACGCAGTCACGGCGCAATACGTCATCGGCGGCGGATCTACTAAAAGACCAGCACCACAGCGGATTCTTCACATGCCCAAGACTTTGCTTGCACCTATGCAGGTTATGCTGTGTCTTTCTGCATTCACATTGCCGTACTACATCGGAACTGCTATCGCTCTACCGGACGGACAAGGAGACGAGACTGGTATTTATTTACCGGCGAATAGCGAGTCACGACGCAATACGTCATCGGCAGCGGATCTACTAAAGAACCAGCACGACAGCGGATTCTTCAGAAGGCACAGCACGCATCCGACGAACAACATGCCTAAGACTTTGCTTGCACCTATGCAGGTTATGCAGTGTCTTTCTGCCTTCACATTGCCGTACTGCCTCGGAACTGCTATCGCTCTACCGGACGGACAGCGAGGGAAGACGGGGATTCATTTGACGGCGAATACGCAGTCATGGCGCAATACGTCATCGGCGGCGGATCTGTAAAGGACCAGAACGACAGCGGATTCGTCAGATGGCACGAAACGAATCCGGCGAACAACATGTCTAAGACTTTGCTTGCACCTATGCAGGTTATGCTGTGTCTTTCTGCCTTCACATTGCCGTACTGCCTCGGAACTGCGATCGCTCTACCGGATGGACAGGGAGAGGAGACTGGTATTTATTTACCGGCGAATACGCAGTCACGGCGCAATACGTCATCGGCAGCGGATCTACTAAACAACCAGCACGACAGCGGATTCTTCAGAGGGCACGGCACGCATCCGACGAACAAAATGCCTAAGACTTTGCTTGCACCTATGCAGGTTATGCTGTGTCTTTCTGCCTTCACATTGCCGTACTGCCTCGGAACTGCTATCGCTCTAAGGGACGGACAGCGAGAGGAGACTGGGATTTATTTACCAGCGAATACGCAGTCACGGCCAACACGTCATCGACGGCGGATCTACTAAAAGACCAGCACGACAGCGGATTCTTCAGAGGGCACGGCATGCATCCGACGAACAACATGCCTAAGACTTTGCTTGCACCTATGCAGGGTATGCTGTGTCTTTCTGCCTTCCCATTGCCGTACTGCCTCGGAACTGCTATCGCTCTAAGGGACGGACAGCGAGAGGAGACTGGGATTTATTTACCGGCGAATACGCAGTCGCGGCGCAATACGTCATCGGCGGCGGATCTACTAAAAGACCAGCACGACAGCGGATTCATCAGAGGGCACCGCACGCATCCGACGAACAACATGCCTAAGACTTTGCTTGCACTCATGCAGGTTATACTGTGTCTTTCTGCCTTCACATTGCCGTACTGCCTCGGAACTGCTATCGCTCTAAGAGACGGACAGCGAGAGAAGACTGGGAATAATTTACCGGCGAATACGCAGTCACGGCGCAATACGGCATCGGTGGCGAATCTCCTAAAGGACCAGCACGACAGCGGGTTCTTCAGAGGACACGGCACGCATCCGACGAACAACATGCCTAAGACTTTGCTTGCACCTGTGCAGGTTATGCTGTGTCTTTCTACCTTCACATTACCGTACTGCCTCGGAACTGCTATCGCTCTACCGGACGGACAGGGAGAGGAGACTGGTATTTATTTACCGGCGAATACGCAGTCATGGCGCAATACGTCATCGGCAGCGGATCTACTAAACAACCAGCACGAGAGCGGATTCTTCAGAGGGCACGGCACGCATCCGACGAACAACATGCCTAAGACTTTGCTTGCACCTATGCAGGTTATGCTGTCTTTCTGCCTTCACATTGCCGTACTGCCTCGGAACTGCTATCGCTCTAAGGGACGGACAGCGAGAGGAGACTGGGATTTATTTACCGGTGAATACGCAGTAACGGCGCAATATCTCATCGGCACCGGATCTACTAAACAACCAGCACGAGAGCGGATTCTTCAGAGGGCACGGCACGCATCCGACGAACAGCATGCCTAAGACTTTGCTTGCACCTATGCAGGTTATGCTGTGTCTTTCTGCCTTCACATTGCCGTACTGCGTCGGAACTGCTATCGCTCTACCGGACGGACAGGGAGAGGAGACTGGTATTTATTTACCGGCGAAGACGCAGTCACGGCGCAATACGTCATCGGCAGTGGATCTACTAAACAACCACCACGACAGCGGATTCTTCAGAGGGCACAGCACGCATCCGACGAACAACATGCCAAAGGCTTTGCTTGCACCTATGCAGGTTATGCAGTGTCTTTCTGCCTTCACATTGCCGTACTGCCTCAGAACTGCTATCGCTCTAAGGGACGGACAGGGAGAGGAGACTGGGATTTATTTACCGGCGAAAACGCAGTCACGGCGAAATACGTCATCGGCAGCGGATCAACTAAACAACCAGCACGAGAGCGGATTCTTCAGAGGGCACGGCACGCATCCGACGAACAACATGCCTAAGACTTTGCTTGCACCTATGCAGGTTATGCTGTGTCTTTCTGCCTTGACATTGCCGTACTGCCTCGGAACTGCTATCGCTCTACCGGACGGACAGCGAGAGGAGACTGGGATTTATTTACCGGCGAATACGCAGTCATGGCGCAATACTTCATCGGCAGCGGATCTACTAAAGAACCAATACGAGAGCGGATTCTTCTGAGGGCATGGCACGCATCCAACGAACAACATGCCTAAGACTTTGCTTGCACCTATGCAGGTTATGCTGTGTCTTTATGCATTCACATTGCCGTACTGCCTCGGAACTACTATCGCTCTAGGGGACGGACAGCGAGAGGAGACTGGGATTTATTTACCGGCGAATACGCAGTCACGGCGCAATACGCCATCAAGGCAAATCTACTAAAGGACCAGCACGAGAGCGGATTCTTCAGAGGGCACGGCACGCATCCGACGAACCACATGCCTGAAAATTTGCTTGCACCTATGCAGGTTATGCTGTGTCTTTCTGCTTTCACATTGCCGTACTGCCTCGGAACTACTATCGCTCTACCGGACGGACAGCGAGAGGAGACTGGGATTTATTTACCGGTGAATATGCAGTCACGGCGCAATACGTCAACGGCGGCAGATCTACTAAATGACCAGAACGACAGTGGATTCGTCATAGGGAACGGCAAGCATCCGACGAACAACATGCCTAAAACTTAGCTTGCACCTATGCAGGTTATGCTGTGTCTTTCTGCCTTCACATTGCCGTACTGCCTTGGAACTGCTATCGCTCTAAGGGACGGGCAGGGAGAGGAGACTGGGATATATTTACCGGCGAATACGCAGTCACGGCGGAATACGCCATCGGCGGCGGATCTACTAAAGGACAAGAATGACAGCGGATTCTTCAGAGGGCATGGCACGAATCCGACGAACAACATGCCTAAGACTTTGCTTGCACCTATGCCGGTTATGCAGTGTCTTTCTGCCTTCACATTGCCGTACTACCTCAGAACTGCTATCGCTCTACCGGACAGACAGCGAGAGGAGACTGGCATTTATTTACCGGCGAATACGCAGTCACGGCGCAATACGTCATCGGCGGCAGATCTACTAAAGGACCAGCACCATAGCGGATTCCTCACATGCCAAAGACTTTGCTTGCACCTATGCAGGTTATGCTGTGTCTTTCTGCATTCACATTGCCGTACTGCATCGGAACTGCTATCGCTCTACCGGACGGACAAGGAGACGAGACTGGTATTTATTTACCGCTGAATAGGCAGTCATGACGCAATACGTCATCGGCAGCGGATTGACTAAAGAACCAGCACGACAGCGGATTCTTCAGAAGGCACGGCACGCATCCGACGAACAACATGTCTAAGACTTTGCTTGCACCTATGCAGGTTATGCAGTGTCTTTCTGCCTTCACATTGCCGTACTTCCTTGGAACTTCTATCGCTCTACCGGACAGACAGCGAGGGAAGACGGCGATTTATTTACCAGCGAATACGCAGTCATGGCGAAATACGTCATCGGTGGCGGATCTACTAAAGGACCAGCACGACAGCGGATTCTTCACATTAAGACTTTGCTTGCACCTATGCAGGCTTTGCTGTGTCTTTCTGCCTCCACATTGCCGTACTGCATCGGAACTGCTATCGCTCTACCGGACAGACAAGGAGAGGAGACTGGTATCTATTTACCGGCGAATACGCAGTCACGACGCAATACGTCATAGGCAGCGGATCTACTAAAGAACCAGCGCGACAGCGGATTCTTCAAAAGGCACGGCACGCATCCGACGAACAACATGCCTAAGACTTTGCTTGCACCTATGCAGGTTATGCTGTGTATTTCTGCCTTCAACTGCCGTACTGCCTCGGAACTTTTATCGCTCTACCGGACGGACAGCGAGAGAAGACTGAGATTTATTTACCGGCGAATACGCAGTCACGGCGCAATACGTCAACGGCGGCGGATCTACTAAAGGACCAGAACGACAGTGGATTCGTCTGAGGGAACGGAACGAATCCGGCGAACAACATGTCTAAGACTTTGCTTGCACCTATGCAGGTTATGCTGTGTCTTTCTGCCTTCACATTGCCGTACTGCCTCAGAACTGCTATTGCTCTAAGAGGCCGACAGCGAGAGTAGACTGGGATATATTTACCGGCGAATACGCAGTCACGGCACAATACGCCATCGGCGGCGGATCTACTAAAGGACCAGAACGACGGCGAATTCTTCAGAGGGCACGGCACAAATCCGACGAACAACATGCCTAAGTCTTTGCTTGCACCTAAGCCGGTTATGCTGTGTCTTTCTGCCTTCACATTGCCGTACTGCCTCGGAACTGCTATCGCTCTACGGGACGGACAGCAAGAGGAGACTGGAATTTATTTAGGCGCGAAAACGCAGTCGCGGCGCAATACGTCATCGGCGGCGGATCTACTAAAAGACCAGCACGACAGCGGATTCATCAGAGGGCACCGCACGCATCCGACGAACAACATGCCTAAGACTTTGCTTGCACTCATGCAGGTTATACTGTGTCTTTCTGCCTTCACATTGCCGTACTGCCTCGGAACTGCTATCGCTCTAAGAGACGGACAGCGAGAGAAGACTGGGAATAATTTACCGGCGAATACGCAGTCACGGCGCAATACGGCATCGGCGGCGAATCTCCTAAAGGACCAGCACGACAGCGGGTTCTTCAGAGGACACGGCACGCATCCGACGAACAACATGCCCAAGACTTTGCTTGCACCTGTGCAGGTTATGCTGTGTCTTTCTACCTTCACATTACCGTACTGCCTCGGAACTGCTATCGCTCTACCGGACGGACAGGGAGAGGAGACTGGTATTTATTTACCGGCGAATACGCAGTCATGGCGCAATACGTCATCGGCAGCGGATCTACTAAAGAACCAGTACGAGAGCGGATTCTGCTGAGGGCACGGCACGCATCTGACGAACAACATGCTTAAGACTTTGCTTGCTTCTATGCAGGTTATGCTGTGTCTTTATGCCTTCACATTGCCGTACTGCCTCGGAACTGCTATCGCTCTAGGGGACGGACGGCGAGATGAGACTGGAATTTAGTTACCGGCAATTACGCAGTCACGGCGCAACACGTCATCGGCAGCGAATCTACTAAAGAACCAGCACGAGAGCGGATTCTTCAGAGGGCACGGCACGCATTCGGCGAACAACATGCCTGAAAATTTGCTTGCACCTATGCAGGTTATGCTGTGTCTTTCTGCCTTCACAATGCCATACTGCCTCGGAACTACTATCGCTCTACCGGACGGACAGCGAGAGGAGACTGGGATTTATTTACCGGCGAATACGCAGTCTAGACGAAATACGTCATCGGCAGCGGATCTACTAAAGAACCAGCACGACAGAGGATTCTTCAGAAGGCACGGCACGCATCCGACGAACAACATGCCTAAGACTTTGCTTGCACCTATTCAGGTTATGCAGTGTCTTTCTGCCTTCACATTGCCGTACTGCCTCGGAACTGCTATCGCTCTACCGGACGGACAGCGAGAGGAGACTGGGATTTATTTACCGGTGAATATGCAGTCACGGCGCAATACGTCAACGGCGGCGGATCTACTAAAGGACCAGAACGACAGTGGATTCTTCACATGCCCAAGACTTTGCTTGCACCTATGCCGGTTATGCTGTGTCTTTCTGCCTTCACATTGCCGTACTGCCTCGGACTGCTATCGCTCTAAAGGCGGACAGCGAGAGGAGACTGGGATTTATTTACCAGTGAATACGCAGTAACGGCGCAATACGTCATCGTCAGCGGATCTATTAAACAACCAGCAAGAGAGTGGATTCTTCAGAGGGCACGGCACGCATCCGACGAACAACATGCCTAAGACTTTGTTTGCACCTATGCAGGTTATGCTGTGTCTTTCTGCCTTCAAAATGCCGTACTGCCTCGGAACTGCGATCGCTCTACCGGATGGACAGGGAGAGGAGACTGGTATTTATTTACCGGCGAATACGCAGTCACGGCGCAATACGTCATCGGCAGCGGATCTACTAAACAACCAGCACGACAGCGGATTCTTCAGAGGGCACGGCACGCATCCGACGAACAACATGCCTAAGACTTTGCTTGCACCTATGCAGGTTATGCTGTCTTTCTGCCTTCACATTGCCGTACTGCCTCGGAACTGCTATCGCTCTAAGGGACGGACAGCGAGAGGAGACTGGGATTTATTTACCGGTGAATACGCAGTAACGGCGCAATATGTCATCGGCACCGGATCTACTAAACAACCAGCACGAGAGCGGATTCTTCAGAGGGCACGGCACGCATCCGACGAACAACATGCCTAAGACTTTGCTTGCACCTATGCAGGTTATGCTGTGTCTTTCTGCCTTCACATTGCCGTACTGCGTCGGAACTGCTATCGCTCTACCGGACGGACAGGGAGAGGAGACTGGTATTTATTTACCGGCGAAGACGCAGTCACGGCGCAATACGTCATCGGCAGTGGATCTACTAAACAACCAGCACTACAGCGGATTCTTCAGAGGGCACGGCACGCATCCGACGAACAACATGCCTAAGACTTTTCTTGCACCTATGCAGGTTATGCTGTGCCTTTCTGCCTTCACATTGCCGTACTGCCTCAGAACTGCTATCGCTCTAAGGGACGGACAGGGAGAGGAGACTGGGATTTATTTACCGGCGAAAACGCAGTCACGGCGCAATACGTCATCGGCAGCGGATCAACTAAACAACCAGCACGAGAGCGGATTCTTCACAGGGCACGGCACGCATCCGACGAACAACATGCCTAAGACTTTGCTTGCACCTTTGCAGGTTATGCTGTGTCTTTCTGCCTTCACATTGCCGTACTGCCTCGGAACTGCTATCGCTCTACCGGACGGACAGCGAGAGGAGACTGGGATTTATTTACCGGCGAATACGCAGTCATGGCGCAATACGTCATCGGCAGCGGATCTACTAAAGAACCAATACGAGAGCGGATTCTTCTGAGGGCACGGCACGCATGCGACGAACAACATGCCTAAGACTTTGCTTGCACCTATGCAGGTTATGCTGTGTCTTTATGACTTCACATTGCCGTACTGCCTCGGAACTACTATCGCTCTAGGGGACGGACAGCGAGAGGAGACTGGGATTTATTTACCGGCGAATACGCAGTCACGGCGCAATACGCCTTCAAGGCAAATCTACTAAAGGACCAGCACGAGAGCGGATTCTTCAGAGGGCACGGCACGCGTCCGACGAACCACATGCCTGAAAATTTGCTTGCACCTATGCAGGTTATGCTGTGTCTTTCTGCTTTCACATTGCCGTACTGCCTCGGAACTACTATCGCTCTACCGGATGGACAGCGAGAGGAGACTGGGATTTATTTACCGGTGAGTATGCAGTCACGGCGCAATACGTCAACGGCGGCGGATCTACTAAAGGACCAAAACGACAGTGGATTCGTCATAAGGAACGGCACGCATCCGACGAACATCATGCCTAAAACTTTGCTTGCACCTATGCAGGTTACGCTGTGTCTTTCTGCCTTCACATTGCCGTACTGCCTTGGAACTGCTATCGCTCTAAGGGACGGACAGGGAGAAGAGACTGGGATATATTTACCGGCGAATACGCAGTCACGGCGGAATACGCCCTCGGCGGCGGATCTACTAAAGGACCAGAATGACAGCGGATTCTTCAGAGGGCATGGCACGAATCCGACGAACAACATGCCTAAGACTTTGCTTGCACCTATGCCGGTTATGCAGTGTCTTTCTGCCTTCACATTGCCGTACTGCTTCGGAACTGCTATCGCTCTACCGGACGGACAGCGAGAGGAGACTGGGATTTATTTACCGGCGAATACGCAGTCATGGCGCAATACGTCATCGGCAGCGGATCTACTAAAGAACCAGTACGAGAGCGGATTCTTCTGAGGGCACGGCACGCATCAGACGAACAACATGCCTAAGACTTTGCTTGCACCTATGCAGGTTATGCTGTGTCTTTCCGCCATCACATTGCCGTACTACCTCGGAACTGCTATCGCTCTACCGGACGGACAGCGAGAGGAGACTGGAATTTATTTACCAGCGAATACGCAGTCACGGCGCAATACGTCATCGGCGGCGGATCTACTAAAGGACCAGCACCACAGCGGATTCTTCACATGCCCAAGACTTTGCTTGCACCTATGCAGGTTATGCTGTGTCTTTCTGCATTCACATTGCCGTACTGCATCGGAACTGCTATCGCTCTACCGGACGGACAAGGAGACGAGACTGGTATTTATTTACCGGTGAATAGGCAGTCATGACGCAATACGTCATCGGCAGCGGATCTACTAAAGAACCAGCACGACAGTGGATTCTTCAGAAGGCACGGCATGCATCCGACGAACAACATGTCTAAGACTTTGCTTGCACCTATGCAGGTTATGCAGTGTCTTACTGCCTTCACATTGCCGTACTTCCTCGGAACTTCTATCGCTCTACCGGACAGACAGCGAGGGAAGACGGCGATTTATTTACCAGCGAATACGCAGTCATGGCGAAATACGTCATCGGTTGCGGATCTACTAAAGGACCAGCACGACAGCGGATTCTTCACATTAAGACTTTGCTTGCACCTATGCAGGATTTGCTGTGTCTTTCTGCCTCCACATTGCTGTACTGCATCGGAACTGCTATCGCTCTACTGGACGGACAAGGAGAGGAGACTGGTATTTATTTACCGGCGAATACGCAGTCACGACGCAATACGTCCTAGGCAGCGGATCTACTAAAGAACCAGCGCGACAGCTGATTCTTCAAAAGGCACGGCACGCATCCGACGAACAACATGCCTAAGACTTTGCTTGCACCTATGCAGGTTATGCTGTGTATTTCTGCCTTCACACTGCCGTACTGCCTCGGAACTTCTGTCGCTCTACCGGACGGACAGCGAGAGAAGACTGAGATTTATTTACCGGCGAATACGCAGTCACGGCGCAATACGTCAACGGCGGCGGATCTACTAAAGGACCAGAACGACAGTGGATTCGTCTGAGGGAACGGAACGAATCCGGCGAACAACATGTCTAAGGCTTTGCTTGCACCTATGCAGGTTATGCTGTGTCTTTCTGCCTTCACATTGCCGTACTGCCTCAGAACTGCTATTGCTCTAAGAGGCCGACAGCGAGAGGAGACTGGGATATATTTACCGGCGAATACGCAGTCACGGCACAATACGCCATCGGCGGCGGATCTACTAAAGGACCAGAACGACAGCGAATTCTTCAGAGGGCACGGCACAAATCCGACGAACAACATGCCTAAGTCTTTGCTTGCACCTAAGCCGGTTATGCTGTGTCTTTCTGCCTTCACATTGCCGTACTGCCTCGGAACTGCTATCGCTCTACGGGACGGACAGCAAGAGGAGACTGGAATTTATTTAGGCGCGAAAACGCAGTCGCGGCGCAATACGTCATCGGCGGCGGATCTACTAAAAGACCAGCACGACAGCGGATTCATCAGAGGGCACCGCACGCATCCGACGAACAACATGCCTAAGACTTTGCTTGCACTCATGCAGGTTATACTGTGTCTTTCTGCCTTCACATTGCCGTACTGCCTCGGAACTGCTATCGCTCTAAGAGACGGACAGCGAGAGAAGACTGGGAATAATTTACCGGCGAATACGCAGTCACGGCGCAATACGGCATCGGCGGCGAATCTCCTAAAGGAACAGCACGACAGCGGGTTCTTCAGAGGACACGGCACGCATCCGACGAACAACATGCTTAACACTTTGCTTGCTTCTATGCAGGTTATGCTGTGTCTTTATGCCTTCACATTGCCGTACTGCCTCGGAACTGCTATCGCTCTAGGGGACGGACGGCGAGATGAGACTGGAATTTAGTTACCGGCAAATACGCAGTCACGGCCCAACACGTCATCGGCAGCGGATCTACTAAATAACCAGCACGAGAGCGGATTCTTCAGAGGGCACGGCACGCATTCGACGAAAAACATGCCTGAAAATTTGCTTGCACCTATGCAGGTTATGCTGTGTCTTTCTGCCTTCACAATGCCGTACTGCCTCGGAACTACTATCGCTCTACCGGACGGACAGCGAGAGGAGACTGGGATTTATTTACCGGCGAATACGCAGTCTAGACGAAATACGTCATCGGCAGCGGATCTACTAAAGAACCAGCACGACAGAGGATTCTTCAGAAGGCACGGCACGCATCCGACGAACAACATGCCTAAGACTTTGCTTGCACCTATGCAGGTTATGCAGTGTCTTTCTGCCTTCACATTGCCGTACTGCCTCGGAACTGCTATCGCTCTACCGGACGGACAGCGAGAGGAGACTGGGGTTTATTTACCGGTGAATATGCAGTCACGGCGCAATACGTCAACGGCGGCGGATCTACTAAAGGACCAGAACGACAGTGGATTCGTCATAGGGAACGGCACGCATCCGACGAACAACATGCCTAAAACTTAGCTTGCACCTATGCAGGTTATGCTGTGTCTTTCTGCCTTCACATTGCCGTACTGCCTTGGAACTGCTATCGCTCTAAGGGACGGACAGGTAGAGGAGACTGGGATATATTTACCGGCGAATACGCAGTCACGGCGCAATACGTCATCGGCGGCGGATCTACTAAAGGACCAGCACCACAGCGGATTCTTCACATGCCCAAGACTTTGCTTGCACCTATGCCGGTTATGCTGCGTCTTTCTGCCTTCACATTGCCGTACTGTTTCGGACTGCTATCACTCTAAAGGCAGCCAGCGAGAGGAGACTGGGATTTATTTACCAGTGAATACGCAGTAACGGCGCAATACGTCATCGGCAGCGGATCTACTAAACAACCAGCAAGAGAGTGGATTCTTCAGAGGGCACGGCACGCATCCGACGAACAACATGCCTAAGACTTTGTTCGCACCTATGCAGGTTATGCTGTGTCTTTCTGCCTTCACAATGCCGTACTGCCTCGGAACTGCGATCGCTCTACCGGATGGACAGGGAGAGGAGACTGGTATTTATTTACCGGCGAATACGCAGTCACGGCGCAATACGTCATCGGCAGCGGATCTACTAAACAACCAGCACGACAGCGGATTCTTCAGAGGGCACGGCACGCATCCGACGAACAACAAGCCTAAGACTTTGCTTGCACCTATGCAGGTTATGCTGTCTTTCTGCCTTCACATTGCCGTACTGCCTCGGAACTGCTGTCGCTCTAAGGGACGGACAGCGAGAGGAGACTGGGATTTATTTACCGGTGAATACGCAGTCACGGCGCAATACGTCATCGGCAGCGGATCTACTAAACAACCAGCCAACAGCGGATTCTTCAGAGGGCACGGCACGCATCCGACGAACAACATGCCTAAGACTTTGCTTGCACCTATGCAGGTTATGCTGTCTTTCTGCCTTCACATTGCCGTACTGCCTCGGAACTGCTATCGCTCTAAGGGACGGACAGCGAGAGGAGACTGGGATTTATTTACCGGTGAATACGCAGTAACGGCGCAATATGTCATCGGCACCGGATCTACTAAACAACCAGCACGAGAGCGGATTCTTCAGAGGGCACGGCACGCATCCGACGAACAACATGCCTAAGACTTTGCTTGCACCTATGCAGGTTATGCTGTGTCTTTCTGCCTTCACATTGCCGTACTGCGTCGGAACTACTATCGCTCTAGGGGACGGACAGCGAGAGGAGACTGGGATTTATTTACTGGCGAATACGCAGTCACGGCGCAATACGCCATCAAGGCAAATCTACTAAAGGACCAGCACGACAGCGGATTCTTCAGAGGGCACGGCATGCATCCGACAAACAACATGCCAAAGACTTTGCTTGCACCTATGCAGGTTATGCTGTGTCTTTCTGCTTTCACATTGCCGTACTGCCTCGGAACTGCTATCGCTCTACCGGATGGACAGGGAGAGGAGACTGTGATTTATTTACCGGCGAATACGCAGTCACGGCGCAACACGTCATCGGCAGCGGATTTACTAAAGAACCAGCACGAGAGCGGATTCTTCAGAGGGCACGGCACGCATCCGACGAACCACATGCCTGAAAATTTGCTTGCACCTATGCAGGTTATGCTGTGTCTTTCTGCTTTCACATTGCCGTACTGCCTCGGAACTACTATCGCTCTACCGGACGGACAGCGAGAGGAGACTGGGATTTATTTACCGGCGAGTATGCAGTCACGGCGCAATACGTCAACGGCGGCGGATCTACTAAAGGACCAGAACGGCAGTGGATTCGTCATAAGGAACGGCACGCATCCGACGAACATCATGCCTAAAACTTTGCTTGCACCAATGCAGGTTACGCTGTGTCTTTCTGCCTTCACATTGCCGTACTGCCTTGGAACTGCTATCGCTCTAAGGGACGGACAGGGAGAGGAGACTGGGATATATTTACCGGCGAATACGCAGTCACGGCGGAATACGCCATCGGCGGCGGATCTACTAAAGGACCAGAATGACAGCGGATTCTTCAGAGGGCATGGCACGAATCCGACGAACAACATGCCTAAGACTTTGCTTGCACCTATGCCGGTTATGCAGTGTCTTTCTGCCTTCACATTGCCGTACTGCTTCGGAACTGCTATCGCTCTACCGGACGGACAGCGAGAGGAGACTGGGATTTATTTACCGGCGAATACGCAGTCATGGCGCAATACGTCATCGGCAGCGGATCTACTAAAGAACCAGTACGAGAGCGGATTCTTCTGAGGGCACGACACGCATCAGACGAACAACATGCCTAAGACTTTGCTTGCACCTATGCAGGTTATGCTGTGTCTTTCCGCCTTCACATTGCCGTACTACCTCGGAACTGCTATCGCTCTACCGGACGGACAGCGAGAGGAGACTGGGATTTATTTACCAGCGAATACGCAGTCACGGCGCAATACGTCATCGGCGGCGGATCTACTAAAGGACCAGCACCACAGCGGATTCTTCACATGCCCAAGACTTTGCTTGCACCTATGCAGGTTATGCTGTGTCTTTCTGCATTCACATTGCCGTACTGCATCGGAACTGCTATCGCTCTACCGGACGGACAAGGAGACGAGACTGGTATTTATTTACCGGTGAATAGGCAGTCATGACGCAATACGTCATCGGCAGCGGATCTACTAAAGAACCAGCACGACAGTGCATTCTTCAGAAGCCACGGCATGCATCCGACGAACAACATGTCTAAGACTTTGCTTGCACCTAGGCAGGTTATGCAGTGTCTTACTGCCTTCACATTGCCGTACTTCCTCGGAACTTCTATCGCTCTACCGGACAGACAGCGAGGGAAGACGGCGATTTATTTACCAGCGAATACGCAGTCATGGCGAAATACGTCATCGGTGGCGGATCTACAAAAGGACCAGCACGACAGCGGATTCTTCACATTAAGACTTTGCTTGCACCTATGCAGGATTTGCTGTGTCTTTCTGCCTCCACATTGCCGTACTGCATCGGAACTGCTATCGCTCTACTGGACGGACAAGGAGAGGAGACTGGTATTTATTTACCGGCGAATACGCAGTCACGACGCAATACGTCCTAGGCAGCGGATCTACTAAAGAACCAGCGCGACAGCGGATTCTTCAAAAGGCACGGCACGCATCCGACGAACAACATGCCTAAGACTTTGCTTGCACCTATGCAGGTTACGCTGTGTATTTCTGCCTTCACACTGCCGTACTGCCTCGGAACTTCTATCGCTCTACCGGACGGACAGCAAGAGAAGACTGAGATTTATTTACCGGCGAAACGCAGTCACGGCGCAATACGTCAACGGCGGCGGATCTACTAAAGGACCAGAACAACAGTGGATTCGTCTGAGGGAACGGAACGAATCCGGCGAACAACATGTCTAAGACTTTGCTTGCACCTATGCAGGTTATGCTGTGTCTTTCTGCCTTCACATTGCCGTACTGCCTCAGAACTGCTATTGCTCTAAGAGGCCGACAGCGAGAGGAGACTGGGATATATTTACCGGCGAATACGCAGTCACGGCACAATACGCCATCGGCGGCGGATCTACTAAAGGACCAGAACGACAGCGAATTCTTCAGAGGGCACGGCACAAATCCGACGAACAACATGCCTAAGTCTTTGCTTGCACCTAAGCCGGTTATGCTGTGTCTTTCTGCCTTCACATTGCCGTACTGCCTCGGAACTGCTATCGCTCTACGGGACGGACAGCAAGAGGAGACTGGAATTTATTTAGGCGCGAAAAACGCAGTCGCGGCGCAATACGTCATCGGCGGCGGATCTACTAAAAGACCAGCACGACAGCGGATTCATCAGAGGGCACCGCACGCATCCGACGAACAACATGCCTAAGACTTTGCTTGCACCTGTGCAGGTTATGCTGTGTCTTTCTAACTTCACATTACCGTACTGCCTCGGAACTGCTATCGCTCTACCGGACGGACAGGGAGAGGAGACTGGTATTTATTTACCGGCGAATACGCAGTCATGGCGCAATACGTCATCGGCAGCGGATCTACTAAATAACCAGTACGAGATCGGATTCAGCTGAGGGCACGGCACGCATCCGACGAACAACATGCTTAAGACTTTGCTTGCTTCTATGCAGGTTATGCTGTGTCTTTATGCCTTCACATTGCCGTACTGCCTCGGAACTGCTATCGCTCTAGGGGACGGACGGCGAGATGAGACTGGAATTTAGTTACCGGCAAATACGCAGTCACGGCGCAACACGTCATCGGCAGCGGATCTACTAAAGAACCAGCACGAGAGCGGATTCTTCAGAGGGCACGGCACGCATTCGACGAACAACATGCCTGAAAATTTGCTTGCACCTATGCAGGTTATGCTGTGTCTTTCTGCCTTCACAATGCCGTACGGCCTCGGAACTACTATCGCTCTACCGGACGGACAGCGAGTGGAGACTGGGATTTATTTACCGGCGAATACGCAGTCTAGACGAAATACGTCATCGGCAGCGGATCTACTAAAGAACCAGCACGACAGAGGATTCTTCAGAAGGCACGGCACGCATCCGACGAACAACATGCCTAAGACTTTGCTTGCACCTATGCAGGTTATGCAGTGTCTTTCTGCCTTCACATTGCCGTACTGCCTCGGAACTGCTATCGCTCTACCGGACGGACAGCGAGAGGAGACTGGGGTTTATTTACCGGTGAATATGCAGTCACGGCGCAATACGTCAACGGCGGCGGATCTACTAAAGGACCAGAACGACAGTGGATTCGTCATAGGGAACGGCACGCATCCGACGAACAAACTGCCTAAAACTTAGCTTGCACCTATGCAGGTTATGCTGTGTCTTTCTGCCTTCACATTGCCGTACTGCCTTGGAACTGCTATCGCTCTAAGGGACGGACAGGGAGAGGAGACTGGGATATATTTACCGGCGAATACGCAGTCACGGCGCAATACGTCATCGGCGGCGGATCTACTAAAGGACCAGCACCACAGCGGATTCTTCACATGCCCAAGACTTTGCTTGCACCTATGCCGGTTATGCTGTGTCTTTCTGCCTTCACATTGCCGTACTGCCTCGGACTGCTATCACTCTAAAGGCAGCCAGCGAGAGGAGACTGGGATTTATTTACCAGTGAATACGCAGTAACGGCGCAATACGTCATCGGCAGCGGATCTACTAAACAACCAGCAAGAGAGTGGATTCTTCAGAGGGCACGGCACGCATCCGACGAACAACATGCCTAAGACTTTGTTTGCACCTATGCAGGTTATGCTGTGTCTTTCTGCCTTCACAATGTCGTACTGCCTCGGAACTGCGATCGCTCTACCGGATGGACAGGGAGAGGAGACTGGTATTTATTTACCGGCGAATACGCAGTCACGGCGCAATACGTCATCGGCAGCGGATCTACTAAACAACCAGCACGACAGCGGATTCTTCAGAGGGCACGGCACGCATCCGACGAACAACATGCCTAAGACTTTGCTTGCACCTATGCAGGTTATGCTGTCTTTCTGCCTTCACATTGCCGTACTGCCTCGGAACTGCTATCGCTCTAAGGGACGGACAGCGAGAGGAGACTGGGATTTATTTACCGGTGAATACGCAGTAACGGCGCAATATGTCATCGGCACCGGATCTACTAAACAACCAGCACGAGAGCGGATTCTTCAGAGGGCACGGCACGCATCCGACGAACAACATGCCTATGACTTTGCTTGCACCTATGCAGGTTATGCTGTGTCTTTCTGCCTTCACATTGCCGTACTGCGTCGGAACTGCTATCGCTCTACCGGACGGACAGGGAGAGGAGACTGGTATTTATTTATCGGCGAAGACGCAGTCACGGCGCAATACGTCATCGGCAGTGGATCTACTAACAACCAGCACTACAGCGGAATCTTCAGAGGGCACGGCACGCATCAGACGAACAACATGCCTAAGACTTTGCTTGCACCTATGCAGGTTATGCTGTGCCTTTCTGCCTTCACATTGCCGTACTGCCTCAGAACTGCTATCGCTTTAAGGAACGGACAGGGAGAGGAGACTGGGATTTAGTTACCGGCGAAAACGCAGTCACGGCGCAATACGTCATCGGCAGCGGATCAACTAAACAACCAGCACGAGAGCGGATTCTTCACAGGGCACGGCACGCATCCGACGAACAACATGCCTAATACTTTGCTTGCACCTTTGCAGGTTATGCTGTGTCTTTCTGCCTTCACATTGCCATACTGCCTCGGAACTGCTATCGCTCTACCGGACGGACAGCGAGAGGAGACTGGGATTTATTTACTGGCGAATACGCAGTCATGGCGCAATACGTCATCGGCAGCGGATCTACTAAAGAATCAATACGAGAGCGGATTCTTCTGAGGGCACGGCACGCATGCGACGAACAACATGCCTAAGACTTTGCTTGCACCTATGCAGGTTATGCTGTGTCTTTATGACTTCACATTGCCGTACTGCCTCGGAACTACTATCGCTCTAGGGGACGGACAGCGAGAGGAGACTGGGATTTATTTACCGGCGAATACGCAGTCACGGCGCAATACGCCATCAAGGCAAATCTACTAAAGGACCAGCACGACAGCGGATTCTTCAGAGGGCACAGCACTGCATCCGACGAACAACATGCCTAAAGATTTTGCTTGCACCTATGCAGGTTATGCTGTGTCTTTCTGCTTTCACATTGCCGTACTGCCTCGGAACTGCTATCGCTCTACCGGACTGGACAGGGAGAGGGGACTGTGATTTATTTACCGGCGAATACGCAGTCACGGCGCAACACGTCATCGGCAGCGGATCTACTAAAGAACCAGCACGAGAGCGGATTCTTCAGAGGGCACGGCACGCATCCGACGAACCACATGCCTGAAAATTTGCTTGCACCTATGCAGGTTATGTTGTGTCTTTCTGCTTTCACATTGCCGTACTGCCTCGGAACTACTATCGCTCTACCGGACGGACAGCGAGAGGAGACTGGGATTTATTTACCGGTGAGTATGCAGTCACGGCGCAATACGTCAACGGCGGCGGATCTACTAAAGGACCAGAACGACAGTGGATTCGTCATAAGGAACGGCACGCATCCGACGAACATCATGCCTAAAACTTTGCTTGCACCTATGCAGGTTATGCTGTGTCTTTCTGCCTTCACATTGCCGTACTGCCTTGGAACTGCTATCGCTCTAAGGGACGGACAGGGAGAGGAGACTGGGAATATATTTACCGGCGAATACGCAGTCACGGCGGAATACGCCATCGGCGGCGGATCTACTAAAGGACCAGAACTTACAGCGGATTCTTCAGAGGGCATGGCACGAATGCGACGAACAACATGCCTAAGACTTTGCTTGCACCTATGCCGGTTATGCAGTGTCTTTCAGCCTTCACATTGCCGTACTGCTTCGGAACTGCTATCGCTCTACCGGACGGACAGCGAGAGGAGATCGGGATTTATTTACCGGCGAATACGCAGTCATGGCGCAATACGTCATCGGCAGCGGATCTACTAAAGAACCAGTACGAGAGCGGATTCTTCTGAGGGCACGGCACGCATCAGACGAACAACATGCCTAAGACTTTGCTTGCACCTATGCAGGTTATGCTGTGTCTTTCTGCCTTCACATTGCCGTACTACCTCGGAACTGCTATCGCTCTACCGGGACGGACAGCGAGAGGAAGACTGGGATTTATTTACCGGCGAATACGCAGTCACGGCGCAATACGTCATCGGCAGCGGATCTAACTAAACAACCAGCACGAGAGCGGATTCTTCACAGGGCACGGCACGCATCCGACGAACAACATGCCTAAGACTTTGCTTGCACCTTTGCAGGTTATGCTGTGTCTTTCTGCCTTCACATTGCCGTACTGCCTCGGAACTGCTATCGCTCTACCGGACGGACAGCGAGAGGAGACTGGAATTTATTTAGCCGGCGAATACGCAGTCACTGGCGCAATACGTCATCGGCAGCGGATCTACTAAACAACCAATACGAGAGCGGATTCTTCTGAGGGCACGGCACGCATGCGACGAACAACATGCCTAAGACTTTGCTTGCACCTATGCAGGTTATGCTGTCTTTCTGCCTTCACATTGCCGTACTGCCTCGGAACTGCTATCGCTCTAAGGGACGGACAGCGAGAGGAGACTGGGATTTATTTACCGGTGAATACGCAGTAACGGCGCAATATGTCATCGGCACCGGATCTACTAAACAACCAGCACGAGAGCGGATTCTTCAGAGGGCACGGCACGCATCCGACGAACAACATGCCTAAGACTTTGCTTGCACCTATGCAGGTTATGCTGTGTCTTTCTGCCTTCACATTGCCGTACTGCGTCGGAACTGCTATCGCTCTACCGGACGGACAGGGAGAGGAGACTGGTATTTATTACCGGCGAAGACGCAGTCACGGCGCAATACGTCATCGGCAGTGGATCTACTAAACAACCAGCACTACAGCGGATTCTTCAGAGGGCACGGCACGCATCCGACGAACAACATGCCTAAGACTTTGCTTGCACCTATGCAGGTTATGCTGTGCCTTTCTGCCTTCACATTGCCGTACTGCCTCAGAACTGCTATCGCTCTAAGGGACGGACAGGGAGAGGAGACTGGGATTTATTTACCGGCGAAAACGCAGTCACGGCGCAATACGTCATCGGCAGCGGATCAACTAAACAACCAGCACGAGAGCGGATTCTTCACAGGGCACGGCACGCAATCCGACGAACAACATGCCTAAGACTTTGCTTGCACCTTTGCAGGTTATGCTGTGTCTTTCTGCCTTCACATTGCCGTACTGCCTCGGAACTGCTATCGCTCTACCGGACGGACAGCGAGAGGAGACTGGGATTTATTTACCGGCGAATACGCAGTCATGGCGCAATACGTCATCGGCAGCGGATCTACTAAAGAACCAATACGAGAGCGGATTCTTCTGAGGGCACGGCACGCATGCGACGAACAACATGCCTAAGACTTTGCTTGCACCTATGCAGGTTATGCTGTGTCTTTATGACTTCACATTGCCAGTACTGCCTCGGAACTACTATCGCTCTAGGGGACGGACAGCGAGAGGAGACTGGGATTTATTTACCGGCGAATACGCAGTCACGGCGCAATACGCCATTAAGGCAAATCTACTAAAGGACCAGCACGACAGCGGATTCTTCAGAGGGCACGGCATGCATCCGACAAACAACATGCCAAAGACTTTGCTTGCACCTATGCAAGGCTTATGCTGTGTCTTTCTGCTTTCACATTGCCGTACTGCCTCGGAACTGCTATCGCTCTACCGGATGGACAGGGAGAGGAGACTGTGATTTATTTACCGGCGAATACGCAGTCACGGCGCAACACGTCATCGGCAGCGGATGTACTAAAGAACCAGCACGAGAGCGGATTCTTCAGAGGGCACGGCACGCATCCGACGAACCACATGCCTGAAAATTTGCTTGCACCTATGCAGGTTATGCTGTGTCTTTCTGCTTTCACATTGCCGTACTGCCTCGGAACTACTATCGCTCTACCGGACGGACAGCGAGAGGAGACTGGGATTTATTTACCGGTGAGTATGCAGTCACGGCGCAATACGTCAACGGCGGCTGATCTACTAAAGGACCAGAACGACAGTGGATTCGTCATAAGGAACGGCACGCATCCGACGAACATCATGCCCTAAAACTTTGCTTGCACCTATGCAGGTTATGCTGTGTCTTTCTGCCTTCACATTGCCGTACTGCCTTGGAACTGCTATCGCTCTAAGGGACGGACAGGGAGAGGAGACTGGATATATTTACCGGCGAATACGCAGTCACGGCGGAATACGCCATCGGCGGCGGATCTACTAAAGGACCAGAATGACAGCGGATTCTTCAGAGGGCATGGCACGAATCCGACGAACAACATGCCTAAGACTTTGCTTGCACCTATGCCGGTTATGCAGTGTCTTTCTGCCTTCACATTGCCGTACTGCTTCGGAACTGCTATCGCTCTACCGGACGGACAGCGAGAGGAGACTGGGATTTATTTACCGGCGAATACGCAGTCATGGCGCAATACGTCATCGGCAGCGGATCTACTAAAGAACCAGTACGAGAGCGGATTCTTCTGAGGGCACGGCACGCATCAGACGAACAACATGCCTAAGACTTTGCTTGCACCTATGCAGGTTATGCTGTGTCCATTTCCGCCTTCACATTGCCGTACTACCTCGGAACTGCTATCGCTCTACCGGACGGACAGCGAGAGGAGACTGGGATTTATTTACCAGCGAATACGCAGTCACGGCGCAATACGTCATCGGCGGCAGATCTACTAAAGGACCAGCACCACAGCGGATTCTTCACATGCCCAAGACTTTGCTTGCACCTATGCAGGTTATGCTGTGTCTTTCTGCATTCACATTGCCGTACTGCATCGGAACTGCTATCGCTCTACCGGACGGACAAGGAGACGAGACTGGTATTTATTTACCGGTGAATAGGCAGTCATGACGCCATACGTCATCGGCAGCGGATCTACTAAAGAACCAGCACGACAGTGGATTCTTCAGAAGGCACGGCATGCATCCGACGAACAACATGTCTAAGACTTTGCTTGCACCTATGCAGGTTATGCAGTGTCTTACTGCCTTCACATTGCCGTACTTCCTCGGAACTTCTATCGCTCTACCGGACAGACAGCGAGGGAAGACGGCGATTTATTTACCAGCGAATACGCAGTCATGGCGAAATACGTCATCGGTGGCGGATCTACTAAAGGACCAGCACGACAGCGGATTCTTCACGTTAATACTTTGCTTGCACCTATGCAGGATTTGCTGTGTCTTTCTGCCTCCACATTGCCGTACTGCATCGGAACTGCTATCGCTCTACTGGACGGACAAGGAGAGGAGACTGGTATTTATTTACCGGCGAATACGCAGTCACGACGCATTACGTCCTAGGCAGCGGATCTACTAAATAACCAGCGCGACAGCGGATTCTTCAAAAGGCACGGCACGCATCCGACGAACAACATGCCTAAGACTTTGCTTGCACCTATGCAGGTTATGCTGTGCCTTTCTGCCTTCACATTGCCGTACTGCCTCAGAACTGCTATCGATCTAAGGGACGGACAGGGAGAGGAGACTGGGATTTATTTACCGGCGAAAACGCAGTCACGGCGCAATACGTCATCGGCAGCGGATCAACTAAACAACCAGCACGAGAGCGGATTCTTCACAGGGCACGGCACGCATCCGACGAACAACATGCCTAAGACTTTGCTGGCACCTTTGCAGGTTATGCTGTGTCTTTCTGCCTTCACATTGCCGTACTGCCTCAGAACTGCTATTGCTCTAAGAGGCCGACAGCGAGAGGAGACTGGGATATATTTACCGGCGAATACGCAGTCACGGCGCAATACGCCATCGGCGGCGGATCTACTAAAGGACCACAACGACAGCGGATTCTTCAGAGGGCACGGCACAAATCCGACGAACAACATGCCTAAGACTTTGCTTGCACTCATGCAGGTTATACTGTGTCTTTCTGCCTTCACATTGCCGTACTGCCTCGGAACTGCTATCGCTCTAAGAGACGGACAGCGAGAGAAGACTGGGATTAATTTACCGGCGAATACGCAGTCACGGCGCAATACGTCATCGGCAGCGGATCTACTAAAGAACCAGTACGAGAGCGGATTCTGCTGAGGGCACGGCACGCATCCGACGAACAACATGCCTAAGACTTTGCTTGCACCTATGCAGGTTATGCTGTGCCTTTCTGCCTTCACATTGCCGTACTGCCTCAGAACTGCTATCGCTCTAAGGGACGGACAGGGAGAGGAGACTGGGATTTATTTACCGGCGAAAACGCAGTCACGGCGCAATACGTCATCGGCAGCGGATCAACTAAACAACCAGCACGAGAGCGGATTCTTCACAGGGCACGGCACGCATCCGACGAACAACATGCCTAAGACTTTGCTTGCACCTTTGCAGGTTATGCTGTGTCTTTCTGCCTTCACATTGCCGTACTGCCTCGGAACTGCTATCGCTCTACCGGACGGACAGCGAGAGGAGACTGGGAATTTATTTGCCAGCGAATACGCAGTCATGGCGCAATACGTCATCGGCAGCGGATCTACTAAAGAACCAATACGAGAGCGGATTCTTCTGAGGGCACGGCACGCATGCGACGAACAACATGCCTAAGACTTTGCTTGCACCTATGCAGGTTATGCTGTCTTTCTGCCTTCACATTGCCGTACTGCCTCGGAACTGCTATCGCTCTAAGGACGGACAGCGAGAGGAGACTGGGATTTATTTACCGGTGAATACGCAGTAACGGCGCAATATGTCATCGGCACCGGATCTACTAAACAACCAGCACGAGAGCGGATTCTTCAGAGGGCACGGCACGCATCCGACGAACAACATGCCTAAGACTTTGCTTGCACCTATGCAGGTTATGCTGTGTCTTTCTGCCTTCACATTGCCGTACTGCGTCGGAACTGCTATCGCTCTACCGGACGGACAGGGAGAGGAGACTGGTATTTATTTACCGGCGAAGACGCAGTCACGGCGCAATACGTCATCGGCAGTGGATCTACTAAACAACCAGCACTACAGCGGATTCTTCAGAGGGCACGGCACGAATCCGACGAACAACATGCCTAAGACTTTGCTTGCACCTATGCAGGTTATGCTGTGCCTTTCTGCCTTCACATTGCCGTACTGCCTCAGATCTGCTATCGCTCTAAGGGACGGACAGGGAGAGGAGACTGGGATTTATTTACCGGCGAAAACGCAGTCACGGCGCAATACGTCATCGGCAGCGGATCAACTAAACAACCAGCACGAGAGCGGATTCTTCACAGGGCACGGCACGCAATCGACGAACAACATGCCTAAGACTTTGCTTGCACATTTGCAGGTTATGCTGTGTCTTTCTGCCTTCACATTGCCGTACTGCCTCGGAACTGCTATCGCTCTACCGGACGGACAGCGAGAGGAGACTGGGATTTATTTACCGGCGAATACGCAGTCATGGCGCAATACGTCATCGGCAGCGGATCTACTAAAGAACCAATACGAGAGCGGATTCTTCTGAGGGTACGGCACGCATGCGACGAACAACATGCCTAAGACTTTGCTTGCACCTATGCAGGTTATGCTGTGTCTTTATGACTTCACATTGCCATACTGCCTCGGAACTACTATCGCTCTAGGGGACGGACAGCGAGAGGAGACTGGGATTTATTTACCGGCGAATACGCAGTCACGGCGCAATACGCCATTAAGGCAAATCTACTAAAGGACCAGCACGACAGCGGATTCTTCAGAGGGCACGGCATGCATCCGACAAACAACATGCCAAAGACTTTGCTTGCACCTATGCAAGCTATGCTGTGTCTTTCTGCTTTCACATTGCCGTACTGCCTCGGAACTGCTATCGCTCTACCGGATGGACAGGGAGAGGAGACTGTGATTTATTTACCGGCGAATACGCAGTCACGGCGCAACACGTCATCGGCAGCGGATGTACTAAAGAACCAGCACGAGAGCGGATTCTTCAGAGGGCACGGCACGCATCCGACGAACCACATGCCTGAAAATTTGCTTGCACCTATGCAGGTTATGCTGTGTCTTTCTGCTTTCACATTGCCGTACTGCCTCGGAACTACTATCGCTCTACCGGACGGACAGCGAGAGGAGACTGGGATTTATTTACCGGTGAGTATGCAGTCACGGCGCAATACGTCAACGGCGGCTGATCTACTAAAGGACCAGAACGACAGTGGATTCGTCATAAGGAACGGCACGCATCCGACGAACATCATCCCTAAAACTTTGCTTGCACCTATGCAGGTTATGCTGTGTCTTTCTGCCTTCACATTGCCGTACTGCCTTGGAACTGCTATCGCTCTAAGGGACGGACAGGGAGAGGAGACTGGGATATATTTACCGGCGAATACGCAGTCACGGCGGAATACGCCATCGGCGGCGGATCTACTAAAGGACCAGAATGACAGCGGATTCTTCAGAGGGCATGGCACGAATCCGACGAACAACATGCCTAAGACTTTGCTTGCACCTATGCCGTTTATGCAGTGTCTTTCTGCCTTCACATTGCCGTACTGCTTCGGAACTGCTATCGCTCTACCGGACGGACAGCGAGAGGAGACTGGGATTTATTTACCGGCGAATACGCAGTCATGGCGCAATACGTCATCGGCAGCGGATCTACTAAAGAACCAGTACGAGAGCGGATTCTTCTGAGGGCACGGCACGCATCAGACGAACAACATGCCTAAGACTTTGCTTGCACCTATGCAGGTTATGCTGTGCCATTCCGCCTTCACATTGCCGTACTACCTCGGAACTGCTATCGCTCTACCGGACGGACAGCGAGAGGAGACTGGGATTTATTTACCAGCGAATACGCAGTCACGGCGCAATACGTCATCGGCGGCAGATCTACTAAAGGACCAGCACCACAGCGGATTCTTCACATGCCCAAGACTTTGCTTGCACCTATGCAGGTTATGCTGTGTCTTTCTGCATTCACATTGCCGTACTGCATCGGAACTGCTATCGCTCTACCGGACGGACAAGGAGACGAGACTGGTATTTATTTACCGGTGAATAGGCAGTCATGACGCAATACGTCATCGGCAGCGGATCTACTAAAGAACCAGCACGACAGTGGATTCTTCAGAAGGCACGGCATGCATCCGACGAACAACATGTCTAAGACTTTGCTTGCACCTATGCAGGTTATGCAGTGTCTTACTGCCTTCACATTGCCGTACTTCCTCGGAACTTCTATCGCTCTACCGGACAGACAGCGAGGGAAGACGGCGATTTATTTACCAGCGAATACGCAGTCATGGCGAAATACGTCATCGGTGGCGGATCTACTAAAGGACCAGCACGACAGCGGATTCTTCACGTTAATACTTTGCTTGCACCTATGCAGGATTTGCTGTGTCTTTCTGCCTCCACATTGCCGTACTGCATCGGAACTGCTATCGCTCTACTGGACGGACAAGGAGAGGAGACTGGTATTTATTTACCGGCGAATACGCAGTCACGACGCATTACGTCCTAGGCAGCGGATCTACTAAAGAACCAGCGCGACAGCGGATTCTTCAAAAGGCACGGCACGCATCCGACGAACAACATGCCTAAGACTTTGCTTGCACCTATGCAGGTTATGCTGTGTATTTCTGCCTTCACATTGCCGTACTGCCTCGGAACTGCTATCGCTCTACCGGACGGACAGCGAGAGAAGACTGAGATTTATTTACCGGCGAATACGCAGTCACGGCGCAATACGTCAACGGCGGCGGATCTACTAAAGGACCAGAAAGACAGTGGATTCGTCTGAGGGAATGGAACGAATCCGGCGAACAACATATTCTAAGACTTTGCTTGCACCTATGCAGGTTATGCTGTGTCTTTCTGCCTTCACATTGCCGTACTGCCTCAGAACTGCTATTGCTCTAAGAGGCCGACAGCGAGAGGAGACTGGGATATATTTACCGGCGAATACGCAGTCACGGCGCAATACGCCATCGGCGGCGGATCTACTAAAGGACCAGAACGACAGCGGATTCTTCAGAGGGCACGGCACAAATCCGACGAACAACATGCCTAAGACTTTGCTTGCACTCATGCAGGTTATACTGTGTCTTTCTGCCTTCACATTGCCGTACTGCCTCGGAACTGCTATCGCTCTAAGAGACGGACAGCGAGAGAAGACTGGGATTAATTTACCGGCGAATACGCAGTCACGGCGCAATACGTCATCGGCAGCGGATCTACTAAAGAACCAGTACGAGAGCGGATTCTGCTGAGGGCACGGCACGCATCCGACGAACAACATGCCTAAGACTTTCTTTGCACCTATGCAGGTTATGCTGTGCCTTTCTGCCTTCACATTGCCGTACTGCCTCAGAACTGCTATCGTTCTAAGGGACGGACAGGGAGAGGAGACTGGGATTTATTTACCGGCGAAAACGCAGTCACGGCGTAATACGTCATCGGCAGCGGATCAACTAAACAACCAGCACGAGAGCGGATTCTTCACAGGGCACGGCACGCATCCGACAAACAACATGCCTAAGACTTTGCTTGCACCTTTGCAGGTTATGCTGTGTCTTTCTGCCTTCACATTGCCGTACTGCCTCGGCACTGCTATCGTTCTACCGGACGGACAGCGAGAGGAGACTGGGATTTATTTACCGGCGAATACGCAGTCATGGCGCAATACGTCATCGGCAGCGGATCTACTAAAGAACCAATACGAGAGCGGATTCTTCTGAGGGCACGGCACGCATGCGACGAACAACATGCCTAAGACTTTGCTTGCACCTATGCAGGTTATGCTGTGTCTTTATGACTTCACATTGCCGTACTGCCTCGGAACTACTATCGCTCTAGGGGACGGACAGCGAGAGGAGACTGGGATTTATTTACCGGCGAATACGCAGTCACGGCGCAATACGCCATCAAGGCAAATCTACTAAAGGACCAGCACGACAGCGGATTCTTCAGAGGGCACGGCATGCATCCGACAAACAACATGCCAAAGACTTTGCTTGCACCTATGCAGGTTATGCTGTGTCTTTCTGCTTTCACATTGCCGTACTGCCTCGGAACTGCTATCGCTCTACCGGATGGACAGGGAGAGGAGACTGTGATTTATTTACCGGCGAATACGCAGTCACGGCGCAACACGTCATCGGCAGCGGATCTACTAAAGAACCAGCACGAGAGCGGATTCTTCAGAGGGCACGGCACGCATCCGACGAACATCATGCCTAAAACTTTGATTGCACCTATGCAGGTTATGCTGTGTCTTTCTGCCTTCACATTGCCGTACTGCCTTGGAACTGCTATCGCTCTAAGGGACGGACAGGGAGAGGAGACTGGGATATATTTACCGGCGAATACGCAGTCACGGCGGAATACGCCATCGGCGGCGGATCTACTAAAGGACCAGAATGACAGCGGATTCTTCAGAGGGCATGGCACGAATCCGACGAACAACATGCCTAAGACTTTGCTTGCACCTATGCCGGTTATGCAGTGTCTTTCTGCCTTCACATTGCCGTACTGCTTCGGAACTGCTATCGCTCTACCGGACGGACAGCGAGAGGAGACTGGGATTTATTTACCGGCGAATACGCAGTCTTGGCGCAATACGTCATCGGCAGCGGATCTACTAAAGAACCAGTACGAGAGCGGATTCTTCTGAGGGCACGGCACGCATCAGACGAACAACATGCCTAAGACTTTGCTTGCACCTATGCAGGTTATGCTGTGTCTTTCCGCCTTCACATTGCCGTACTACCTCGGAACTGCTATCGCTCTACCGGACGGACAGCGAGAGGAGACTGGGATTTATTTACCAGCGAATACGCAGTCACGGCGCAATACGTCATCGGCGGCGGATCTACTAAAGGACCAGCACCACAGCGGATTCTTCACATGCCCAAGACTTTGCTTGCACCTATGCAGGTTATGCTGTGTCTTTCTGCATTCACATTGCCGTACTGCATCGGAACTGCTATCGCTCTACCGGACGGACAAGGAGACGAGACTGGTATTTATTTACCGGTGAATAGGCAGTCATGACGCAATACGTCATCGGCAGCGGATCTACTAAAGAACCAGCACGACAGTGGATTCTTCAGAAGGCACGGCATGCATCCGACGAACAACATGTCTAAGACTTTGCTTGCACCTATGCAGGTTATGCAGTGTCTTACTGCCTTCACATTGCCGTACTTCCTCGGAACTTCTATCGCTCTACCGGACAGAAAGCGAGGGAAGACGGCGATTTATTTACCAGCGAATACGCAGTCATGGCGAAATACGTCATCGGTGGCGGATCTACTAAAGGACCAGCACGACAGCGGATTCTTCACATTAAGACTTTGCTTGCACCTATGCAGGATTTGCTGTGTCTTTCTGCCTCCACATTGCCGTACTGCATCGGAACTGCTATCGCTCTACTGGACGGACAAGGAGAGGAGACTGGTATTTATTTACCGGCGAATACGCAGTCACGACGCAATACGTCCTAGGCAGCGGATCTACTAAAGAACCAGCGCGACAGCGGATTCTTCAAAAGGCACGGCACGCATCCGACGAACAACATGCCTAAGACTTTGCTTGCACCTATGCAGGTTATGCTGTGTATTTCTGCCTTCACATTGCCGTACTGCCTCGGAACTGCTATCGCTCTACCGGACGGACAGCGAGAGAAGACTGAGATTTATTTACCGGCGAATACGCAGTCACGGCGCAATACGTCAACGGCGGCGGATCTACTAAAGGACCAGAACGACAGTGGATTCGTCTGAGAAAACGGAACGAATCCGGCGAACAACATATTCTAAGACTTTGCTTGCACCTATGCAGGTTATGCTGTGTCTTTCTGCCTTCACATTGCCGTACTGCCTCAGAACTGCTATTGCTCTAAGAGGCCGACAGCGAGAGGAGACTGGGATATATTTACCGGCGAATACGCAGTCACGGCGCAATACGCCATCGGCGGCAGATCTACTAAAAGACCAGAACGACAGCGGATTCTTCAGAGGGCACGGCACAAATCCGACGAACAACTTGCCTAAGACTTTGCTTGCACTCATGCAGGTTATACTGTGTCTTTCTGCCTTCACATTGCCGTACTGCCTCGGAACTGCTATCGCTCTAAGAGACGGACAGCGAGAGAAGACTGGGATTAATTTACCGGCGAATACGCAGTCACGGCGCAATACACCATCGGCGGCGGATCTACTAAAGGACCAGCACGACAGCGGGTTCTTTAGAGGGCACGGCACGCATCCGACGAACAACATGCCTAAGACTTTGCTTGCACCTGTGCAGGTTATGCTGTGTCTTTCTACCTTCGCATTACCGTACTGCCTCGCAACTGCTATCGCTCTACCGGACGGACAGGGAGAGGAGACTGGTATGTATTTACCGGCGAATACGCAGTCATGGCGCAATACGTCATCGGCAGCGGATCTACTAAAGAACCAGTACGAGAGCGGATTCTGCTGAGGGCACGGCACGCATCCGACGAACATGCCTAAGACTTTGCTTGCACCTATGCAGGTTATGCTGTGTCTTTATGCCTTCACATTGCCGTACTGCCTCGGAACTGCTATCGCTCTAGGGGACGGACAGCGAGAGGAGACTGGAATTTATTTACCGGTAAATACGCAGTCACGGCGCAACACGTCGTCGGCAGCGGATCTACTAAAGAACCAGCACGAGAGCGGATCTTCAGAGGGCACGGCACGCATCCGACGAACAACATGCCTAAGACTTTGCTTGCACCTATGCCGGTTATGCAGTGTCTTTCTGCCTTCACATTGCCGTACTGCCTCGGAACTGCTATCGCTCTACCGGACGGACAGCGAGGGAAGACGAGGATTTATTTACCAGCGAATACGCAGTCATGGCGCAATACGTCATCGGCGGCGGATCTACTAAAGGACCAGCACGACAGCGGATTCTTCACATGACTAAGACTTTGCTTGCACCTATGCAGGTTATGCTGTGTATTTCTGCCTTCACATTGCCGTAATGCCTCGGAACTGCTATCGCTCTACCGGACGGACAGCGAGAGAAGACTGGGATTTATTTACCGGCGAATACGCAGTCACGGCGCAATACGCCATCGGCGGCGGATCTACTAAAGGACCAGCGCGACAGCGGATTCTTCAGAGGGCACGGCACGCATCCGACGAACAACATGCCTAAGACTTTGCTTGCACCTATGCAGGTTATGCTGTGTCTTTCTGCCTTCACATTGCCGTACTGCCTCGGAACTGCTATCGCTCTAAGGGACGGACAGGGAGAGGGACTGAGTTTATTTACCGGTGAATACGCAGTCACGGCGCAATACGTCATCGGCAGCGGATCAACAACCAGCATGAGAGCGGATTCTTCAGAAGGCACGGCACGCATCCGACGAACAACATGCCTAAGAATTTGCTTGCACCTATGCAGGTTATTCTGTGTCTTTCTGCCTTCACATTGCCGTACTGCCTCGGAACTGCTATCGCTCTAAGGGACGGACAGCGAGAGAAGACTGGGATTTGTTTACAGGTGAATACGCAGTGACGGCGCAATACGTCATCGCCAGTGGATCTAATAAACAACCAGCACGACAGCGGATTCTTCAGAGTGCACGGCACGCATCCGACGAACAACATGCCTAAGACTTTGCTTGCACCTATGCAGGTTATGCTGTGTCTTTCTGCCTTCACATTGCCGTACTGCCTCGGAACTGCTATCGCTCTAAGGGACGGACAGGGAGAGGGACTGGGTTTATTTACCGGCGAATACGCAGTCACGGCGCAATACGTCATCGGCAGCGGATCAACAACCAGCATGAGAGCGGATTCTTCAGAGGGCTCGGCACGCATCCGACGAACAACATGCCTAAGACTTTGCTTGCACCTATGCAGGTTATGCTGTGTCTTTCTGCCTTCACATTGCCGTACTGCCTCGGAACTGCTATCGCTCTACCGGACGGACAGCGACAGGAGACTAGGATTTATGTACCGGCGAATACGCAGTCACGGCACAATACGTCATCAAGGCGGATATACTAAAGGACCAGCACGACAGCGGATTCTTCAGAGGGCACGGCACGCATCCGACGAACAACATGCCTAAGACTTTGCTTGAATCTATGCAGGTTATGCTGTGTCTTTCTGCCTTCGCATTACCGTACTGCCTCGGAACTGCTATCGCTCTACCGGACGGACAGGGAGAGGAGACTGGTATTTATTTACCGGCGAATACGCAGTCATGGCGCAATACGTCATCGGCAGCGGATCTACTAAAGAACCAGTACGAGAGCGGATTCTGCTGAGGGCACGGCACGCATCCGACGAACATGCCTAAGACTTTGCTTGCACCTATGCAGGTTATGCTGTGTCTTTATGCCTTCACATTGCCGTACTGCCTCGGAACTGCTATCGCTCTAGGGGACGGACAGCGAGAGGAGACTGGAATTTATTTACCGGCAAATACGCAGTCACGGCGCAACACGTCATCGGCAGCGGATCTACTAAAGAACCAGCACGAGAGCGGATTCTTCAGAGGGCACGGCACGCATCCGACGAACAACATGCCTGAAAATTTTCTTGCACCTATGCAGGTTATGCTGTGTCTTTCTGCCTTCACATTGCCGTACTGCCTCGGAACTACTATCGCTCTACCGGACGGAAAGCGAGAGGAGACTGGGATTTATTTACCGGCGAATACGCCGTCTAGACCAAATACGTCATCGGCAGCGGATCTACTAAAGAACCAGCACGACAGCGGATTCTTCAGAAGGCACGGCACGCATCCGACGAACAACATGCCTAAGACTTTGCTTGCACCTATGCCGGTTATGCAGTGTCTTTCTGCCTTCACATTGCCGTACTGCCTCGGAACTGCTATCGCTCTACCGGACGGACAGCGAGGGAAGACGAGGATTTATTTACCAGCGAATACGCAGTCATGGCGGAATACGTCATCGGCGGCGGATCTACTAAAGGACCAGCACGACAGCGGATTCTTCACATGACTAAGACTTTGCTTGCACCTATGCAGGTTATGCTGTGTATTTCTGCCTTCACATTGCCGTAATGCCTCGGAACTGCTATCGCTCTACCGGACGGACAGCGAGAGAAGACTGGGATTTATTTACCGGCGAATACGCAGTCACGGCGCAATACGCCATCGGCGGCGGATCTACTAAAGGACCAGCACGACAGCGGATTCTTCAGAGGGCATGGCATGCATCCGACGAACAACATGCCTAAGACTTTGCTTGCACCTATGCAGGTTATGCTGTGTCTTTCTGCCTTCACATTGCCGTACTGCCTCGGAACTGCTATCGCTCTAAGGGACGGACAGGGAGACGGACTGGGTTTATTTACCGGTGAATACGCAGTCACGGCGCAATACGTCATCGGCAGCGGATCAACAACCAGCATGAGAGCGGATTCTTCAGAGGGCACGGCACGCATCCGACGAACAACATGCCTAAGACTTTGCTTGCACCTATGCAGGTTATGCTGTGTCTTTCTGCCTTCACATTGCCGTACTGCCTCGGAACTGCTATCGCTCTAAGAGACGGACAGCGAGAGGAGACTGGGATTTGTTTACAGGTGAATACGCAGTGACGGCGCAATACGTCATCGCCAGTGGATCTAATAAACAACCAGCACGACAGCGGATTCTTCAGAGGGCACGGCACGCATCCGACGAACAACATGCCTAAGACTTTGCTTGCACCTATGCAGGTTATGCTGTGTCTTTCTGCCTTCACATTGCCGTACTGCCTCGGAACTGCTATCGCTCTAAGGGACGGACAGGGAGAGGGACTGGGTTTATTTACCGGCGAATACGCAGTCACGGCGCAATACATCATCGGCAGCGGATCTACTAAAGAACCAGTACGAGAGCGGATTCTTCTGAGGGCACGGCACGCATCAGACGAACAACATGCCTAAGACTTTGCTTGCACCTATGCACGTTATGCTGTGTCTTTCCGCCTTCACATTGCCGTACTACCTCGGAACTGCTATCGCTCTACCGGACGGACAGCGAGAGGAGACTGGGATTTATTTACCAGCGAATACGCAGTCACGGCGCAACACGTCATCGGCGGCGGATCTACTAAAGGACCAGCACCACAGCGGATTCTTCACATGCCCAAGACTTTGCTTGCACCTATGCAGGTTATGCTGTGTCTTTCTGCATTCACATTGCCGTACTGCATCGGAACTGCTATCGCTCTACCGGACGGACAAGGAGACGAGACTGGTATTTATTTACCGGTGAATAGGCAGTCATGACGCAATACGTCATCGGCAGCGGATCTACTAAAGAACCAGCACGACAGTGGATTCTTCAGAAGGCACGGCATGCATCCGACGAACAACATGTCTAAGGCTTTGCTTGCACCTATGCAGGTTATGCAGTGTCTTACTGCCTTCACATTGCCGTACTTCCTCGGAACTTCTATCGCTCTACCGGACAGACAGCGAGGGAAGACGGCGATTTATTTACCAGCGAATACGCAGTCATGGCGAAATACGTCATCGGTGGCGGATCTACTAAAGGACCAGCACGACAGCGGATTCTTCACATTAATACTTTGCTTGCACCTATGCAGGATTTGCTGTGTCTTTCTGCCTCCACATTGCCGTACTGCATCGGAACTGCTATCGCTCTACTGGACGGACAAGGAGAGGAGACTGGTATTTATTTTCCGGCGAATACGCAGTCACGACGCAATACGTCCTAGGCAGCGGATCTACTAAAGAACCAGCGCGACAGCGGATTCTTCAAAAGGCACGGCACGCATCCGACGAACAACATGCCTAAGACTTTGCTTGCACCTATGCAGGTTATGCTGTGTATTTCTGCCTTCACATTGCCGTACTGCCTCGGAACTGCTATCGCTCTACCGGACGGACAGCGAGAGAAGACTGAGATTTATTTACCGGCGAATACGCAGTCACGGCGCAATACGTCAACGGCGGCGGATCTACTAAAGGACCAGAACGACAGTGGATTCGTCTGAGGGAACGGAACGAATCCGGCGAACAACATATTCTAAGACTTTGCTTGCACCTATGCAGGTTATGCTGTGTCTTTCTGCCTTCACATTGCCGTACTGCCTCAGAACTGCTATTGCTCTAAGAGGCCGACAGCGAGAGGAGACTGGGATATATTTACCGGCGAATACGCAGTCACGGCGCAATACGCCATCGGCGGCGGATCTACTAAAGGACCAGAACGACAGCGGATTCTTCAGAGGGCACGGCACAAATCCGACGAACAACATGCCTAAGACTTTGCTTGCACTCATGCAGGTTATACTGTGTCTTTCTGCCTTCACATTGCCGTACTGCCTCGGAACTGCTATCGATCTAAGAGACGGGCAGCGAGAGAAGACTGGGATTAATTTACCGGCGAATACGCAGTCACGGCGCAATACGTCATCGGCAGCGGATCTACTAAAGAACCAGTACGAGAGCGGATTCTGCTGAGGGCACGGCACGCATCCGACGAACAACATGCCTAAGTCTTTGCTTGCACCTAAGGTTATGCTGTGCCTTTCTGCCTTCAAATTGCCGTACTGCCTCAGAACTGCTATCGCTCTAAGGGACGGACAGGGAGAGGAGACTGGGATTTATTTACCGGCGAAAACGCAGTCACGGCGCAATACGTCATCAGCAGCGGATCAACTAAACAACCAGCACGAGAGCGGATTCTTCACAGGGCACGGCACGCATCCGACGAACAACATGCCTAAGACTTTGCTTGCACCTTTGCAGGTTATGCTGTGTCTTTCTGCCTTCACATTGCCGTACTGCCTCGGCACTGCTATCGTTCTACCGGACGGACAGCGAGAGGAGACTGGGATTTATTTACCGGCGAATACGCAGTCATGGCGCAATACGTCATCGGCAGCGGATCTACTAAAGAACCAATACGAGAGCGGATTCTTCTGAGGGCACGGCACGCATGCGACGAACAACATGCCTAAGACTTTGCTTGCACCTATGCAGGTTATGCTGTGTCTTTATGACTTCACATTGCCGTACTGCCTCGGAACTACTATCGCTCTAGGGGACGGACAGCGAGAGGAGACTGGGATTTATTTACCGGCGAATACGCAATCACGGCGCAATACGCCATCAAGGCAAATCTACTAAAGGACCAGCACGACAGCGGATTCTTCAGAGGGCACGGCATGCATCCGACAAACAACATGCCAAAGACTTTGCTTGCACCTATGCATATTATGCTGTGTCTTTCTGCTTTCAAATTGCCGTACTGCCTCGGAACTGCTATCGCTCTACCGGATGGACAGGGAGAGGAGACTGTGATTTATTTACCGGCGAATACGCAGTCACGGCGCAACACGTCATCGGCAGCGGATCTACTAAAGAACCAGCACGAGAGCGGATTCTTCAGAGGGCACGGCACGCATCCGACGAACCACATGCCTGAAAATTTGCTTGCACCTATGCAGGTTATGCTGTGTCTTTCTGCTTTCACATTGCCGTACTGCCTCGGAACTACTATCGCTCTACCGGACGGACAGCGAGAGGAGACTGGGATTTATTTACTGGTGAGTATGCAGTCACGGCGCAATACGTCATCGGCAGCGGATCTACTAAAGAACCAGTACGAGAGCGGATTCTTCTGAGGGCACGGCACGCATCAGACGAACAACATGCCTAAGACTTTGCTTGCACCTATGCAGGTTATGCTGTGTCTTTCCGCCTTCACATTGCCGTACTACCTCGGAACTGCTATCGCTCTACCGGACGGACAGCGAGAGGAGACTGGGATTTATTTACCAGCGAATACGCAGTCACGGCGCAATACGTCATCGGCGGCGGATCTACTAAAGGACCAGCACCACAGCGGATTCTTCACATGCCCAAGACTTTGCTTGCACCTATGCAGGTTATGCTGTGTCTTTCTGCATTCACATTGCCGTACTGCATCGGAACTGCTATCGCTCTACCGGACGGACAAGGAGACGAGACTGGTATTTATTTACCGGTGAATAGGCAGTCATGACGCAATACGTCATCGGCAGCGGATCTACTAAAGAACCAGCACGACAGTGGATTCTTCAGAAGGCACGGCATGCATCCGACGAACAACATGTCTAAGACTTTGCTTGCACCTATGCAGGTTATGCAGTGTCTTACTGCCTTCACATTGCCGTACTTCCTCAGAACTTCTATCGCTCTACCGGACAGACCGCGAGGGAAGACGGCGATTTATTTACCAGCGAATACGCAGTCATGGCGAAATACGTCATCGGTGGCGGATCTACTAAAGGACCAGCACGACAGCGGATTCTTCACATTAAGACTTTGCTTGCACCTATGCAGGATTTGCTGAGTCTTTCTGCCTCCACATTGCCGTACTGCATCGGAACTGCTATCGCTCTACTGGACGGACAAGGAGAGGAGACTGGTATTTATTTACCAGCGAATACGCAGTCACGACGCAATACGTCCTAGGCAGCGGATCTACTAAAGAACCAGCGCGACAGCGGATTCTTCAAAAGGCACGGCACGCATCCGACGAACAACATGCCTAAGACTTTGCTTGCACCTATGCAGGTTATGCTGTGTATTTCTGCCTTCACATTGCCGTACTGCCTCGGAACTGCTATCGCTCTACCGGACGGACAGCGAGAGAAGACTGAGATTTATTTACCGGCGAATACGCAGTCACGGCGCAATACGTCAACGGCGGCGGATCTACTAAAGGACCAGAACGACAGTGGATTCGTCTGAGGGAACGGAACGAATCCGGCGAACAACATATTCTAAGACTTTGCTTGCACCTATGCAGGTTATGCTGTGTCTTTCTGCCTTCACATTGCCGTACTGCCTCAGAACTGCTATTGCTCTAAGAGGCCGACAGCGAGAGGAGACTGGGATATATTTACCGGCGAATACGGAGTCACGGCGCAATACGCCATCGGCGGCGGATCTACTAAAGGACCAGCACGACAGCGGGTTCTTTAGAGGGCACGGCACGCATCCGACGAACAACATGCCTAAGACTTTGCTTGCACCTGTGCAGGTTATGCTGTGTCTTTCTACCTTCGCATTACCGTGCTGCCTCGCAACTGCTATCGCTCTACAGGACGGACAGGGAGAGGAGACTGGTATGTATTTACCGGCGAATACGCAGTCATGGCGCAATACGTCATCGGCAGCGGATCTACTAAAGAACCAGTACGAGAGCGGATTCTGCTGAGGGCACGGCACGCATCCGACGAACATGCCTAAGACTTTGCTTGCACCTATGCAGGTTATGCTGTGTCTTTATGCCTTCACATTGCCGTACTGCCTCGGAACTGCTATCGCTCTAGGAGACGGACAGCGAGAGGAGACTGGAATTTATTTACCGGTAAATACGCAGTCACGGCGCAGCACGTCATCGGCAGCGGATCTACTAAAGAACCAGCACGAGAGCGGATTCTTCAGAGAGCACGGCACGCATCCGACGAACAACATGCCTAAGACTTTGCTTGCACCTATGCCGGTTATGCAGTGTCTTTCTGCCTTCACATTGCCGTACTGCCTCGGAACTGCTATCGCTCTACCGGACGGACAGCGAGGGAAGACGAGGATTTATTTACCAGCGAATACGCAGTCATGGCGCAATACGTCATCGGCGGCGGATCTACTAAAGGACCAGCACGACAGCGGATTCTTCACATGACTAAGACTTTGCTTGCACCTATGCAGGTTATGCTGTGTATTTCTGCCTTCACATTGCCGTAATGCCTCGGAACTGCTATCGCTCTACCGGACGGACAGCGAGAGAAGACTGGGATTTTTTTACCGGTGAATACGCAGTCACGGCGCAATACGCCATCGGCGGCGGATCTACTAAAGGACCAGCACGACAGCGGATTCTTCAGAGGGCACGGCACGCATCCGACGAACAACATGCCTAAGACTTTGCTTGCACCTATGCAGGTTATGCTGTGTCTTTCTGCCTTCACATTGCCGTACTGCCTCGGAACTGCTATCGCTCTAAGGGACGGACAGGGAGAGGGACTGAGTTTATTTACCGGTGAATACGCAGTCACGGCGCAATACGTCATCGGCAGCGGATCAACAACCAGCACGACAGCGGATTCTTCAGAGGGCACGGCACGCATCCGACGAACAACATGCCTAAGACTTTGCTTGCACCTATGCAGGTTATGCTGTGTCTTTCTGCCTTCACATTGCCGTACTGCCTCGGAACTGCTATCGCTCTAAGGGACGGACAGGGAGAGGGACTGGGTTTATTTACCGGCGAATACGCAGTCACGGCGCAATACGTCATCGGCAGCGGATCAACAACCAGCATGAGAGCGGATTCTTCAGAGGGCACGGCACGCATCCGACGAACAACATGCCTAAGATTTTGCTTGCACCTATGCAGGTTATGCTGTGTCTTTCTGCCTTCACATTGCCGTACTGCCTCGGAACTGCTACCGCTCTACCGGACGGACAGCGACAGGAGACTGGGATTTATGTACCGGCGAATACGCAGTCACGGCACAATACGTCATCAAGGCGGATATACTAAAGGACCAGCACGACAGCGGATTCTTCAGAGAGCAGAGCACGCATCCGACGAACAACATGCCTAAGACTTTGCTTGATTCTATGCAGGTTATGCTGTGTCTTTCTGCCTTCGCATTACCGTACTGCCTCGGAACTGCTATCGCTCTACCGTACAGACAGGGAGAGGAGACTGGTATTTATTTACCGGCGAATACGCAGTCATGGCGCAATACGTCATCGGCAGCGGATCTACTAAAGAACCAGTACGAGAGCGGATTCTGCTGAGGGCACGGCACGCATCCGACGAACATGCCTAAGACTTTGCTTGCACCTATGCAGGTTATGCTGTGTCTTTATGCCTTCACATTGCCGTACTGCCTCGGAACTGCTATCGCTCTAGGGGACGGACAGCGAGAGGAGACTGGAATTTATTTACCGGCGAATACGCAGTCACGGCGCAATACGTCATCGGCAGCGGATCAACAACCAGCATGAGAGCGGATTCTTCAGAGGGCACGGCACGCATCCGACGAACAACATGCCTAAGATTTTGCTTGCACCTATGCAGGTTATGCTGTGTCTTTCTGCCTTCACATTGCCGTACTGCCTCGGAACTGCTACCGCTCTACCGGACGGACAGCGACAGGAGACTGGGATTTATGTACCGGCGAATACGCAGTCACGGCACAATACGTCATCAAGGCGGATATACTAAAGGACCAGCACGACAGCGGATTCTTCAGAGAGCAGAGCACGCATCCGACGAACAACATGCCTAAGACTTTGCTTGATTCTATGCAGGTTATGCTGTGTCTTTCTGCCTTCGCATTACCGTACTGCCTCGGAACTGCTATCGCTCTACCGTACAGACAGGGAGAGGAGACTGGTATTTATTTACCGGCGAATACGCAGTCATGGCGCAATACGTCATCGGCAGCGGATCTACCAAAGAACCAGCACGACAGCGGATTCTTCAGAAGGCACGGCACGCATCCGACGAACAACATGCCTAAGACTTTGCTTGCACCTATGCCGGTTATGCAGTGTCTTTCTGCCTTCACATTGCCGTACTGCCTCGGAACTGCTATCGCTCTACCGGACGGACAGCGAGGGAAGACGAGGATTTATTTACCAGCGAATACGCAGTCATGGCGCAATACGTCATCGGCGGCGGATCTACTAAAGGACCAGCACGACAGCGGATTCTTCACATGACTAAGACTTTGCTTGCACCTATGCAGGTTATGCTGTGTATTTCTGCCTTCACATTGCCGTAATGCCTCGGAACTGCTATCGCTCTACCGGACGGACAGCGAGAGAAGACTGGGATTTATTTACCGGCGAATACGCAGTCACGGCGCAATACGCCATCGGCGGCGGATCTACTAAAGGACCAGCACGACAGCGGATTCTTCAGAGGGCACGGCACGCATCCGACGAACAACATGCCTAAGACTTTGCTTGCACCTATGCAGGTTATGCTGTGTCTTTCTGCCTTCACATTGCCGTACTGCCTCGGAACTGCTATCGCTCTAAGGGACGGACAGGGAGAGGGACTGGGTTTATTTACCGGTGAATACGCAGTCACGGCGCAATACGTCATCGGCAGCGGATCAACAACCAGCATGAGAGCGGATTCTTCAGAGGGCACGGCACGCATCCGACGAACAACATGCCTAAGACTTTTCTTGCACCTATGCAGGTTATGCTGTGTCTTTCTGCCTTCACATTGCCGTACTGCCTCGGAACTGCTATCGCTCTAAGGGACGGACAGCGAGAGGAGACTGGGATTTGTTTACAGGTGAATACGCAGTGACGGCGCAATACGTCATCGCCAGTGGATCTAATAAACAACCAGCACGACAGCGGATTCTTCAGAGGGCACGGCACGCATCTGACGAACAACATGCCTAAGACTTTGCTTGCACCTATGCAGGTTATGCTGTGTCTTTCTGCCTTCACATTGCCGTACTGCCTCGGAACTGCTATCGCTCTAAGGGACGGACAGGGAGAGGGACTGGGTTTATTTACCGGCGAATACGCAGTCACGGCGCAATACGTCATCGGCAGCGGATCAACAACCAGCATGAGAGCGGATTCTTCAGAGGGCACGGCACGCATCCGACGAACAACATGCCTAAGACTTTGGTTGCACCTATGCAGGTTATGCTGAGTCTTTCTGTTTTCACATTGCCGTACTGCCTCGGAACTGCTATCGCTCTACCGGACGGACAGCGAGAGGAGAATGGGATTTATTTACCGGCGAATACGCAGTCACGGCACAATACGTCATCAAGGCGGATATACTAAAGGACCAGCACGACAGCGGATTCTTCAGAGGGCACGGCACGCATCCGACGAACAACATGCCTAAGATTTTGCTTGAATCTATGCAGGTTATGCTGTGTCTTTCTGCCTTCGCATTACCGTACTGCCTCGGAACTGCTATCGCTCTACCGGACGGACAGGGAGAGGAGACTGGTATTTATTTACCGGTGAATACGCAGTCATGGCGCAATACGTCATCGGCAGCGGATCTACTAAAGAACCAGTACGAGAGCGGATTCTGCTGAGGGCACGGCACGCATCCGACGAACATGCCTAAGACTTTGCTTGCACCTATGCAGGTTATGCTGTGTCTTTATGCCTTCACATTGCCATACTGCCTCGGAACTGCTATCGCTATAGGGGACGGACAGCGAGAGGAGACTGGAATTTATTTACCGGCAAATACGCAGTCATGGCGCAACACGTCATCGGCAGCGGATCTACTAAAGAACCAGCACGAGAGCGGATTCTTCAGAGGGCACGGCGCGCATCCGACGAACAACATGCCTGAAAATTTGCTTGCACCTATGCAGGTTATGCTGTGTCTTTCTGCCTTCACATTGCCGTACTGCCTCGGAACTACTATCGCTCTACCGGACGGACAGCGAGAGGAGACTGGGATTTATTTACCGGCGAATACGCCGTCTAGACCAAATACGTCATCGGCAGCGGATCTACTAAAGAACCAGCACGACAGCGGATTCTTCAGAAGGCACGGCACGCATCCGACGAACAACATGCCTAAGACTTTGCTTGCACCTATGCCGGTTATGCAGTGTCTTTCTGCCTTCACATTGCCGTACTGCCTCGGAACTGCTATCGCTCTACCGGACGGACAGCGAGGGAAGACGAGGATTTATTTACCAGCGAATACGCTGTCATGGCGCAATACGTCATCGGCGGCGGATCTACTAAAGGACCAGCACGACAGTGGATTCTTCACATGACTAAGACTTTGCTTGCACCTATGCAGGTTATGCTGTGTATTTCTGCCTTCACATTGCCGTAATGCCTCGGAACTGCTATCGCTCTACCGGACGGACAGCGAGAGAAGACTGGGATTTATTTACCGGCGAATACGCAGTCACGGCGCAATACGCCATCGGCGGCGGATCTACTAAAGGACCAGCACGACAGCGGATTCTTCAGAGGGCACGGCACGCATCCGACGAACAACATGCCTAAGACTTTGCTTGCACCTATGCAGGTTATGCTGTGTCTTTCTGCCTTCACATTGCCGTACTGCCTCGGAACTGCTATCGCTCTAAGGGACGGACAGGGAGAGGGACTGGGTTTATTTACCGGTGAATACGCAGTCGCGGCGCAATACGTCATCGGCAGCGGATCAACAACCAGCATGAGAGCGGATTCTTCAGAGGGCACGGCACGCATCCGACGAGCAACATGCCTAAGACTTTGCTTGCACCTATGCAGGTTATGCTGTGTCTTTCTGCCTTCACATTGCCGTACTGCCTCGGAACTGCTATCGCTCTAAGGGACGGACAGCGAGAGGAGACTGGGATTTGTTTACAGGTGAATACGCAGTGACGGCGCAATACGTCATCGCCAGTGGATCTAATAAACAACCAGCACGACAACGGATTCTTCAGAGGGCACGGCACGCATCCGACGAACAACATGCCTAACACTTTGCTTGCACCTATGCAGGTTATGCTGTGTCTTTCTGCCTTCACATTGCCGTACTGCCTCGGAACTGCTATCGCTTTAAGGGACGGACAGGGAGAGGGACTGGGTTTATTTACCAGCGAATACGCAGTCACGGCGCAATACGTCATCGGCAGCGGATCAACAACCAGCATGAGAGCGGATTCTTCAGAGGGCACGGCACGCATCCGACGAACAACATGCCTAAGACTTTGGTTGCACCTATGCAGGTTATGCTGTGTCTTTCTGCCTTCACATTGCCGTACTGCCTCGGAACTGCTATCGCTCTACCGGACGGACAGCGAGAGGAGAATGGGATTTATTTACCGGCGAATACGCAGTCACGGCACAATACGTCATCAAGGCGGATATACTAAAGGACCAGCACGACAGCGGATTCTTCAGAGGGCGCGGCACGCATCCGACGAACAACATGCCTAAGATTTTGCTTGAATCTATGCAGGTTATGCTGTGTCTTTCTGCCTTCGCATTACCGTTGTTTAGACGATGGCGTTCCAGACACTGCGATCAGACTCAACTCCGTCTTTTAGGTATAAGGCAAAATACTTGTTTATTTAACTGCGTTCGGAAGCGCTCTGCTGTCACTTGAGCGTCCCCGCGTCCCTCGCTCGCGCTCTTCTTCTTCTTCGTTTCCTTGTCCCAGCCCAGAACGTGAAAAATAATCAACATTCCCGGCCGCGCAAAGTTAAACACATAGTTCAAGTGGGTACAGTCTTTGTATCGGCCTGATCGCAAGGTGACCACCTTGCAACTTGATCTTGCAAGAACGAATGACACCGTCTGCACTGCGGTACACTTCCGTGACCCTTGCAAGCTTCCATAGCTGGCGTGGAGTGTTGTCCGCATGCACGAGAACGATGTCCCCTTGCTTCAATGCTGTATTTGATTTCGTGTCGGCAAAGTGTGCAGATCGTAATTGAAACAGGTATTCTTTTTGCCAACGCTTCCAAAAACTTTCAACCAGCAGCTTCCTGTAGTTGTGTCTGCGTATGGCGTCTGATCGTTTGGAATTACTGTTGACTTCGTCAGCGGTCGCATACGGTATGGAAGTCAATCTTCGTCCAAGGAGAAGTTCGGCTGGCGTCAAAGTGCAAGGTTCTCCTGCATCTGTCTCGATGAAAGTCAGAGGCCTAGAGTTTACGACTGCTTCTACCTCCGCCAGCACTGTCGATATTTCTTCGTAGTTCAGACGAGCTTTGCCAATAATTTTTCGCAGCGGAAGCTTCACTGATCGTACAAGGCGCTCCCACCATCCATCCCACCAAGGAGCATTTGGTGCTATAAACTTCCACGAAATGCCGTTGGTGCTGAGGTGACTAGCGACGTCCTCTTCAGAGAACATTCGGTTTAGCCGCTTTATGTCTGCCGATGTCTTGTGAAAGCTTCGTGCGTTGTCAGAATAGATCACCCTAGGTAATCCTCTCCGAGCTGCAAATCGTCGTAGGCACAGCAGGAAAGCCTCGGATGTCATTTCCGAGACAAGCTCGAGATGCACGGCTCTAGATACGGCGCACGTAAAAAGTGCAACGTAGCACTTCGTGTCCCCTTTCTCCGTGCGTGCATACAGAGGGCCCGCGAAGTCGACTCCTAGAACTTCGAACGGGTTCGTTGGTGTCACTCGATGACTTGTTAATGGAGCAGTCTCAGCAGTTCCTGGGCCCGCACTGAAACGCTTGCATATATTGCAGCCATGCAGCACTCTTTTTACCAAAGAGCGAGCTCGACAAATCCAGTAGCGTTCCCGAAGCTGCGTAAGTGTATCTCTAACTCCTCCATGTAAGACTTGAAGATGGGCTCTGTTTGCCAAAAGTGTCGAAAAGTGGTGACTGGACGGCATTATGATTGGGTGCTTGACATCTTGTGTGGAATGCATGAGGGATAAACAGCCTCCAACCCGAAGAATTCCGTCTTTGTCTATGTAAGGGCGTAGTTCAGCGATTCGAGATGTAGACTCGACTGGTTGGCCGTTGGTCAAAGTGGTGAGTTCTTCAAGAAAGCCTTGCTCTTGTGTACATTTTATCCAATACTGTTCAGCGTTCAGGATTTCTGTTGCCACGAGATGTCCTGTATGATTACTTCTTTTTCTGCATCGGTCAGTAAACCTAAAAATCCACGCAGTGACTCTGAGTAGCTGTTGAAGCCTGCTGTACCGTTGAATATCAATTATCGGAACTGAGAAGCGTGTCATTAGTGCGACGTGGACTGTTGTAACTTCACCTTGGGTGGCTTCCGCTATGTCTAGTTCACAGAGCTGTAGGGGCCATTCAGACATCGGTTTAGTTAGCCACTCGGGACCATGCCACCATTTCGAGCTGCACATCAGTCTTTCAAGGGTCGCGCCACGTGTGAGTAGGTCAGCCGGGTTGTCCGTTCCAGGACAGTATTTCCACTTTGATGGATCTGTAGTGCACCTAATTTCATTGACTCTGTTGGATATGAACTGTTTCCACTTTTTGACGTCACCTTTTATCCATGACAACACAATGGCGGAATCTGTCCACATCGTGTAGTCAACTTGAACATTCCTCAAAGCCCTTTTCACGTATGCCAACATTCTTGAGCCGATTAAGGCAGCCAGCAGCTCCAATCGCGGCAGCGTTGTCTCCTTAATGGGTGCTACACGGGACTTCGCAATCAACAGTATCGGCTTCTCAGGACTTGATACGACGTATATCGCTGTTCCGTATGCCGCTGGACTGGCATCGCAGAAAACATGTACTTGAAGCACATTGGTCTTCCTCGCTCCACCGCCCAGATAGCGAGGAACGACGACGTCTTGCAGTTGCGGCAGCTGGATGACCCAATCATTCCATTCTTTTTGCAGGTCATTGGGTAGGACTTCATCCCAGTCGATTCCTCGTATCCACAGTCTCTGAAACAATATTCGTATGGCAATAGTATATGGTCCTACAAATCCCAACGGGTCAAATATTCTTGATGCTGACTGCAAGACAAATCGTTTTGTACCCGTCTGTGCTGTCAAAAACCGGAGTAGGTTTTCAACCGAAAAGTTGAATTCATCCTTTGCAGGATTCCAAACCAAACCCAGAACCTTGACCGACGTCTCGTGAAGAACGACCATCTCATTACTAGTAGATTCCACTTGATTTTCAAGCGTGCGCATCAAATTTGCTGAATTTGTTGTCCATTTTCGCAATGTCATGCCGGCCGATTTCATTATTGAGCGCGCTTCTCGGCATAGTTTAGCGGCTTCCTCTTCTGTGTCGGCACCAGTGACTAAGTCATCCACGTAAAACGACTCGGCAAGAGTTTGCGCAGTTTGTGCCATGACAGCCGGTGCTCTTTTTACGTGGTAGAGAATAGTAGCTGTGAGCAAAAACGGGCTACATGTGGCTCCAAAAGGCACTCGTGTCATCCTCCACTCTTGCAGCTTGCCCTTGGATAAATCTCCTTCTGCAAACCAGAGAAAGCGGAAAGCGTCTCTGTCGTCCTCCCGAATCGCAATTTGAAGGAATGCCTTTTCTATGTCCGCGATAACTGCCACCGGGTGCGTTCTGAAGCGTAGCAAAATTTGCACGAGGTCTTGGTATAAGTTGTCACCCTTTTGAAGGCAGTCATTAAGTGACTTGCATCCTTTGGCATGTGACGAAGCGTCAAACACCACTCTCATTTTCGTCGTCAGTGCTTGTTCACGCATGACTTCCTTGTGCGGCATGTAATATAATTTTGTCACCTCTGCAGGTACGTCACTGACTACTTCGGCGTGTCCTGCCCTCAAGTACTCCCTTATGGTACGGTCATACGTTTCGAGCAGTCCTTTTCTGGAGTTGAGACGGTTGACAAGCCTGTCCAGTCGAGTAACGGCTACTTGCCTGTTGCTTGCAAGCTCGAAATTATCCTTCCAAGGGAGGGTCACTTCATACCTTCCGTTTTTGAAGCTAATCGTTTGCTCAAAATGCCTCATGGTGTCGCTCATTTCAGGTGGCTTGTTTATCGCGTCCGTAATTCCTATGTTTTCAAGTTCCCAAAAGGAGCGCAATATCTCGTCGGAATCGGTAGCTTGGGCTTTTAGCACGCACACCATCATTTGTGAAGTAGTTGGGTGGGACACCAAGTGCGATGTGCTTCCCTGGAAGGTCCATCCAAGCTTGGAGTTCAGTGCGATCAATGATTCGTTGCCTTCGCACCGTGAAACTTCGCCGGTCAACACTTTCCACATCTGATCGGACCCGATAAGTACGCTGATGCCACTCTTAGTTATGATAGATGGATGTTGGAGCTCATCGGCAACATCGTTTCCCAGCTTCTTGAAAGACGCAACGAAGGCTACGTCCATTGCAGTCTCTGCGATGTCTTGGCAGATGCTTGGGATCTCTATGGCAGTTAAGACTATTTCCGCGTCGGAAAACTGGCTTCGCAGTCGTAGTTCTACTATGCGACGCCTCTTAGCCTCTTGGTCCGATGTATTTGCGAAAGTATTGAAGGCTATTCGAGTTGCTCCCACGATTTTCAGCTTGAGGTGCTTGGACAGATCTTCAGTTACGAAAGTCCTCTGACTGCCACCATCGAAAACGCCTCGTATGTAGCGGCAGGTGTCATCATTCATGGCCCATGCTCTGAAAGTCTGAAGAAAAACGGAAGTGGTACAGTCTTCCTTGACGGGTCTTCTTCCAAGTGATGCACAGACTGTCGTAGTTTTTTTCGTGGTTCTTGTTAGCATAGTCTGAGTTCCGCGAACACCTATCGGGATCGCACATGCTTGTAGCGTGTCGAGCTTGGCATTTGGAGCAGGAAATCCTTTTTTTGCAGTCCCGTGCCCGATGTCCTTTGGTGGTGCAGCGGAAACACCTTTTGTCATTGGAAAGCAGTTGCTTCTTCTGCGTCAGTGACAAGTCAGCTGTGCAGGCTTCCGATCCATGATGGCTGGACGAGCAGAATACGCAGTTGTCCTTTTTTTCTCGTACCGAGTTGCTGTGAAGCACAGATGACGTCGGTTTTCCACGCCGAGAGTACGTCGACTGACTGGCCACGGGGAGTGTTCCATGTTCTCGTTCTTTGGCATCCTTAAAATCACTCTTTTCCAGGCTTTCCAGCTCAATACACAGGAAGTTGAGCACACGGTCCAGTCCCACGGATGTAGCTTCAGCTCTCGAGTCATATGCCAACTGGACGGCACATGATCGATGATACTGCACGACTATATCCCGTGGAAGAGCACGCAATAGGATGTCGCAGAGCATTGACGAAAATGACGACTTGTGCACACCCAAAGTCTCTAAGCCTCGGATATTCACGAGAACTTGGTCGTACAAGCTGCGTAGCGCTTTGGTGTCAGTCGATGAACGGACAGGGCTTAACATCCGTAGCTTGGCAAAATATTCTTGCTCCAGGCGCGTCTTGTCCCCAAATCGCTTCTGTAGCATTTTGATGGCGTCACTGTAGCAACTTTCTGTCGTCAGAAGGCCCGCAATTACTGATGCAGCGTCTCCTTTAAGATACAGTCGCAGGTAATGAAACTTCTCCGTGGCAGTGATGCGATTGTTACTATGAACAATTTGGTAAAATTGTTCCCAAAATTCGGGCCACTTGCATAGGTCTCCAAAAAAGGAGCTATTGTCAGTTTAGGCAATTTAACTCCAGTTCCATCTGATGGTGCTACGACTGTCTGGGAAACTGTTTCTTGAATTCCGGTCGATGTCCTTAGCATGCGATCTTTCTTGCTCAGAATCTCAGCGAGAATGCGCGTAGCAACGTCCTCGTATTGTAAGAAAGCGTTATACTCGACCTCGAACTCCTCGTCAGGTATATGCGGCTCAATCTCGTGGTTCAAGTTTTTAAGCTCTTCGTTATTAGCCTTCAGCCTCTCATATATGGAGTTGAGCTGGTCATAGGAGGCAGAGTCGTTAGCGAGGAGATCACTTGCCTCGTTTATAATCCTCGTGTTCTGTGCTCGCCGCGACGTCCGCTTCGACTTCAGTCGCTCCATGCCGCTGCAGTTGACTGGTAGCCGTCCGTAGGGTCCTGGTTTTCAATCCCGGTTCTTCGGCACCAATGTTTAGACGATGGCGTTCCAGACACTGCGATCAGACTCAACTCCGTCTTTTAGGTATAAGGCAAAATACTTGTTTATTTAACTGCGTTCGGAAGCGCTCTGCTGTCACTTGAGCGTCCCCGCGTCCCTCGCTCGCGCTCTTCTTCTTCTTCGTTTCCTTGTCCCAGCCCAGAACGTGAAAAATAATCAACACCGTACTGCCTCGGAACTGCTATCGCTCTACCGGACGGACAGGGAGAGGAGACTGGTATTTATTTACCGGTGAATACGCAGTCATGGCGCAATACGTCATCGGCAGCGGATCTACTAAAGAACCAGTACGAGAGCGGATTCAGCTGAGGGCACGGCACGCATCCGACGAACATGCCTAAGACTTTGCTTGCACCTATGCAGGTTATGCTGTGTCTTTATGCCTTCACATTGCCATACTGCCTCGGAACTGCTATCGCTCTAAGGGACGGACAGCGAGAGGAGACTGGGATTTATTTACCGGTGAAAACGCAGTAACGGCGCAATATGTCATCGGCACCGGATCTACTAAACAACCAGCACGAGAGCGGATTCTTCAGAGGGCACGGCACGCATCCGACGAACAACATGCCTAAGACTTTGCTTGCACCTATGCAGGTTATGCTGTGTCTTTCTGCCTTCACATTGCCGTACTGCCTCGGAACTACTATCGCTCTACCGGACGGACAGCGAGAGGAGACTGGGATTTATTTACCGGCGAATACGCCGTCTAGACCAAATACGTCATCGGCAGCGGATCTACTAAAGAACCAGCACGACAGCGGATTTTTCAGAAGGCACGGCACGCATCCGACGAACAACATGCCTAAGACTTTGCTTGCACCTATGCCGGTTATGCAGTGTCTTTCTGCCTTCACATTGCCGTACTGCCTCGGAACTGCTATCGCTCTACCGGACGGACAGCGAGGGAAGACGAGGATTTATTTACCAGCGAATACGCAGTCATGGCGCAATACGTCATCGGCGGCGGATCTACTAAAGGACCAGCACGACAGCGGATTCTTCACATGACTAAGACTTTGCTTGCACCTATGCAGGTTATGCTGTGTATTTCTGCCTTCACATTGCCGTAATGCCTCGGAACTGCTATCGCTCTACCGGACGGACAGCGAGAGATGACTGGGATTTATTTACCGGCGAATACGCAGTCACGGCGCAATACGCCATCGGCGGCGGATCTACTAAAGGACCAGCACGACAGCGGATTCTTCAGAGGGCACGGCACGCATCCGACGAACAACATGCCTAAGACTTTGCTTGAATCTATGCAGGTTATGCTGTGTCTTTCTGCCTTCACATTGCCGTACTGCCTCGGAACTGCGATCGCTCTACCGGACGGACAGCGAGAGGAGACTGGGATTTATTTAAGCGCGAATACGCAGTCACGGCGCAGTACGTCATCGGCGGCAGATCTACTAAAAGACCAGCACGACAGTGGATTCGTCAGAGGGCACCGCACGCATCCGATAAACAACATATCTAAGACTTTGCTTGATATGCAGGTTAGTTACCTTACGAATGCTGTTTGTTATAGAAGTGACGATCGTTTTTGTTACTAGTGCCGTGTCCTGGCAGATGTTTCAGTATTATTTGTCATTGTTGTACACCGATTTCAATCTAGCTGTCGGGCGATGTGGAGGAAAACCCTGCACCCACTAATACTCAAATGCTACAAGCTATTCTAGACAACCAAAGGGCCTCGGACCGTAAAATGGACGCACTAAAGGAAGAAATCAGTGCGTTCATTGCTAAAACTGAAAAATGAAGTGGCGATGTTACGGTACTACAGGAAATGAATAAACGAATTGAGATTCTAGAGCATATCGTGCAGAAACAAGCTGCTAAACTTGCAGAATAAGAAAACTGCAGTCAACGCAATAATCTTTTGTTTTTTGTGTTACCGAAAGCAAGGGAGCTTCAGCTATCGTTTTGAAGAAAGTCGTGGTCGATGCAATCTTTAAAGAAACACCTGGTATAGAAATTCAAACTATTTAAAGAATCAGTCGACTTGGTAACGTAAAACCTGGGAAAGTTAGGCGCATAATCATGAAGTTTTATGATTACCATGAGAAAGAAAGTGTTCGAAAAAACTGCAAGAAACATAATCATGAAGTTTTATGATTACTGTGAGAACGAAAGTGTTCGAAAAAACTGCAAGAAACGCCTGAGACACGGTTGAAATAAGGCGCAAGCTATGGAAAAGTGCAGCTTCAGATAGGGCTAAAGGTGCGCAGGTCAAGCTGGTGTATGATAAGATTAAAATAAACGGTAATACATACAGCTGGAATGTCGCTCGAGAAGAACGATACCCGTATCAAAATTATGCAGATAAACAGAAACAGAGATATGCTCTTGAAGCTGCCGGTGCAGGAAGGAGCACTACAAGAAACGAGAGCATGTCATCTAACCCTCTAGGAACGCCCTTTTCTTCACCGCAGACATAGCTCCGGCTTCTTTTATTTAATGCCCGAAGCATCGTTAACAAAGTAACTGAACTTGAATACGTTTTGCTATCACGAAGTCCTCATGTGGTGGCCATAACTGAAACGTGGCTACACAGTTGTGCCCCTGATAACTGCATTGCGCCAGAAGGCTACAAAGTCTTTAGATCTGATAGCGACTCGCGAGGGGTTGGGGTCGCTATCATATTAAAATTTCTGTTATGGCCGCACATGTTCTAAATGATGTACCAGAAGTGGTGTGGTATAAAATTAGCCTTTTTAACACAGCATAACTTCTTGGTGTCGTGTATACACCACCAGCAACAGCAATAGACTATCTTGATAAATTGATTAACTTCATTTGTGCTCATGTAAATAGGAACACCAGGCCAATTCTTACTGGAGACTTTAATCTGCCTCACGTTAACTGGGACGCTCTTTTTCCCGGGCACGTCGAGAGTGATAGTGGTGAAAAGATGTGGGAAATTATGTTCGCTCATAACTTAACCCAAATAGTGCGCGAATATACATGAATGACATCTTCGTCTCGGTCAGTGTTGGACCTAGTGTTCATTTCAAACAAATTTTGTAATTATAATATCTATGTTGATGAGGAAATTTCTGATCATAGATTGGTCTCTGTTACTATTCCTCTGAATGTTTCACGAGCTAGAACCTATAAGACCGTGCAAGTAAACGATTACACGAACGGGGATGACACTCCAATTCTTGACATGCTGGGGTATTCATTTGGTCACTTTGGGCACGCATCGGAGCTCCAAACAGTTGATGAATTGTGGCAACGTTTGAAAGATATTAGTGAATATTGCATCGGCAAATTCGTTCCCAGTAGAGTAAAACAGACTAAAAAGCGCAATCCGTGGATAACACGAGATATTGTTCACAAAAAGCGAAAGTTAAAAGGCTGCGGAGGAAAAGAAACCATGGCTCCGAGGATATACCACGTGTACGAAAAGAAATGAAGAAATACTTGTTGGAATCTAAGCGCGCGTTTTTTGGTCAAAAGTTGAATTTTTCATTAAACGTTCACCTCGAAAGTTCTGGCTTTATATGTCCGATCGGCGCGATGAAATTTACCAGTTGAAACGTGGAAATGAAATCGTGACGAAGAATGTTGATATTGCAGATAGTCTTAGCAATTTTTTTCAGTCAGTTTTTACATGGCGCAGATGTGACACTAACACAGACGATGTATTATGCCACTTAGTTGAGCCGATGGGTGAGATTACTATCAGTCGAGAAGGAGTATTCAATAGTCTATTGTCTCTTGATTCTAAAAGCATGCGGGCCTGATGAAATGCCAACCCCTTTTTTGCAGCATTATGCGGAGTTGTTATCTTACTACTTAGAAGTTATTTTTCAAAGATCTATTTGTACTAGTTCAGTGCCATCGGACTGGCGCACAGCTGTAGTTGTCCCTGTGTTTAAGAGTGGTGACTGGTTGTCCGCCAATAATTACCGTCTCGTATCACTCACATCTATCTGCCGCAAAATATTGGAACATGTAATTGTCAAGCATGTTATCACATTCCTTGAAATTAAAAATTACTTTTATCCTTATCAGCATGGCTTTAGGAGGAAAGTTTCGACTACAATACAGCTTATCTAAACTATTCATGACTTTGCGACAGCGTTGGATATGAATGAACAAAATGATGTCATCTGCGTAGATTTCGCTAAGGCCTTCGATAAGGTTCCTCACGACAGATTGCTGTATAAGCTTCACTGCACTGGACTAAGTGAACTTTACTTAATTGGATTGAAGACATTCTAATTGACAGGAAGCAATTCGTGGAAATTGATAACTCTATCTCTAGCCCACAAAAAGTGTTTTCTGGGGTTCCACAAGACTTGGTTTTTGGGCCCTAATTGTTTCTGATATATGAAAAGGATATCGCAGATGTAGCAACACCCCATAATAGGCTCAAACTGTTTGCTGATGATTGTTCAATTTACGCGCGAGTGACCGGTAGGAAGCACCAATTGAACATTGCCGAATGTCCAAAGGAATTACACTCACGGTGTGCAGCTTCGGGAATGAAAATCAATTATTCAAAATCTACCGTCACCCACATTTCTAGGGAAAAACTGATAATTCCTTTTGAATGATGTATCGGGAATCACACCTTGTTGACAGTTGGTGCGTTTAGGTACCTAGGTCTCACAATAACGCATAACTTACAGTGGCACACACATATTGATAATGTTTGCTCTAGGGCCTCACAAAAATTGTACATATTAAGAAAAAACTGCAGGGTGCTAGTATGGACGTAAAACTTCTTGCTTTTAAAACTTTCATACGGCGGATACTGGAATATGCCAGTATTGTCTGGAGTCTCCACCAAAAAGTGCTTGTAAATAAACTTGAACGCATGCAACGGCTTGCAGCTCGCTTTATATGCTCGAGATATAAGCAGAACGACTCAGTCACAGAAATGCTACAGCTATGTGATCTGGAGACGCTCCACAAACGCAGACGCAAAAATAGAATAAAGTTTCTTTTTCAAATATTAGAAGGTGAGTTCAAAATTAACAAAAATTACTACATGGAACAACCTGGGAAACCAAGCGAGAGGGCAAACCATACACGAGTACTGCATCCTTATTTTGCACGAACGAAGGCGTACCGTCATACTTTCTTCCTCGAAGTCATTGAAGATTGGAATGGGTTGCCGAAAACAGTCAATGCGGGTGATGTTAATGAATTTGTTCATTTACTTGATTTACATTTTTCCATTTATTGTAAATATTATTGCGATTGTTATTTGTTGTATTGCGAATCAGGGTGTGTGTTTTTCGTTTTTTGTTTGGAATGCAGAGCTTTCACGGATTTTTACATATATATACCTGGTTTATCATTGGGAGATGTATATTTATATCCACAATTTGTTTGTACAGTGCGTCGTACCTTTCCTATAATACCCTAATAGAGGATTGACAGTACTTATAAATAAAAAATTGACTAAATATTACGCGTGCCGTCATTCACATTCACGGTGAGCCAAGCCAAGGCTGGCCAGAGCCACCAGCTCCACTTTTAAGCACAAAGATGTCAAATCTCAGACAGTATATGTGGGTCGGCCACCTTCCAAGATGCCACCTCTGGTGAAGCCACTCAGCGCAATGTTTTACTTTACGCTGGAGGTAGACAATTTACTGTTACGTGAGATGCTGGCCATAGACCCTCTTGACGATGGTTCGAGAAGGGCCGCCATCATCCGCGAAATATTGGTTGTGTCGCGCAGAATCGTGGTTGCCCGGAGCCGTCGGGATTGCCTGGATTCGTTGCTCGTGCAGTTCACCACACTCGACAAAGAAAACCTATATAAGAAGGTAAGTGTGCTGATTGCTTCCACTCTATAATTACATAGGTATACATACGTAGCTCGTGCTATGCCATTTGCAATCATTTCTGCTGCCGTACCCATTGTAATGCCAAAGCCAAACTGCACTGAGCTGTGCTCGTGCACTCTGGTTGGGAATAAAGCTGGTGCCTGAAAATAGCCCTGGCAAATCTCAACCATTTTTAATTCACTCATGATCTTCACATGCAGCAAGGGCATTGTAGTTGTGCTAGGCAACGCAACAGGTGAAAATAAAACAAGTGGAGATGATCGCAAACGTGATTCTTAGAATCTCGGTCCAAACTTTCCCTGTTTTTGAACGCATCCAGTCAGCAATTACCTGTACCCTGCAACTTCATGCCAAAAGTCGATGAAAACGTAAGGTATCGGCACCTCAGTGTTTGAGAGTCGCGTATATGCTTCACTCTACCATCTCAGCATTAGGCATGTTCGAGGAGGCTGTTTACTTTTCTTATCATGCGGCAGCTCAGCAAATAAAAATGTGGTGCACATGCATTGAAGCAAACGACAACTTTAATTAGGTTGGTCAGAGATGTCAAATAGTTGAGACAAATGTGGCGAATCAAACTTTCTAACGGCCCAATATCAATTGCCTGTGGTCAGCGTTTCCTCGGTCCCTAATAGTTGTTAACAGTATCGAGTGTTGTTTTAATTGCTGTGGGATAATATCGTATTGCTAAATAATCCTATCTTACCTCAAATCTGGAACAGAAGAAGAGTACAGTGCTGTCCACTCTTAGGGCGAACACGGTAACCACGCTCCGCGCGGCGCCAGCGCACATAGTGCGGCCGCACAACGACGCTAATCGGAGCATGCACACAGGCATTGCCTAATCTCTTGCGATGCTCTCGAGTGCCGTGGTTGCTTAGCTGGGAAGCATGCGCATATATCAGCATGCCCGTAGCGAATTAGCCCTCCACGAGGGCATTGCAGGAAAGTACGCTTCGATCGCTGTGCAGTTTGAGCCACGTGTTGTGTAGTTCGTGATCAAATGAGGAGTCGCAAACACGCGGCTCGCCGGCCGGTTGTGGTCAGTGGCCTCAAAAAGAATACAATATCTGTTGTATTATAAATGGGACTCGCATACTTAGCTATTGCGATGAATTACTGGCATCTGCTAAGCTGAAAGCACTTGTTTCAAGCACCTGTGCATGCATCATGTGCGTGCGGCGTGCATGCGTGCGTGCGTGCGTGCGTGCGTGTGTGTGTGTGTGTGTGTGTGTGTGTGTAACTACATGTAGCCATCATGCATTAATACATAACCGCGGAATATATTCACCCTATTCTGGACTCGTCGTTTAGTGTTCTGCAGTGTAGTACCGATGTTTGTCCAATACTGACCACAAGCTCTCTGCATGAATGATCCACATATGAGACTTGTGGAAAGCATTTTTTCAAAAGGTTGCCTATTTTTTTGAGCGACTCGCACATCACTTCGCCACATCAACCCCGTTCTGCCCTGCCACGGCTATTGTGTGACTGCACTTTTTGTCCGTCGCCTGGTAGCGGAGGTGAGTTTAGGGCATCTGGCTTAAAGCGACTGAATTTTACCTCTTTTCACCAACACAATTCTTCTTGTTTGCATGTATTTTTTTCAGACAGCTCAGCATTGCTATCGCTTAAGACACGAATTAGCTCAATGCAATCCCGCGTATATGAAGACAAAGAGTAAATGGCTCTGAATAGAAAATATCGGCTGGTGTTTCTATAAACAGAAGCCCTAATTTTAACTCTCCCCCCCCCCTCCCCGTGGTTATTGAGCGTTACAAAATCGTTATTTGTTTAACCACTACTAAATAACTCAGGAACTTCCGACTACCTCTGTACATTGACAGCTTAGAATGCCTCTAGGTGCAGGGAATCCCAACTTATCATGGCAGCGTCAAGAGTTGAAGAGGCGGTAACTTCTCACACAACCTTCAAGTGGTTTGCACTTGCTTCAACCTATTATGATACAGAATTCAGTCAATGAAAGTTTTAGTTGGAAATTGGTTAACACGGAGTAAAAATAACATGTTCTAGCATTGTTAAATGGAAACAAAAGAAAAATTTTGGCACGTATGAAGTAGTTACTGATGAACTCTTCACCTTAGGGATCGTAACGACTTTCGTGCGCATCCAACCTTTGGGTAGTTCGGCAGTGCGTAATTTATTTCGATGTCAGAGATCAATAAAAAGGTATTTGAGCACCATTCTGCATTTCTTAGGGAAATGTACAATAATAGAACCATGGCTTCCGCACTGTTATGACGCTCAACTACACTTTTATGACTGTTTTTCATATATAACTTTGTTGCCCCCTTCTTATTTTGAAGTGTTTGAATGTCACGGTGTCGAGCTCATTTGAAGTTTTTGGCGGCGTCGGTTGCATAACTGGTGAACTATGCCTAGAAGCTGATAATTTTTTTCGAGGGAGGGCGCTTCGTCCTAGCGTGCTTAAATGTGCTGTTGTTGAAGCGCGCAACAAAGCTGCCGGTTTAACGAGCACTTTTACATTTGTTTCGGGAAAATATGCGTATTGTGTCCCCATCACATAATTTAAAAAAGCAGGTTGTTGTCGAATAGGCATTTCAATGCAAAATCAAGCGCTAAGGAACGCTGAGCAAAGCGCAATACAGGGACCCTACGCTGTTGCATTGTTAAAGCCGACGAAGCCCTAGTGTTGATACCTTCAAGTCTTTTGCTTTATATTTGCCATTTTCTTCGTTGTGCATGACCACATAGAGTGCAAACAGACAAAGCGCCATCACTGAAACATTGCTGCACAAGCCAAGTTGCTATTATCTAGTCACTGTATGTAAGTAACTTTGGAATCAGCTGCCATTGTAACCGATTCGCCTTTGCTCTGTAACTAATGCTGGAAATGGAGGTGTTTAGTGCCTAAATTCTCATCGATTCTGTTTGGGAAAATCACATTTCACTTGTTCACTATACGCAAACACTGGTAAAAATAATTGTACTTGGCTGGTTTGATAACAGCTTGCCTGTGCGCGTTTTTCGATGTAGATTGACACAAGAGAGGAAAAAATCTGATAGCCATCTCAATTCTTTCTGCATGCGAGCTATAATTAAAAAGTACAGTAGGCACAGAATCGCATCAGACATACATTAGCGCGATGAGAGAAAATAAGTAGATAGATGCGTCACAAATTGTACCTCTAAAACACCAGTTCCTGAATTTAAGCTCTAAGGCGCAGAGGGCATTCCAGACCCTCAAAACGTGTATTCAAATGTCAATATCTCCTTTCTGCCTTTCCCGCTCATGATGTCTCAAATCCACCCTCTCCACAAATAAAAGTTACATTGATAAAATGAAATTACACAAAACATGGCAAGGCTATAAAAGTATTGTAAAATTAGCATCACTAAAAGGTGACGAATAAAACTAACGTTGATTGAATGGGGACACTAGAACAAGTGCTTGTGCCCTCGGTTGTGTCCCGGTTAATTTAACGTTAGCTTTCTTGTCATCAGTAGTTACCAAGAAGCCCGAATTTAAGCAGTACTAATCATTAAAAACTCAAACGCAGTGTAGGTTTCTTTTCCTCGTGTGAAATTGGATAAAAGGTGGATAGGGCACCAAACGTAAAATTTTATGGCACTCATACAAGCAAATGCCAAATGTGTTAAGACTGGCGCCCGAAATTCTCAAAAATCAGGGAAGTGTGATATTTGTCCAGTGTCTTCCCAATTGCTTTTCTTGTTAGCGCAGGCGTGTTTAGATAGCCAAAGCCACAATTTCGTACGCAGTTTAATACAGAAGAATTTATTACAGTTGTAGCTATGGGAGTTAGAAGCCAAAGGGGAGAATCAATATCCTTCAAGCAAATAATTCAATGCGGCTTTGATAATTCAAAAAGACGGCCTCAAAGCATAATCCAATCGAGACGTAATGAAATTCGCCGAAATTTGGCGGCGAAACAGAAATGTTGAAGTAGAAATTAGCGTATTTCTCTGGCCGCACTGAATGAGTTAGTGTCGTTATGTCAACCATCAGCCGACTATGTTGTGCAAATGTGGGGGCTGCATGCACTTGAAAATATAGCACGCATAAGCGCAAAAGTTATTTACGCGTAAGAACCACACCTCTTGAACCAATTTTTGTACAGCGACGTCATGCTGGTTTTCCGCCTGTTGCACTAATCGGTGTTTTGGTTTCGCACCCACCTTTGAATTAGACTCAATTTCCTAACGTAAGAACAATTACAATTAAGATATCGCCTTTTCTCTATCTTGAAGCTGCGCTGAGTTCTTCACATGAAGAACGTCGATAAATCAAGCAGTCAATCAATCAATCAATCAATCAATGAGTTTATCACTTTTAAAATACATAAAATTATTGGTTAATATTTCGCAGGTATGATCAGAAGGCCCATATAAGGGCAGTTGCAGGGGTCTGTATTTTTATTAGTAGTACTTTGCTGGGCTACACAGAAAATGTTGAGTAGATGCAAGAGCAATAAAAGACAATAAATACGAACAATAGTTACATAGCGATTCAAAAAGTGCATAATATTTCAACAAATCGGAAAACTAGTTATAAATTCAAGTATAACTGTTATAAGTTTTGCAGGTGATTACGAAGAAATTGTTTTTACAGGTGAAATGGTGTTGATGCTGGTATAGTACATGGTAACGAATTCCAGAGTATTGATGTAGTGTAACAAAATGAGTGCGGCCGGTAGTTAGTTCATATGTGGGCTATGCTTATTGATGTAGGTAAAGTAGAACGTAATGAATATGTTGATGTTGGATATGCCAGTTCTACTGACGGGCATTGAACAGCGTTATGCAGACAATTGTTTGCAAATATTATTACATGATAGTTCACACAAACTGTGATGGTTGTACCTTTAGTAGTCTATAAGAATTAGAAGTTGAGTCTGTTTTTGGCAATAAAAGAAGGGCCCGTGCTGCAGTGTTCTGTACAACCATGAGGCATTTCAGTGTTGTCGGGTAGGTGAATCCATAAATAACTGCAGCTATGTGATGTGGGGATGTTTGAAAGAATAATGTGATGTTAACATTGCTTATATCGGGAAAAGGTAGCGTGGCCTGCAAAGGATCTGTATTTTTCTGCATATTTCGTGTTGTATAATGTACGTGAGTTTGCCATGAAAGCTGTTCATCGAAGTAAACATCAAAAATTTTATATCAATAACTCTTACTAGTATAGTGTTATTCATTTCAAGGTGATTACTTAGGATTATGTGAGTTTTTTGTAGGGAGAAGATAATATAAGTAATTTTAGTGCTGTTGGCAAGTGGTTTGTTTCTTGGAAGCCAAGATCATAACTTTTCTAAGGTTGTTGTTGCTTTATGGTATAGAATATTTTCATTTTTGCTATTATAACTATGTTAGTGTCATTTTCTTAAAGGATACAATCTTCTGGTGTTATGGACGGGAGATCAACATTATAAACTATGAAGAAGACTGGCACTTGAAGGGAACCTTGCGGAACACCTTTATTCGTTACACATCGACATGATGACACACCGTTGACGTATAAATATTGCTCTCTGTTATTCGTATATTTAGACAAAAGCGTCAGCGCTGTCTCACGTATCCCTTAGTTTTCTGGTTTGGTAAGTGATATGTCGTGGTAAAGTACGCCAAAAGCTTTCGTGGGGTCAAGGAAAATATCCATTGTAAGTGGCTTATTTTTATGCGTATTTTGTTGTTTTTTTCAACACTATGAAGTACAGCATGTTGCGTTGATTTTCTCTTCGTGAAGCCGCATTGCTAAAGTGTGTACAAATTGTGTTTCTCAAAAAAGTTGTTCAGTCTAATGTACATAACCCTTTCAACAACTCTGGTCAAGGCTGGCAATATGACGACTGGGCGATGACTTGGAACGTTGTGTTGTCGCCCTTTTAAACACTGATAAATATTTAGTGGCATTTAATTTCTGAGGAAACCAACCCAATTTTGAAAGCAGCATTGATGACATGTTAATGGCTTAGCTAGAAGTGTAGCTAAGTTTTTCACGATCGATGTCGTAGCTGCCTAACACCTCTATGTAAGAAGTTCATTATTTTACTTTCTTATTACTATCGCATATATTGTTTTTAACCTACTTAACATGCCAGACACAACATGAAAAAGCAAATGAGAAGGCAGCGTACCAATATCGCGCTCTCCTGATTTTTGTTTTTCACCGCTTCCCGTTTTTCACGGCTTCCGGTTTTTCAACCGTTTTTTCAACGATTCCGCCGGCTTTCGGATGACTTAAAAGAAGTCCAATGTGTTGTTTGACGATGGTCGCCACTGTTTCGGTGGTCCTGTGCTACCGACCAATTCAGCTCTTCTACACCTGCTACACCGACTCGCCGCGGTGGTCTAGTGGCTAAAGTACTCGGCCGCTGACCGGCTGGTCGTGGGTTGCATTTCGGCTGCATTTTCAATGGAGGCGGGATTGTTGTTGGCCCGTGTGGTCAGATTTTAGTGCACGTTAAAGAACCCCGGGTGGTCTAAATTTCCAGAGCCCTATAATACGGCGTCTTTCATAATGATATGGGGGTTTTGGGACGTTAAACCCCGCAAATCAATTATTACGCCTGCTACAACACCTGACTGGGCTATCTGTAATCGTTCCTTTTACATGAAAAGCAGTGTCAGCTATCCTTGGCGGATAAGGAATCATCAGCGTGAATCTACTGCGCTCATTACCTGCTCGTGTTCCGGCATGAAGTGGTGGCCCGTCTCACACAGCGTCACTTAGCAGCAGCAGCGGCAGCGGCGGTGGCGGCGGCGCCGGCGGCAGTCCTTCGTAATGGCTCTTATACTAAAGTTTTTTCAACGTCTTTGTAGGTAAGTCACTTTCTTTGTTGTTAAGGGCATCGTACGTTGCCATGACTGCTGCCTTGAGTGATTTAGTGTTGTACCGTACTGTACAATCTTGCTCGTTATTTTTGATTGCCTATAAGCATACCCTCAAAAGTCGCATTGGCGTAGTGCATTGAGCAGCTTGATGCCCGGACTGGGAGTAAACTGGAAGAAATAGCTTCTAAACTTGTTGAGAAATGCAAACTCAGGCTCTCGGCATTTCACCAATAGATATCAAAGCTGAAAGCTGAAGTTCAAAGCCTTCCGTCAGGTTCCGGCGGTGTCAATGCCCTTGTTGAAGAGCTCTGCTTCGAGAACGCCACATTGTTTGCCTCTAATAGATCGCTAAAAAACAAAATGAAACTTTAACCAACAGCGTGTCGGAACTGGAACAATACTGAAGAATTAACAGTGTAAAGCTTAAAGGAATTTCTTGCTCTTTAGGGTAAGATGGCACAGCCATAGTAAAAGCTGTGGCTACTAAAATCAACTGCAATATTTTTTTTTCAGACACCGATGTCATACATCGTGTCCCGAACAAGAGGAACTCAAGGAAAAAGAACATTTATGCATGCTCGTGTTCCCGCAATAAGAAGCAAGATAAGAAGCAATGTCCACAAGGCCGAACTGCACATGAATAATTTCAGATTCCCAGGCCCACGTCATTATCCTCTAATTGTGAATAAACACGTCACCACAGAAAACGAAAGCGTGTTTGCAAAAGCTCTTTCTTTGAAAGAAAGAAGGGTTGCGCGTACCTCTGTACGCACAATCGCCATATTAGGGCAAGGCAATCTAACGAAACTTGGGTGTACAGCATTCGAACCGAAGCTGATCTTTCTGTCTTTCAATAGTTCTAGTGTATTATATTAACTTATCTATCTAGTAAATACTACGCTTCATCATTTCATCTTACTTTAGTATCAATCAACTAGATTCGTTCTTCAACAACACTAGCATATCAGGAATTCACATTAACGTGCACAGTCTAAGAAGAAATCATGATGAATTAAACGTTCTTTATATTCTTTCGGAAATTCCTTTTCCTTCGTTTGCATCTGAGAAAGATGGCTTTCACTTGGGGATGAAGACTTATTCGGCTTACAAGGATATTTTCAGAATACTGCAATTGCACATCACGTAGTGAAGGGGGCGCGGCCATCTTTGTTTCACCTACTTGGCCTTAACACAGATCCTATCTTTTTATTGTCGTTGATAGCTGCGAGTATATTTGATTCGAATTAGACACGCCGTCACCCGCTGATAAACTTACCGTTGGAACTATCTATCGTTCGCCTTCGTCGTCAACTTCAGAGATTTTTTTGTTAAGTCTCAATGCTGTACTTGAAACGTTATCTTGTGAATGCAAGAATGTCGTGATCGCAGCCGATCTAAGCACTGAATTACTTGATGATACTACCAATCACATTGAGTATGAAAATTGTTACGAGGGTTTTGAATACGAGTCTTCAATCACACTTACTATTAGATGCATTCCTCGTCGCAGTAGCACACTCATTGATTACATTGTTTCTAGCTTTGTTTCACCTGAACTCTGTGGTCTTCTAAAGGTAAATACTACTGACCATCATCTGGTTTACAATTCATGCGTAAGTTTCGCGCAAGATTGTAATTTATTATTTTTCAAATCAATTCTGAACTAAGAAGTGTTTGTGAACCACGTAACAAATATGAACTGGTAATTCACTTAAACGTGCTTTAGTACCAACCTAGCTTAGGATTATGTTTCGTCTCACATATACAAGTGTATTCATGTTGCATCATAATGATTACATGTAAAAGAATCTACTCAGGTCCTTATATTCTCTGGATTACAAACGGTGTATTGGCATGCATGCGCAAAATAAGCAAACCTTTAAAACAAAGTCAAATGGCGTCTCTTCAATACGAATGTAAAAAACCGTCACACTCTCGATTTCAACACTTTCATTAGACTCCTAAAAGCAGATAAAAAACTTATTATGACAAAAAAATGACGCGTGCAGGCAACAATTCTAAAGAACAATGACGAATTATTAACACTTTCTTAAGTATAAAAACGTCCGAATTAACTTTTACTGAACTTCAGACTGCTGACCGTGTCTAAGATAAGCCAATTGACATTGCGAATGGATTCAACTCATTTTACTGTAGTAAAGCAATTAGTCTACCCCTATCACCAAATAAATCTTACTGTTCTTCAAAATCATTCTACCTTTTACCAACAGCACCTAATGAAATCATCAGCATAATTCGTAATCTTATTGTAACCTCTGCTCAACTTAACGCAATGCACTCTTGCAGCACTAAGCCATTAGCCAATCAGATTGCCATCTCTCTATCGCGTATTATCAATCTAATTTTCAAGACAACTTCAGTTCTTTTACAAATACAACAGGCCAAAATAATACCAGTGTTCAAAAAAGGTTAGAGAACTTCTATATTTATGAAACACCCATATCTAGTCTATCAGCTTTCATTAAAATAATAAAGAAGTGTATCGAGAAATACATTACCAATTACTTGTCTAAATATTCCAAACTCCTACTCAGCCTGGTTTCCTACCTGTTTTCTCGACCGATCTGGCATTGTTAACTTTCAATGATAAGATTAAAAAAGCTACTGATTCTGGTGAATTAGCTAGGCCATTGTTCAATGACCTAACCAAAGCTTTTGAGTTCCTTAACCACAGCACCCTGGTAACCAAACTCACGTCTATTGGTATTATTGCACCTGTGCTAACACCATGGTGTAAGAATAGTTGCTAACACTCAGTAAAAGTTACAACTGTAACAGGCAGCAGGCTGTTCATGTTCACTCTACATTATCAGATTTTTACTGCTAAACAAGGTGTCCCCCAAGGGGCTAATCCTGGGAAGCTTTTATTTTAGTTAACATGAACGACAATGCCGTTTCTCTTACTAACTCTGAACATTTCCTTTATGCTGCAGACAATACGATACTAGCCACTGACAAACCATATGACTTTACCGCTAATATTAAAAAATGACCTAAATAACATTTCAAGCTGGTTTCTTAATAACTCCCTCAGTATTAATTTTACAAAAACTAAGTTTGTTATATCCCACTCAACTAACAATGTTCTTCCCTCCCTAATATAAAATAAACTAAATGACTTGTGCAATAATCTTTCTGACACTGAATGCACTTTCTTAGGGGTTATTCTCGACGTCACCCAAAAATACACTAACCATGCCATGAACTTACGCAAAAAACTAGCATTTGGTATTAGTATTTTATGCAGAGCACGTAACTATTTTAATACTTCAACTGAAATTTGGGTATTTATGCTAATATTCACAGACATATAAATGTGCCATCACTACTTGGTGAAATACGTACATAACCTTCTTATCTTCCGTTCAGCACATTCAGAACCAAGCCATTAGACTAACGACTTTCAGTTCATATTGTTCTGGTGCTTCTTCATTGCTTCAAAACTAAGATACTTCCTACTGCTAGTTTATTTGTATATGATACTATTGTCATGTTTTTTTTAAATCACTGCACCTTTTTGCACCATCAAGTGTCTTCTGTCCTAATTCTCTGTCTAACTTTAACCGTACCATATTTGCTTCAAATTAAAACTTTTACTACGTAATATTCGTACTTATTTTGGTCGCCACACTGCATGTTTCTGAGCATTGTCATTATAAATTAATTGTCATCTCCAAGAAAACAATGCTCAATGATTCTTGTAATAAATACACTATTGTATTTGTATTTATTAACTACTAGACGCTTTTTCTGTTATACTGCTTATGCCACAATTTCTTTACTTGTATACTAAATATTGCTGGTTTTATGTATACCGCAGGTCGCGGGTTCGATTCCCGGCTGCGGCGGCTGCATTTCCGATGGAGGCGGAAATGTTGTAGGCCCGTGTGCTCAGATTTGGGTGCACGTTAAAGAACCCCAGGTGGTCGAAATTTCCGGAGCCCTCCAATACGGCGTCTCTCATAATCATATAAAGGTTTTGGGACGTTAAACCCCAGATATCAATTTATGTATATACACATTCTGCTAATTACGTATCTTTTGTTACCCGCTTTCAAACAGCAAGTCCCCCTGCAGCCTTGTGCTTTCGGACCTCCTCCAGTGTGTTTACTTTGTACGATGTTCCCTTTTCTGTAATAATAACTGAAATAATTATGCAACTTGAAACTCGGTGCGTTTAACAAATAGAAACAAAATAACTACTTGTCGCAAAAACGAAATACAATATCACTAAAGATACCAGGCTTAACCAAGTAATTGACAACGATATATAAATTGCGTGGCAAACGCAAGCTAAAAAAAGGGCGATGGGCTCATCAACTGTGCACGCGCACGATGCGCCACATTTCTATTTGCATGGACAAGCCCAAAAAATGTGCCCAAGACTATACAGTCCATGACAAGCTGAGCATAAATTGTAATGTGCACCCCAATTCATTGTTGTTATGTCCGCCAAAATAGAGATGTTTTGAGGTAATGGTTACGACGAACAAATACAAAATTATTCTCTTATCCACAAGTGGAGTGTATTGTCTTCACTGGTCGCCATTCAATGCTGTTCAAGTTCAAGACTGCTTCGCGTTTGACATGCACCTATCACAACAACCCAGCCTTCGTCGTGGTATCACCCACGCAGCAGATTCTAAACTCTGCCACAATCCTCACCTGAAACTCCGAAGTAGAGGAGCAAGTAGTTGTAGCTGTAAGTATGCTTAACAGCAAACGGGAACTCATCTACAGCCACTCGAGACTGGCCACAAAAGCCTTCAAACGTGGCGTCATCGCCAATCAGGCGTTAAGTATCCTGCGCAGTGCGGACGCCAGTGCCCTGAAGCCCCACACTGTCATCTGGTTTACCGCCCGTCTCGGCTGGGTACCAGGTGCCTCATCCAACCTCAACAACATCGCCCATGATGCAGCGCGTGCACTTACTGACCGCGCCGCCTTAGAGCAACCCGATTGCACTGAGTTTTGAACCAACCGTAATGCACCCATTACCTACAATGGCATAACGAAGCACTTTTACATTGAACGCCGCCTTTTTCTAAGCCCCACTCCAAACTTGACCGACCGCAGGCGCTAACCCTACGTCTATTACAGATCCACACGCACCCAAACCTTGCCAAGCTTCACGTTTTATCCTGATGCATACCCGAGCGACACGTGTCTTTCGTGTGGACGCACGGCGACACTCGCACACATACTCTGCCGACTCTACCTCGAACAAGTGGGAGAGGTCCCTCAGGAGCTTACTTCTCGCCGACCAGCAATGGGCCGTCCAGCAGGCCCACGAAGCGGCCGCCAAGTACTCCCTGTCGGTTCTACGCGGGAGATGCCCGCTACACGCTAAGCGCGTCCTGCAAGACCAAAATTAAGTTTTTTTATTTCATTCCATTCTTTCCAGGTGAAGGGGATTTTGCAGGAACACCAAATGACGTTATACAGAGACAGAAGGGCTGTTTGTGTTTCAGAAGGCAGGTGTTCGACGATTTCATAAACTATATACTCGGCCAGAGCCTGGGGTGGAGTTCTTGCAATACGAAAGTTTCATCGCCTATAGGGGGCGCACAGGGTGGTTCAATATGGCGTCCACAGAGAGTATAGGTTTGGTTCGAAGTCGCTGAGCAGATATGCGGCCTGCACTGTGTTTTTAGGGGCGAAGCTCTTTATAGCAACACCTGTTCGTCCCTCGTAGCCAGTGTAGTGTGTAACAAGTATAACATTTTGACCTCCAAGGTGGTGCCGGTGAGAGATCTCTCTTGTGCGCTGTTGAACAATTAAAAATAGTGCTCAATGTACATACCAATGGCTGCTAAGGGGGAATGAGAGAAAGGAGCATTTGGCTTTTAGTTAACGCGCACGCTGCGATCCCTATTAGCAGCCATTGGCATGTACAAAAAACACTCTCTGACAAGAAAGGGTTGCTACGTTATACTCACTGGTTGTAACCTCCTTAGCTTTAGAAAGGTTTAGCGAGCAATCAGCCAGAGTGCCATGAATACAATAAACCTGTATAGACCATGAACTCGAGGTGGTTGAAGGTGGGAAGTAGATACGAAGCGCAAGCCGTAAGAAAGTAGAAGCGGAATTCTCCTATCTCTCATTTCCCATCAGCAGCCACTGGCATGTACATTGAGCACTATCTGACAGGAAAAGGCTGCTACGTTATACTCGCTCGGCGTAACCTCCTTGGTTTTAGAAAGGTTTAGCGAGCGTTGGGCCGCAGTGCCATGAATACAGTGAACTAGTATATACCATGAACTCGAGGTGGTTAAAGGTGGGATGTAGACCCGAAGCGCAAGCCGTAAGAAAGTGTGCGTGTACCACCTTTCGTTTAGTCCTTGGAATGTCCGCTGGTTGGCGGTGCTTATATATGGAGAATATATGATAAAAAATTGTGAGAGGGCGGTACTTGGAGTGTTGAATAGATGTACGAACGGACACACAGACAGATGCATCGATGGACGCATGAACGGACGCAGGGGCGTATGCTTGGACGAACCCATGGATGGGCGCACGAACAGACGCATGGACGGTCACACAGACAGACGCATGGACGGACGAATGCTTCGCCCCACTCTCCATCATTCACTCCGTGAATATGCTGCCATTTTTTAGTCACGACATTCAGTCGGCGAGAGCCGACGCAAAATTTCCAAGATCCATCTTTCTTCTTAACAAGGATTACCGGTGCTGCCCACGGACTGGATGACTCTTGTACCACTCCGTTTTGCATCCTTTCCTGCACTTGGTCGTTGATAATTTGTCTTTCTGACGGGGAAACACGATATGGTTTTTTGGCGAATCGGTCTTGCCGCGCCAGTGTTGATAGTATGGCGCGTTCGAGACATGAGGATGGGGATTACTTAGCCCTTCTGCACAAGTCAAATACCGAAACTTGCTTCAACAGCTCATTCATTAAAGTTTGGAGCTCACGTGAGCTAAGCGACTTATTTATCGTTGCCATAAGCGCCCCGTCCAAATTGTGACAAGCAGTTCCGCCACGTTCTTCTGGCACGTCTGTGAGCTCGACCACTTATAAGGCCGCGTGTTGTTTGCTGACCGAAGCTAATTTCAAACCATTGGGTAGTGTCACGGGCTCAGAGGAACAGTGTAAGGTCCATAGGCCAGTTCGTCCACCATTTATCGACAACACAATAAAGAACCAACGCATTCTTCTTCACGCAGTTAATGTGCATTGGTTCTACGCTCGCATCGAAGCTGTCAGAATCCGCGCCGCGACAAACAACAGGAACACGTACGGTAGACAATGCAGTTACGAACGTATCGCCACAGACACACAGCGCAGTTTGGTCATTCGCTGGAGTTTCCAGAAGTTCTAACGGCATCTGGCCACTCACAAAACTTTCCCCGTGCGACAGTGTACAGTGGCACCATAATCTCGCAAGAAGTTCATGCCAAAAATGACATCATGTGTCGACCGAGGAATAATCGCTAACTCTGTTGTTATCATAAGGTCTCCCAAAAGTACTTCAGCACTACACACTAATAGGACGCAATGGCTCTCCACTCATTGCATAGGACGTCGAAGTTTCATCCCAGGTAAAACAACTTTCTGCCCTAACACGTCTTTAAAGGAAGCCCTCATCACAGAAATTGTTGCACCTGTGTACACCAAGGCCATCACAGGCACATAATCCACCAAACACGCACTTTGTTTTTATACATACACACAGGAGGTATTTCTGTCAGTAGCACGTTTCCAGCGACCTAACGCCCATCGGCCGCGCTGGCTAGTTTTCCGGTGGCGAAGAGAGCGTTTTGCGACGCAGCGGGGAAGGAGAACGATGAGCACGAGGTCGCGGTGGGGGCGTTAAACTCCTGTCAGATGCCGGGGAGTGGTTGCAAAAGTTGCTGGGCCAATAGTTGTCATCAGGTGGTATGTGGGCCGGCCGCTCGACACCATGAGGCTATTCGAAGAGTCGTGATAAGTCGGATGGTTGGTGATACCGAGGAGTCACCCAACGGTTGCAAAATCGCGATATGTGGCCGGGAACACCGCAGGAATAGCACACTGGCCGAGGTCGAAACGTTGGTCGCTCGTCGATGAATAGAGTGTCATCATTTGCTCCTGTGTGAATTATGTACTAGTCGGGTACATCGTACCGAGACGTCGGGTGTCGAGGAGGCATGCGCCGAGAGCGTCGGTCATACCGCGACGCGGAAAATCTGGTTGTCATCCTTGACTGTGGGGCTGGCCTGTACTCCACGGTTGTCATGCTCATCGTCGGTTGCCATGCGGTCAAAGGAGGCAATCCATAGCCTCACGTGGCAGACATATTTCACGATGGTCAGCTGTCGAACACGACATTTCTCGGTGGGACAGTTACTCACGAATAATCTGTCGAATGGTAGCAAAAAGATCGAGACTAGGATTCGTGTCCACACTGGCAACAGTTGTAACGTTGGCCAGCAGACCGAACTTGGGCGCAATTCGACACATCTTGACCATTGCAAACGTTTGGCAATGCTGAATGACGTCGGACACAGAACTGAGGCTTTATTTTTCATTGGGAAAAATCAGCAATCCCTTTGAGCAGATGGCCAACTTTGTCCTCTTCCGACACGGTAGCACAGATCACCTTGCACAGCCTTAACATTTGTTCTGTGTAAGTGGTGCATGTCTCACCTGGTAGCTGCGCCCGTTGCGACAGTGTTTGCTCAGCCCACTCCTTTCTAGCAACCGAGTCGCCGAAACACGCCCTGAGCTCTTCAACAAAAAGATCTCACGTCGTGAGTGCGTCCTAGTGGTTCTCGTACCATACCAGTGCGGTGTCGGCAGGGAAAACCCTACGTTAGCAAGCATAGCGTTAGCTAGCATAGGGACTTGCCCACACGTTTGTACTTGGTGAGCCAGGAGTCGGCATCTTCTTCAGCTTTTTCTCCGAAGGGCGGTGGACCTCGGTAGTACGGAAGCGGGGAAGACGGTGCCGTCCTGGAAACGCCTGCTTCTTCGGGCATGTAGAAGTCACTCACGGCAGATGGTGGGAGACCGGCAAGTCGACGGCTTCGTCGAAGCTGTGGCAGTGATCGTTCCGTATTTGAAGCGCTTACCCAGCACTTCCACCACTCTGTTACGTTTGAAAGAGACTGGTAGACGTTGAAAGGGGCCGTTTATTAGGTCGTGAGGGGCAGCTCAGAAGTGACCGACTGATTAAAGATCCTCCTGATCCTCTTCTTCCTTTCTCGCTCTGGGTGACAAGTGCATTCGTTCACCGTATATGCTTCTTTTGTCTTCGTGCATGTGCGCAACAATATATATATATATATATATATATATATATATATATATATAAATATATATATATATATATATATATATATATATATTGTAGAATGAATAGGGTGCAATTAGCAGCGCCTGCAAGAGACGAGGGAGAGCACCGTGGTTCGGGCTCGTGATAGCTCCGGTTCGGATCGCTGAGCACTTGACCTGTGTTCGTTTTCTTGATAAAAGCGTCGCAGACTCAACGCTCAACGCGTTCTACCAAGTGGTGGAGGTGCTGGTTCTCTTTTTCACCCTGAAACTCCGTAGCCTGACTCTACCTCCACCGTCCATCATGCCTGACGACGTTGCAGCACAGCCGAATGCTGCCACAACCCCCACTTTCCGCTGCCCCGGTATTCTGAGGGAGCGCGATCCAGTTCTATTCAACGGCACTGATGAACAGGACGTCAATACTGGCTCGCTTTGTTTGCAAAAGTGAGTGTCAACAACCAGTATTACGATAAAGACAAACTCGGTCGCGTCCACTTCTACCTGAGGGTTGTCGCGGAGCTTTGGTCGAACAACCATGATGCTGAGATTACCACCTCGGTCTCTTTCAAAACCACCATCGCAGACGTATTCGGCCGACCGGCAGTGGGCAAGCTCCGCGCAGAGCACCGTTTGCGTGATCGTGCCCAGTTGGCAGGAGAAAGTTTCACGTCTTGCATTGAGGACATCGTAGGCCTCTGCCGGCGCTTCAATTCGGCCATGCCCGAAGCCGACTAAGTCAAGCATATTGTGGAGGGCATCGAGGACGATGCGTTCCACATGCTTGGGGCGAAAACTTCTCGCACCGTCACAGACATCATTCAGCACTGCCAGAGCTACGACGAGTTGTGAAAGCAGCGCATTTCCACGTGACGTCACAGTTTCGACACGAACAGCACGTCAGCACTGACCGTTGGCGCGATCTCTCCAGATCCGGTAGTATTGACGCACCAAATACAACAGTTAATCAGCGAGAAGGTTGCCCGTCAATCGTCTATTGCTCCCTTTCTCCCTAGTAATGGTCATGGACACCCCTCGTCACTCTTCGAAACCATTGATGAGCAAGCATCCGAAGCTCTTCCACCTACGCACCAACCACCGCCTGTATCAGCGCAGTTGACCTATGCCGAAGTCGCGAGAAGGCCTTCATATGCAGTGCGATACAGCACAGGCCCTTTTCAACTTCCTCATGTCTTCTACGCACCACGGGTGCTTACAAGCCCGCAAGTTCCGCTTTATCGACGTCCTTCCGCCCTTCCCAATAATCCTTGGCACACACTGGACAACCGACCAATATGCTATTACTGTGGTCCACCCGAGCATGTGGGGCGTTTCTGCTGCCGCCGCGTTCCTCGTCTAACTGCCGTTGAAGCCAATTACAGCTAGGACCATACAGAGCCACAACAGCCAATGCCCTCCCACGTGCCTTCAAACCCCTCATCGTCGAACCGCCACACCTTCCACTCGATCACCCTATTCGTGCCGGCGCTCGCTATCGCCAATGCTTCGACGCACCGCGCCCGTCCACACAGAAAACTGACCACCGCAGTTCCCGAGGCAGGAACTGCGCCACTGTGGAAATCTATAAGGCCTCGTTCCCAACCTGCAAACGAAATCCCAATCTTCATTGAAGGTGTTGCCGCATCCGCCTTAGTTGATACTGGAGCTGCTGTGTCCGTATTGAGCGAAGCAATGTGCCGCAAGTTGAAAAATATTTACTCCGCTTTCTGGTCTTTCTCTCCGTACGACGACTGCACATCACATACAACCTTCCGTCACGTGCACAGCTCGTCTACTCATTCAGGACGTTTTGTATGTGGTTGAATTTGTCGTCTTTCCGCACTGCTCGCATGACGTTATACTGGGCTGGGGCTTTCTTTCTATGCATCATGTCATTATCGATTGTGCCCGTGCCGAGCTTGAATTATCAGCAATCTCGGCCATCGATCCTGCCAATTTATCTTTTTCTCCTAGGACATGGACATCCCACCTATGTCGTCTGCTATTGTGCCAATCTCCTGCGACTATGCTTTCTCTACCGCCTTGTTTACGCCGTCAGCAAAATTCACTTCCCGTAAGCACTTTCTTCTCCCATTTGCTCTTATCACGATCAAAAACTCCTCCGCAACCATTTATGTCACGAACCTGCTTTCGGTCGGAAACACTTTGTTACGCGGATAATATATAGGGCAACTTGAGGACATTGATTCAGTCTGCCCCCAACTCACTACCGGGTCACACAGAAACCCTCCATGTCGCGATCGTTAATCTCTACACTACGGCCAACACATCTATTCCAGATGCCTTCTTTCTATTTATTGTTTCGGACCTTCCCAGCGTTCAGCGGACGCAACTCTTGAAGCTTCTCGGCCGCTTTCTGATGTTTTTCGATTACAAGCAAACCCGTTTGGGCAGAACAACTTCGATCGCTCTTCATATAGACACCGGCAGCCATGCACCCTTGTGTCAGCGTCTATACCTCGGCACTCAAGTTGAACATCGGGTTATTGAAGACCAGGTGACTGACATGCTTAGTCGGGGAGTCATAGAGCCGTTTCGCAGTCCCTGGGCATCCCCGGTGGTGCTCGTGAAAAAGAAGGACGGTAGCATCCGCTTTGTGTTGATTATAGGCATCTTAACAAGATCACACGCAAAGATGTCTATCCACTCCCCAGAACTGATGACGCGCTCGACTGTTTGTAAGGAGCGGAGTTCTTCTCTTCGCTTGATCTTCGGTTGGGTTCCTGGCAGGCACCTATGAATAAAGCCGACCGCCCCAAAACTGCGTTCGTAACTCCTGATGGCTTGTACGAGTTCAACGTGATGCCGTTCGGCATTTGCAATGTCCCGGCCACATTCGAGCATTTTATGGACAACACACTTCGAGGTCTCAAGTGGCATACGTGCCTCTGCTATCTGGACGACGTCGTGGTTTTTTTAGAAGACTTCGATACCCATCTCTAGTGCCTCGCAAGTGTCCTGGAATGCCTCACACAGGCTGGACTACAACTAATTTTGAAGAAATGTCACTTCGCCGCACGGAAGCTCGCAATCTTTGAGCACGTTGTCAGCAAGGACGGCGTTCTACCAGACCCAGACAAGCTCCGCGCCGTCACCTACTTTTCTAAGCCGTCGACACTCAAAGAACTCCGCAGCTTTATAGGGCTATGCTCGTATTTTCTACAATTTATTCATTATTTCGCATATATAGTGATCTCTTTAACACGTCTACTTGCTGGTCTAGTGGATAAGGTACTCGGCTGCTGACCCGTAGGTCGCGGGTTTGATTCCCAGCTGCAGCGGCTGCATTTCCGATGGAGGCGGAAATGTTGTAGGCCCGTGTGCTCAGATTTGGGTGCACGTTAAAGAACCCAGGTGGTCAAAATTTCCGGAGCCCTCCATACGGCGTCTCTCATAATCAAATGGTGGTTTTGGGACGTTAAACCCCACAAATCAATCAATCACGTCTACTTACTGACATCCAAGGTATCTCGGCATGGTCGCCCACCTGTGACGACGCATTTGCGAAGTTACGTCATCTTCTGACATCTCCGCCGATTATCGGTCACTTTGACCCAGACGCACCTACCAAAATCCACACGGACGCTAGTGAAGTCGGACTTGGCGCTATTCTTGCGCAGCGAAAGTCTGGCTTCGATGAGTACGTTGTTTCTTACGCGAGTCGCACTCTGACCAGAGCTGAAGAAAAATTATTTGGTCACAGAGAAAGAATGTCTAGCCATCGTTTGGGCAATCGCTAAATTTAGACCTTACATATATGGTCGTACATTTGATCTCGTAACTGACCATCACGCCCTCTGCTGGTTGTCGCCTCTAAAAGACCCATCTGGTCGCCTAGCCTGTTGGGCATTACGACTCCAAGACTACGACATCCGCGTCGTCTACAGGTCAGGGCGGAGACATTCAGACGCCGACGCTCTCTCTAGATCTACGCTTCCCCATGAGTTTGCATATGCGCCTGTTTCTACCTACAATTCTGCCTCCCTCATACACGATGATATGCCATCCAAACAGCGTCAAGAGCCTTGGATAGTGTCTTTAATGAAGTTCCGATCGAAGCCATCACCAAGTACCGCCAGTCGCTCGCTGCGGCGCACAGCTCGCCATTTCACTATGCGCGATGGTGAAATGGCGACCTACTTTACCGTTGCAATTACCTTACTGAAGGTCGCAAGTGGTTGTTGGTGATTCCTCGCCATCTACGTGCTGATATTTACGCTTCATTCTATGCGTACCCCCAATGCGGTCAAGCTGGTGTAATAAAGACGCATGCACGCCTCCGGCTGCGGTACTACTGGCGTGGAATGTACCGCTTTGTCCACCAATACGTGCGTTCATGCTCAAAATGTCAACGCCAGAAGAGTTCACCGCATGCCGTCACTGGCCCGCTTCAGGCGTTGCCCTGCCCATCCCGACCTTTAGATCGCATCAGAATTGACTTATACGGCCCACTTCCATACACACCAGACGGGAATCGCTGGGTGGTTGTCACTATTGATCATTTGACATGGTATGCTGAAACTGCCGCACTGCCAGAGCCTACATCACGTGAAGTCGGCTTATTTATTCTTCACAAACTTCTTCCCCACGACGCTCCTCGCGAGTTACACAGCGACCGTGGACGCGCGTTTCTCTCAGAAGCTGTACAAGACCTCCTGCGTGAATGCAATGTTGTTCATCGAACGACCAGTGCGTACCATCCCCAAACCAATTGCATGACTGGACGAATCGCACATTAGGTCACATGCTGTCCATGTATGTATCTGCTGATCACACCAACTAGGACTGCATACTACCATTGTCACCTATGCGTATTACAGCGCTACTCAGTCCACGACTGGATTTTCTCCCTTCTTTCTTCTATATGGCCGTGAACCCTCCTCTTTTATGGATACCATTCTGTTGTAACGCCCAGATACTTCAGAGTCTGCAACTCTCTCAGAAGTCGCCATCTATGCGGAAGAATGCAGGCAGCTAGCACGTTCGTTAACTACACAGGACCAAGCACACCAATAGGACAGGACCGCAATGACGCCAACCTGCATCCCCAATCATATTCACCTGAAATATTGGTGTGGCTTCGCGTTGCCTCCTCAGCTCCAGGTTTTTTTTTCAAAGCTGCTGCCTAAGTATGAAGGCCCCTACCGCATCCTGCGTTAAGCATCCTCGATAAACTCTATTGTCGAGCCCGTACAGTAATTCACAAACCGCTACCATCGCGGCCGTGAGACTGTTCACGTCGACCGACTGAAGCCGCACTATGACCCACCAGTCGTACCTGTGCCTTAAATAGCCAGGATGGCTCCTTTTCCGTGAGGGAGTGATTTTTAGAATGAATAGGGTGCGATTAGCAGTGCCTGCAAAAGGCGAGGAAGGGGACCGTGGTTCAGGCTCGTGATAGCTTTGATTCAGATTGCTGAGCGCTTGACCTGTGTTCGTTTTCTTAATAAACGCGTCGCGGACTTAACGCTCAACGCGTACTACCAACAAATAAATATATATATTGTTAGGGCGTTTATTAGCCGGCAACGAGCAAGAATATACAATAGCGACCGTCACAGCCAAGCACGGGCACTGAGCGCGAGCGGCGTCCTTGTTGGGTAGCCCCACTAGAAGGTACTCAAGAGTTCGACCCATTTCAGAGTTCGGAGGCTTCGCTACAATATATATATATATATATATATATATATATATATATATATATATATATATATATATATATATATATATATATATATATATATATAGGGGAAAGAAGTGTATACCTAAGGGCTCGTTTTTCCGTGTTTTAACACAATATTAATGAGATATAACAGACAGTAATGCCAAGGATTGTACAGGGGAAGTTATTAAAACCAATGGAATGTAAATAAGAAGAAAGAAAAGTGGATGAAAAAATTACCAACTGTGAGCAGGAATCGAACCTACGACCTTCGAATTAATTCGAAGGTCGTAGGTTCGATTCCTGCTCACAGTTGGTAATTTTTTCATCCACTTTTCTTTCTTCTTTTTTACATTCCATTGGTTTTAATAACTTCCCCTGTACATTCCTTGGCATTACTGTCTGTTATATCTCATATATATATATATATATATATATATATATATATATATATATATATATATATATATATGTGACGCATTCACAAGGTGATTCTAGGAGAAGCCGACGAAGAGGAAGTGCGCGTGCATTAGAATAAACGCATGGCATCTGGACCACGACGCGTCTCCATTTTGTAGCGTCACACAAGTCGACAGGATCGACCTCATCAACGCGCCATGGCTAAGCCAAAGCCTCCGCTCAACGTACAGAAGTTCAAGGGAACACCAGAAGACGTCCCCATCGACAAGTGGCTTCTTCTTTTCGACATGAAGACAGCCGAGGCATCATGGACTCACCGCAATCGGGTCAGTCACTTCAACGAATACATTGAAGGGGAAGCGTTCAAGTGGTACCTGACAGAGATTTTCGGCAACGGCGAGACAACTTGGGGCGATATCAAGCGTGACATGCAAGCCCGCTTTGCTTCGACTGACGGAGATGCCTTCCGTCTCTTCATTCACTACCGACTGAAAGAAGGGCAGACCATCAAGGACTACTACGACGAGAAAAAGCGACTTGGTTCCTTGGCTGACCTGAAAGAGTGCCACATCATTTCTGGACTGACTGATGGTGTTCCTCCTGATGTGGATCTGGCGCTCGCCGGACTGTCTTTCAACTCGTCATTAGAGTGGCTCACCGCTGCTCAACGGGTCGAGACATCTTTAAAACGGGAGAGAGGAGTTTCCTTTACTCGTAACGCTAGTATCACATCAAGAGCTCCACGTCTCTTCAGCAGATCGCAGCAACCGACAATAACTATTCAACCGCGTGCCCCACGAACTACGCCCAACCATTCTGAAGAATGCACATCAACATTTTGGGCATGTCGGAGTGAAGAAGACGCTATCACTCCTGTCTCCGCATTATTATTGGCCGCATATGGTAACCGATGTTTCCACTTACATTCGGCATTGTGATACATGCCAGAGATGCAAGAAGACGAAAGCAAAAAAGTTTGGGACGCTTGAATCACTGCCTCCAGCTGAAGAGCCCTTCGACCTCATTGCAATAGACACCATAGGAGGATTTTCTGGATATGGCTCGTCAAAAAGGTTTATACACTTGGTTATTGATCATGCAACTCGCTACGTATGGGCGTTTGCTCATAAAAGTGAGAACAGCGACGCCTACATTTCTTGCTTAAAAACAATTTTCGCTTCTGGAAAACCACGGAAACTCCTTTCAGACCGTGGAACAGCATTTACCGCAGGAAAATTCAAGCAGTTTTTAAAACATAATCGTATACACCAACTATTCACCTCATCTCATCATCCACAATGCAACGGCATGAACGAGCGGACAAACCAGACTATCGTAACGAGGCCTAAATGTAAGATCAATGACGAACCACAGAAGTCTTGGACTAAGCTGCTTCCGGAGGTAATTGACGAATACAACAGAACACCCCACGAAGTGACCGGCTACACACCTTCCTTCCTGATGTATGGAATTCCATGTTATCCTACTGTACTGGAACAACGAGAAGAAACCGTCGAAGAAGCGCGAAAAACTGCAGTTACCAATTCTATCGCCTACCATAATAAGAACAAAGTCATTTATGATAGAAAATTTCTTCCAATTGAGTTCCAAGTTGGTGACTTTGTCCTTTACGAGACACCATGGCATCCCAACAGCGGCAAACTGAGTTCTGTCATGGAAGGACCATACAAGTTTCTACGCAAGGTCTCAACAGTGAACTATGAGATCAACCGCTCCGTGCTACCCTTACGTAGAAACTCTGACATTGTGCATGTTAGCAAACTGCGGCGTTATTTTGAACCTTCTGAACTGAGACTTTCTCGAGGGGAGGGGGAAGTGTGACGCATTCACAAGGTGATTCTAGGAGAAGCCGACGAAGAGGAAGTGCGCGTACATTAGGATAAACGCATGGCATCTGGACCACGACGCGTCTCCATTTTGCAGCGTCACATATATATATATATATATATATATATATATATATAGGCAAGAAAGGGACGACGAAACTTTCATGGCAGCGTCTTTACTAAACGTTTTCAGCTGTTGGACCAGCTGAAAACGTTTAGTAAAGACGCTTCCACGAAAGTTTTGTCGTCCCTTTCTTGCCTACAATACGTCGGGTCCCTCGTGAATGACGTTCAAAGAATCTGGTATATATATATAGATATACATATACATGTATATGTATACGCACACATATATATATATATATATATATATATATATATATATATATATATATATGTTAGAGTTGTACGTCGAGAAAGGTTCAGACGCAGCTTGGCAAAATGTGATTTACCAGGAAAGTCTGGCTAATGGCGAGCAGTGTTCGCGAGCTACTACTACAGCCACTGATCATCATCGTCTTCCTCATTACCAGCAGAGCGCCCGTTGTTCAGATTCATTACAATTACTCCCCGCGAAATAAGGAGCCATGCTGGTGACCTATGGACAAGTAAACACGGGAGGGTCGTAGCAAGGTTTAAGTCTCGAGACGTGGACAATTTCCTGGCCACGACGACGTTGGTCAGAAGATGGCTCCAGTGGCTCGATGAGGTAATTCACCGGTGACGTTTTTTTGTAGGACACGATACGGTCCGTGATTCTTGGGGACCAACTTGGTAGAAAAGCCAGGTGTAGCAGAAGGGACATGCAGCCAGACGAGTGAACTTGGATCGTAGGAAGTATTGTTATTTGATGCGCCATGGTGGTACTTTTGGCGTCCTTGGTCTTGGGTTGTGAATGATCTTGCCAGTTGGTGGTATTTTTCAGCGTATGTAGCGGCTTGAGACAAAGTCGTGGACTCTGAGGAGTCAGGTTCGTACGAAAGATTGGTGTCTATAGTGCAAGAAGGTTCGCGTCTGTAAAGGAGGAAAAGAGGAGAGAACCCAGTAGTGCTTTGAATGGCGGTATTATAGGCGAACGTGATAAACGGAAGCTCTCGGTCCCAATTGGAGTGGCCTGACGACATATACATAGACAGCATGTCACGAGGGGTGCGGTTGAAGCACTCTGTCATTCCATTGGTCTGAGTATGATAGGCGAGTGTAGTGCGGTGAACGACGTGGAACTCGCGCAGCAATGCTGCGAGGACGTCTGACAAAAATACGCGACCACGATCGCTCAGTAACTCCCGAGGTGCTCCATGACGTAATACAATGTCGTGAAGAACAAAAGTCACAACGTCTTTTGCTGTAGATGAGGGAAGGGATGAAGTTTCGGCATACCGCGTGAGATGGTCGACGGCAACTATGATCCTGCGGTTACCGTCAGCAGTGTTGGGAAAGGGACCATAGATATCGATACCGACGCGGTCGAATGGTCGGGATGAGCATGGTAAGGGTAACAAGGCACCGCTGGCGTGATAAGGGGGAGTATTTCGTCTCTGGCACGTCGAGCAGGCCCGAACGTATTGTCTTACGAAACGAAACATGCCACGCCAGTAATATCGGAAACGTATTCGAGAGTAAGTCTTCAGGAAACCTGCGTGGCCACATTTGGGGTCGTCATGAAACGTGGAACGAATTTCGGATCGCAGATGACGTGGAATCACGAGTAGCCACTGACGTCCACCGGGTGCGTGGTTGCGTCGGTACAGCACGTTGTCGCGAGTGGTGAAGTGCTCGACTTGCCGACGCAACGTGCGCAACGTCCGCCCAGCCAGGATGTCTAGGGGGAGAAGGAATAAATGAGGAAGTACAGGGAGGTGAGCCAGTTCTCAGACCGGCTGGCTACCCTGTACTGGGGAAGAGGGTAAAGGAGATAAAGAATGAGAGAAAAGAGACATTGTAAAAAAAGGAGAGAGAAGGTCATCAGACGACCCACGACGCTGCTTACAGTCTGTCTCTAAGACTACTTGCCCGCAGAAAGCGCAACAACGCTCTCAATGCCTTGCTTGCAGAGGACGGTCTCGGCCAGTGTACTAATACTCTTTCTTCCGACAATTGGCGATTGTCTATTTTATCTAAAGCTTTCGGCAGTTCTTTTCATGGCACGCTGAAGCGAGGACACTCGCAGAGAAGATGGGAGAAAGTCTCTGCGCAGCCACAGTTGTCCCATGTCTGGCTGCTGGCCACTCCGATTCGAAACGAATAAGCATTCGTAAAGGCCACCCCAATCCACAGGCGGCACAAAAGTGTCTTTTCTGCTCTGGTTATTCCTGATGGAAGACGGGGCTGTAGGTGTGGGTCCAAATTATGAAGGCGGACGATGGTGAATGCCGGTGAATTCCACTGAGTGATCGTCAGTTTCCGTTATTGACAATGGTATAGCTACACAAGGGGCATCATCATGAGCCGTTCGGGCTGCTTCATCTGCAAGCAGTTTCCATCAATGCTGCAGTGGCCTGGTATCCATTGATACGCTATGTCATGTTTTTCTCTATAGCCCGGTGATGAAGCAGTCGTATTTCAGCACTTAGCTGTTCGTTTCGTACATGACGATATGGCGAGGCAATGCCCTGGAGAGCTGCTTTAGAATCGGATAATATTGACCATGTCTGTTGCGGTTCTTCAACTAGGAACTCCAGAGCGGCACGAATGGCGGCGAGTTCTGCCGCCATGCATGATGTCAGATGCGAGTTTATGAACTTTATCGTGATGGCTTTCTCCGGAATTACAACTGCGCCTGTTGAACTTGTCGAAGTGACCGACCCATCCGTGTAAATGTGAATGCGTCCACTGTGTTTCTCATGCAGAAACAATAATGTTGTTTGTTTTAGGGCCAAATTTGACAAATCTTTCTTCTTTTGCATTCTGGGGTTGATTATCAGGGCTTCCAGTGGATGTAGACACCACAATTGTAACGACGGTCTTGCTGCGTGAGTGAAGTTCGTGGGAATCACCGTGCGATGTGGGGCAATAATAGAGCAGAACGCAGAGCGTGGCTTGAAAGTTGGAAGGGAGGCGAGGTGATGCGATTGAATCCGGGTGGCATGTCTTATGTGCGTTCTTAAAGCATCTACACGAATGTAGGTTGTGATAGGGTGTTCATGAGCGATTGCGACAGTCGCTGCTTAGGATGCGCATCTCGGCAGCCAGAGGCATATTCTCAGTGCTTGAGCTTGTGTTCACTGGAGGATGTGTACGTTTGTTATGCGGGTCTTGCCAAGTACAAGTAGGCTGTAGCGCATGAAGCAAAGAAAAAGTGCAGCATACAGTTGAAACGTGGCTAGTACCGATGCACCCCATGATTTTCCCGTAAAAAACCTTAGGACGTGGGTGATCATGGTCACTTTCTTCTTCATGTAAGCGATATAAGGGCTCTAAGACAGGTCACGATCTATTATTACTCCCAAGAAACGGTGAGTCTTTTGATAGCTGATCGTGTGTCCATTAATTCTGATGTGGCATGGCGTCATTGTCTTGCGCGTAAACGCTACCAGTGAGCATTTCTCAGATGACAGCTCCAGTCTTCGTCCTTGAAGGTAGTTTGACGTCAGTGTAGCCGCTGTCTGAAGCTTGGCTCGTACGTGTAGACGCGTGACCCCTGATGCCCAGATGCAAATGTCGTCTGCGTATATCGACAGATGTACGGAGTGTGGCAGGACGTCAACGAGGCCGATGAGCGCAAGGTTGAAAAGTGTGGGGCTTAGGACCCCACCTGGAGGTAAGCCACGATAAGTATGATGTTGCCTTGTTGCGCCATCTTCTGTCTAAATGAAGAAGGTTCTGTTCTTCAAATAGCTGTACATCCACTAGAAAACGCGGCCTCCCAATCCAATGCTGCCCAAGGCGTCCAGGATGGTTTCTTGCAGTACATTGTTTTATGCAGCCTTATTATCCAAGAAAAGTGCCGCTGATAATCTCTTTAGGCCTTTCAGCTGTTGTACAGACGTGACAAGATCAGCAACATTGTTTATGGAAGACCGTCCACGTCGAAAGTCGGTCAAAGCATCGGGGTATATATTGTTATGTTCCAAGTACTACTCCAGGCGAGTCAGTACCATTCTCTTCATCACCTTTCCAAAACAACTGGCAAGCGCGATGGGGCGATGGGAGGCCATGTCCAGAGGCGATTTGCCTGGTTTTAGCAGGGGCACAAGGCGGCTGCACTTCCACGAAGGAGGAACCAAACCGTTGCTCCACGAGTCATTGTATACAGCTAGAAGGGCACACCGAGCTCTTCGTCCTAGGTTAGCAAGGGCCATGTAAGTGACTCCATCGGGTCCAGGCGATGACGAGCGCTTTCATGCTGCAAATGCTGCCTGAAGCTCCTCTAGAGAAAACTTATTGTCCATCCGAGTGTCTCTGGACACAGGCGCGTTTCGTAGGTTACTCAAGTTGATCCAGGACCCCTTGTTTGCAACCCTGGCACAGAAGTCTTCCGCTACATCAATTTCACGCTGGCTTTGGTGGAGAGCAATGCATTTGAACGTACGAAGCGGTTGTGGCAATGTTTGAGGCCACGGATTATTCTCCATATTTGCGAAAGAGGTTTGTGGGAATCGAGTGACTCGCATAGTGATTTCCATCGTAGTGACTGTAGTGCATTGATTCGACGTCGAATCTTCTTTTGTAGACGTCTCGCTTCCCTCAAGTCGTAGATGGATTTCGTGCGCCTATAACGTCGTTCGGCGCAACGATGGATTGCCCGAAGTCGCTCCAACTCCACCTCATATTTGCAAAAATCTGGCAAAGGTCCACAATTAAACGTTGCCTCTTGGATAGCGGCCTTCATTATACCTTCTATGCTTTCAAGAGAACCTTCTTGGTTTCTGTCGCATTGCTTCTCTGTGGATGATATGTACTTTGACCAGTCTATCCGTGAAGCGGGTGCGGTTTGCGACTTGCTTAGCCCCTTGATCTTTATATGGGTGGGGATGTGGTCACTGCCATGCGTTTCATTGTCCGCAAACCACTGCACCTTGGTACTAAGGTTACTTGACAGAAAAGTTAGGTCGAGACAGCTACTATATGTCAGACCCCGTAAAAACGTGGGAGTGCCGTCATCGAAGCAACCCAAGGGTCCTTGCGTTGCTCAGAGGGCATGTCGGCGATGGTGACGGCAGTGGCATCACAGGTTCGAATTTCGCAGCAGTCAGGGTCAGGGGGTAGGAGCGAACGGAATAGGGCATCTGCGTCCGATTGTTTCCGGCCAGAGCGATAGACCACGCGAATATTATACTCTTGGAGGCGTAATGCTCATGGGGCGAGGCGACCGCTTGAATCCTTGAGTGATGACAACCAGCAGAGGGCGTGGTGATCAGTCACGACGGTGGTCAGTCACGACGAAAGGCTTTAGGAGAGGTAGTGAGCAAAATATTAATCGATGGAGAAGTTACTGATGAATGGAAACTTAGCAGGATGAGGATGATCTATAAAAGAAAGGGGGACAAAGCTGACATGAACAACTACCGTCCTATAACAGTGACAACAGTGGCCTACAGGCTGGTGATGCAGATTATAAAGGAAAGACTACAGGCATGCATAGAGGATGAGGGGGTGCTGGGGGGAACTGCAGAATTGGTTTCGGAAACACAAGAGGTTGGAAGACAATCTGTTCTCACGGACGCAGTGCATCGAAATAGCAGAAAGGGAACACAGGCCTCTGTGGCTAGCATTTTTGGATATCAAGGGAGTGTACGATAGCATGGTTCAAGAGGAATTGTGGGGAATACTGGACACACTGGGCGTGGATGATGTAGTCACTGATATTTTAAAGGATATCTATAAAGGCAACAAGGTAATTCTAAAGTGGGATAACAAGTATCCAAGCCTGCAGGGGTAAAATGGGGGCTTAGGCAGGGGTGTCCCCTGTCACCTTTATTATTCATGATGTACCTACAAGGATTAGAGGCCAAATAAGAGGAAAGTGGACTGGGTTTCAACCTCTCTTTCGTCAAACAAGGAAAACTCATTGAAAGAGCACTTCCAGCATTCATGTACGCAGATGATATAGTGCTAATGGCCGACAACAAGGAAGATTTGCAGAGATTGGTGGACATCTGCGGTAATGAGGGAGATAGGTTAGATTTTAGATTCAGTAAGGAAAAATCAGCAGTCATGATTTTCAATGACAATGAAGGTAGTGAGCTTAGAATACACGAGGTCACGCTAGAGATAATATATAAATACAAATATCTGGGCGTATGGATAAGCAATGGGGCCGAGTACCTAAGGAAACACGAAAAATACGTGTCGACTAAATATAACAGGAATGCAGCGGTATTGAAAAACAGGGCACTGTGGAATTACAATAGGTATGATATTGTGAGAGGAATATGAAAAAGGGTCATGGTTGCTGGTCTGACGTTCGGCATTGCAGTCTTGTGCATGAAATCAGAAGTTCAAGCAAGATTAGAAATTAAGCAACGTGGAATATGTAGGCTTGCCTTAGGAGCTCACGGGAATACACCAAATCAGGGAGTACAAGGTAATATGGGATGGACATCATTTGAGCGCAGGGAAGCTAGCAGTAGGGTAAAATTTGAGCAGCAATTGAGAGAAATGGGGGAGGAGCGTTGAGCTAGGAAGGCATTCAGCTACTTGTGCATGAAGAATATCGACACAAAATGGCGGAAACGAACCAGAAAATTGACTTGTAAATACTTTGAAAACAGCAGGGGCCAAACAAAAAAAATTATCGGTTAAGAAGAAGGTGAAGAAAGCCGAGACGGAAGAATTGGCATGATTAAGAAGTCTGCACTAGAGATCTATCGAACGTTCAGGCAGGAAATTGCCAAGGCCAGAATCTATGATAATACTCGGGGTAGTTCCCTACTGTTTGAGGGCAGGACGGCAATATTGCCAACCAAGACATATCGGGCCAAATACGAAGAGGTAAACATGGTATGCAGTGCGTGTGGAGAAGAAGAAGAAACTGCGGAACACTTGATAATGTTCTGTAAAGGGCTTCACCTTATAGTTCAGGATGATGGCACAGAGTTTTTCAAAGCACTGGGGTTTAGGGACACTATAGGCAAAGTAGACTTTATGCGGGTAGAATTAACTAGAAGGAGGTTATGTGATTGGTGGATAAAGTCAAGGCATGAGTGAAAATAAACCCTTTACTACAAAGTACGAATCCTGAACCTTACTATGTAAGAGAAAAAATAGATCTAGTTTTTGTTTATTAGGTATTGCAGCTTGGTGACGCTACCCACCGCCCGACCTAAAGGGTACAGCCATATACATTCATCCATCCATCCAACGTCAAAAGGGTGCCCGTACACGTAAGGTCGAAATTTCTGTATCGTCCAAATAATGGCGAGGCATTTCTTTTCAGTGACGGAATAGTAGATTTCGACTTTGCTAAGAGTTCGGCTTGCGTAGGCAACCACGTACTCTTGGAAGCCGTCTTTCTGCTTGCAAGAATAGCGCCTAGCCTGACACCACTAGCGTCGATGTGGATCTCTGTGAGGGCCGATGGGTCGTGGTGTCGCAGAATAGGCGGCGACGTGAGGAGGCGGCGCAGTTCATTGCAAGAATCGTCACACGTGGCAGACCAGGCTGAAAAGTCTCTAGAGCCGGTGAGGAGCTTGGTCAAAGGAGCGATGATCGTCGCGAAATTGAGGATGAAGCGCCGTTAGTAAGAGCAAAGGCCTATGAAGCTTCAGAGCTCTTTCATGATGGTCGGTTTGGGAAATGCTCGAACGGCTATAAGTTTGGCAGGGTCAGAAAGAATGCCGTCTTTTGAAACCACGTGGCCAAGGATCGTAAGCTTTCGAGCGGCAAAATGGCACTTCTTCATATTCAGTTGCAGCCCCGTGACAGATATACACGCGAAGACTTTCTCGAGGCGGGTTAACTGGGTTGCGAAATCAGTTGAAAAGACGACAATGTCATCTAAATAACAAAGGCTAACGTTCCATTTGAGGCCTCGAAGGATAGAGTCCATCATTCGCTTGAAAGTAGCTGGTGCGTTGCAGAGGCCGAAGGGCATGAGCATGAATTCGTAAAGACTGTCGGGCGTGATGAAAGCTGTTTTTTTTCACGATCGGCCTCTGCCATGGGTACCTGCCAGTATTCAGAGCGCAGATCTCTAGCAGAGAAAAATTCGGCTCCCTGTAGGCAGTCCGAGGCATCGTCAATGCGTGGCAGCGGATAGACATCCTTGCGCGTGATTCAGTTGAGACATCGGTAATCCACGCAAAACCTGATGGATCCGTCCTTCTTCTTCACCAGCACAACTGGAGAGACCCAGGGTCTGCTTGACGGTTCAATTATGCCACGTGTCAGCATGTCGTCAACCTGTTCATTGATGGCACGGCGTTCGGTAGTTGACACACGATATAAACGCTGCCGTAATAGCGTCTCTTGACCGGTATTTATACGGTGAACAACAGATGACGCTCGACCTAAGGAAGTCTGATTGTGGTCAAACGAGGCTCGAAAACGCTGGAGGAGCTTGATCAGCTGTTCTTGCTGCCCAGGCGTGAGGTTGCAATCAATGGACTTGCGGAATACATCCATAGGTTCATTACCGTAAGTTGCGGGTGTAATGGTACAAGTCGGTAAAAATAGCTTGTCTGGATAGATCGGGTCCTCGAAAATACAATTTAAGGCCCGAGGCTTCCCAGACACTCGACGCGTAGCAGGATGTATGGACAAGCAGAAACGTTTTACGCATAAAGTACCGCCGAACCATTGGAAATTTTGATGACGGTAAACGGGAGGACGATGGTTCAGTGGTGCACACTAGCTATAGTTGTTTGGAACAGGAGCGTCGAGTTAGTGGCAGCAGCGGAAAACACATCCACTAGGACGGTGGACAAGGGCGCGATGCGGACGTCAGCTGCGGCGAACACTTTTGAAGGACTGTGGTGGTCGATATCAAGGCACGGATTCGTCAACGTGAGTTCAGCACGAGCGCAGTCGACGAGGGCCTGATGGGTAGGAAGGAAATCGCATCCTAGTATGGCGTCGTAAGATGGACGTGGAAGAACAACAAAGTTGACGGCGTACCAAACATCTTGAATATGAAATCGTGCTGTGCACTGAGCCGTCGGCGTGATGAAATGCGAGGCGGCTGTACGCAGAGCAAGATTAGTAAGCGGCGTTGTAACTTTTCTCAAATCGCGACACAGTTTTTCACTAATAACAGAAACGACGGCACCTGTGTCGACACGTGAACGTACAGCAACACCTTCTACTAGCACATCAATTTCGTTGGGCGGACAAAGTGAAGGTCTAGGAAAGTTCGACGACGACGCAGTTCTTGCCTCCGGAACTGCGGCTGTCAGTTTTCCTCTCGAGCGGGGCTCGTGCGCCGAAGATCGGGGAGACAGATCAGTGACGGGGTGGTAATGACCGGCGAGAATCGACAGGGCACAGGGCGTCGTGGGGACAATAAGTCGGTGATAGGAGAAGATGGTCGCTGATGATTCTGGGCAGCCTGGTAATTCGCAGAATTCCTATGGTCTGGAGGCTGGAAGTTGCGACGGCGACAGTAGCGTGCTATATGTCCCTCGAAACCACATGCAAAACAGATGGGTCGATTATCGAAGCTGCGCCATGGGTTAACGACAGAAGGTGCAGGGGGCGAAACAGGATGGGGTGCCGTGTATGTAGGCAGCGTCGTAGGGTTGGAGGACCCGGTGCCCCGGTATGCGCCACAGACAGGTGGGGCTGGGGGTCTAGCAACGACGGCAGCGTAGGTAAGCGGCGTAGGGAAAGATGGCGATGGAGGCAGTGCCTGCGTGACCTGTGTCTCAATGACCTGGCGTAGATGTGGGTCTAACGAGGTCACTTGCGTGGATGCTTCGGCCACGAGAGAAAGATGACGCGCAACTTCCTCTCGAATAAATTGTTTGATTTGGGGCAGTAAGACGGTGTGATCAGCAGCGACGTCGTGTACGAGGGTGGAAACTTCAGCCGTATTTTCTGCGGCCCTGCGCGTCGAGACACGCTGCTTACGCAACTCGCCGTACTCCTGACAGAGCTGGACAACATCGGTGACCGTCTGTGGATTCATAGCGACGAGAATCTGGAAGGTATCGTCGTCAACTCATTTGATGATGTGCTTGATTTTGTCGCGTTTGCTTAGAGATTCTTCGACGCACTTGCAAAGAGATATCTTCAATGTAACTCGGAAAAGTCTTGTCCCTGCGCTGGACTCGACTACGGAGACGCTGTTCCGCGCGAAGCCGGCGCACGGTGGGACGACCGAAGACCGTGGCGATGGTGGTCTTGAAGGCAGACCAGTTGGTGATTTCGGCTTTGTGGTTCTTGAACCAGAGGCTGGCTACACTAGCGAGGTAAAAGCGCAAGTTTGTGAGCTGGTCGCAGGCGTTCCACTTGTTGGAAGCGCTTACGATTTCGTACTCGTCGAGCCAGTCCTCGATGTCTTGTTCGTCGTTGCCGCGAAACATCGGTGGGTTGTAACAACAGTACTGAAAGTTGGGCGAGTTGGTACTCATTCATGATTTCTTTGCGAAAACACGTACATGGACACAAGGAAAAGAGGCAACCAACACGGGCGCAAACTCTGGGCGTCTGCAGATGCGGGAACTCTTCAATTTTTGTTGTTTTGTGGTTCTTATCATGACGTAGCGCTGAATAAGCTTGCTTTGGGTTATCTCGTTTGTTCCTGGATCCACCGAGGGGGGGGGGGGCGGGGGGCGTATGGGGTACGTGAAGATATAAGTACAGTTCGTTGTTCAAAATAAACCAGTTGTGAGTTGGCGCCCGTGTTGTTTGCCTCTTTTTCTTGTGTCCGTGTACGTGTTTGCGAAAAGAAGTCATGAATCGGTGGGTTGAGTTGCCGATACACGCCAGTACAGTAGACTGTCGTTGGTAAGGCAGCTTGGGAAGGGAGAGGAGCAGTCATGGTGAACGGTGAGGGCAGCGTCCGATTCCGAAGTGCCAGGTTGATGGGAACCCCGGCTCCTCCACAACTTAAATTAGAGGTGTTGTACGTCGAGAAAGGTTCAGACGCAGTTTGACAAAATGTGTTTTATGAGGCAGGTCTGGCTAACAGCCACCGATCATCATCGTCTTCTTCATTACCAGCAGAGTGTCCGTTATTAAGTTTAATTATATATATATATATATATATATATATATATATATATATATATATATATATTCCTGATCATGGCTGGTTATTTTTTCACCCACTTTTCTTTCTTCTTATTTACATTCTATCGGTTTTTAATAACTACCCTATACATTCCTTGGCATTACTGTCTGTTAGATCTCATTAATATTGTGTCAAAACACAGAAAAACAAGATATATATATATATATATATATATATATATATATATATATATATACCCACGCACTGCTAGGCATGGGAACTAAGAGATTGAAACTACTTCGTCAGCTCAAGTCCGTCGTGTCACTACGCACCAAATGTTTGCTTGCGCAGACCCACCTGCGGGGGACAGTGAGAGTTGTTATAAGATCAGAACACGGGTCAGGAGCGGCACCGTAATTTTTCGCCACTGCCATCGGTGTGTGTCCGTAGACAGTATCGCAAGAAATAAAAAAAAGTCTGAGTAAACTAAAACACCAAGAACACAACAAAATTTCAACCAGGGTCCAGTCTGTGCCTGTCTTGTATTCAACACTGAGCAACGCCGGTGCTTCTAAGCTGGGCTTAGGCAGGCTTGATATCCGGAAAAAATTGCGTTAACATGCGTAATAAAACGTTTTGGAACATTAAATCAACAACCAGTTGCCACAGAATGCTATATGCTCAAGAAGTGGGTTGTCAAAATGCTCCAACCCATTAAAAACATGCGCTTCGTCGCCCATTAACTTTGGTGCACACCCACTTCCGGCATGATCCATCATTGTCATCCTTTGCATAGAAAATGGGCCGAAATCGCTAGCAAGTGTGATGCGGCCACAAAGCTTCTCCGAAGGATGGCGAAGGGTCGCATAAGAATGCTGACCTACCACACAATAATGTTATTATTTATGGCGTATTAGGAACCCAGCAAGTGTTCTTGTCGCCGTTACCCAAAGAGAGTTAATAGAAGTCTCTGAAAGGGTGCTCTTCAAGTGCACAGGCCTGGCGGTTATTTTGTCGAAGTGCTCGTATTTTGTCATACTTACGATCTGCGAGCGAAAAAATTTATGAAAACCAATTAGAAATCGGTATTTAGGCCCGAGTTATACTATTTTTTCCGTGAAGTAAGCTACTACTCTCTTTGGTGGGGTAGGGCTACCGTGCTTTCGGCAGCGTTATGTTACCCTGTGGATGGGGAGCACTTTGAAACGTTATGAGGAGGAGAAATCAGTATACTTTGCTTCAAAAGGAGTTGACTTACTCTAGTAAAGAAAGGGAAATTCGGACAAGAAAGTACATTCCGAGGAGAGTGCCCAGCACACTCTTAGTTGTTTTGCGTATATCTAAGAAAAATGGTACTCAAGGAATACTTACAAGCCTCTCGTAGATTTTAATTATAAAACGTATCAAAGCTACGCACAGATGGTGCAAAAGTGATATTGCAGTGGAGCGGGTGGAATTTTCTCTCCTCCTCATTTTTTTCCCTCTTGCTTTTCTCGGGCCATCAATCTAGCTTTTTTTTATCTTCCATTTTCTTGTTACTTTATTCTCTGACTCTTCATTCATCTCTGTTTCTCGCTCTTTTTTAATTTTATTTATACTTTCTCGCCATCTTTTCTTTTCATTCCTTCGTTTTTATTATTTTTCTATTTCTTTTTTTGGTATGTTCAACTGTCTTCTTTTTTCTCGTCTCGTCACCCTAATCTCTGCTCTAATTTCCCTCACTTCCTTTTTCTATCCAGTTACTTTACGGTACTTAACAAAAATTTTCGCCATTAAATTTACATCTTTCTCTATTTTTCTTCCTCTCTCTCTCTCTCTCTGTAGCCTTTGTCTCGCCTATTGTGGCATTTTGCACCAAAATGTTCAGCCCCTCTGATTTGGGTGTGAAGCATCACATGAAGAAGACAACGACGATAAAATAGATGACGAGGAAAGCCCGTGTTGGATCATGATGACGTTATCCACGTCACAAGCCATACCACAGTTGAGCGCTCGAAAAGACTCCACCACCTGGCGCCCTTTATTCTGCAGAGTGCAGGGCCTCTAACAATTGATCTCCACTGAATTGCGACTGCCGTGGCCGGTATCTAACCAGTGATCGTTGGACAGCATTACAGCGCCATAACCCTATATACTGCTGCAGGAGAATTTTGTGCATTCTATAGTATTAGGGCGATAGCTATTGACTGCCAATCACTTTATACGAATGTTATACAAATATATCAATTAACCAATGAACGCTTCTCAAAACTACGTCACCATGCAAGGAAGAACACTCCCGAAACGCGACACAATCTGCGCAGAGGCTCACATATGCAAGGTGGGAATGCATGAGACAGTGTGCTTTCCTAACCTAATCTACACAAATTGAAGTGGAAAATCAACTTTTCAGCAAAGTTTCATTCATATAATGATAAGTGACTGAATCATATAATGATGAGCAAGTATTATTATAGCAAATACAGTTATGAACAAAGAAGAAAAATTACACAGGCGTGCCCTTATTTCTTCAAGCTAAAAAGCCTTGTTCAGGTTAACAGTTTTGTACTCTTTTGGGCAATGTATTAGCATGGCCGAAAAATTGTGCCAGAGCTCTCGAACAGATAACACCAACTAGGGCACGTAGTTGCCGCAGTAAACAAAGCAAACTGTAGGCCCGTAAACATGAAGCAATTTATTAGATACACTGGTGCCTCGGAAAGAGTTACACTTAAAGTGTGCAGACGGTAGTCAGCACAGTCATCAGTAGGCGATAACCTCATCACGCGTGAAATGTGTTTGCTTCTATGCATGCCTGTAGAACCTTAGCGCTATCGCTGATGGTTCTGTTAGGGCCAGAATAAATATCTCGGCTTGCATCCGGCGTGTAACCTTAACAGACAAGTTCAAAACTTTCAATCGTCAAGTCCCTCTTTTACGTTTCCGCGCAGCATTCAAACGATTTCGGGGGGCAAATATGGATTACAAAGACAAACAAATATTCACTGGTCCCTAATACCCAACACCACTGGAAGGCAAATGTCATCTTCCGTTTCCTTTCAGTCCTATCTTGTTTCTGCTTTCTTCGCAAAAGTTTTTGAACCTGGCAAGGTTTTGACTGCATTCGAGATAGGTGGTGCCATACTTTGTCTTGCTCAGCCTCCATGATCGGCACACCGTTGTCTAAGCTGTGACAAGCTGTGACGACTTCACGATGTCATAAATTTCGGTGATCTCTAACGTCTTCACAAGGTGAAGGTTTTCGGCATCACTCGTGTTGACGCTGACGACATGGGATGCTGGGCGATTTTCTCTTCTATTTTGAGGCATCTAAAGTTCTAGCCCTAATTAAAAAATAATCGCACCTTACACTTTTAAGCTGTGAGCCTTCTTTGAGATGGCTTTTGCTCAAGGATCAATGGTTTAGACTCGTATACTGATGACTTCAAATGAGCCGACAATTTTTCATGAAATCAGCACTGTAACGCGGCTATGCACTGCATCGGGTGTTCGCATCTAGCGTTTATTATGAACACTTCATTCTTCAGTAATATTGAAGCTTCTCAATTAATAAGGCACTGATTTGCTCTGGGAATTGCTGACAGTCTTTGTGGGGGGAAAATCAAATACAGCAAAATTGAAAACAAGAAGTGCACGTGGCAGCAGGCAAAATATTCTGTACATTTTTTTATTACTGCATCGACTATTTTGTGGACAGCAAGCAATATTGTACTGGGAAATCATTTTTATTGTGATAACAATTGTATGGACCCGCTTGGCTGGATTTTGTCACCGGTGTCGGTGTTGGCGTTACTGTCACTCACCATATATGTAAAGGTATTTATACATAAAAAGATGGAAAGAAAAAGAAGCCAGAAAAAGACTCTGGCGCACGAAATCGAACGTGAAACCTCTGAATCGCGAATGCGAGCTGTTAGCCACTGAGCCACGAACCAACTACCGCTCGCAACGGGCATCTCAGGAGGAACTATCGCGTTTTCAGCATTAGCAGCAACATGGTGCATTGAGTGTGCATCGCGACGTTGTCAGAACGTGGCGGAAGCACCCTTTCAACTCCCACGCGTACTCTGCCCCATAGAGAGGGGTCAAAGTAGATCTAACGCGTGCGCTTATCTCGCAGTGGGTACAATCGTACATCTTAGTTTGCCTTGGGCTGTCACCGGAACCATTCTGTTGTAGTTACCGGGCGCGCAAAGGTCACTGCATTCGTTGCACAATCTTCGTTTGTGAAAAGAGCGCGCTTTTCAGACACTGCGAAGTAACAACTGAGACAGTTATTCGCTTTCATCTATACCTGTAAGCACGTTTCGTGCATCATTTGTGCGTGAGAAATGCGGGGCGCGTTTTGATCTGCTTGCCATTTTGCGCTTGGCCTTCATGTTTGTTGCTATCATGTCAATAGCTTCACCTTTGCGGCAAAGCTATGACGTTTTTTTTCTTTTGCTGTGAAGAACTGGGCAGTATTTAAAAAAACTTGCATTCGACTGACGCAAGACAGACGTGGTATGTAAACTACGTGCGCAAGTTCGAGTGCCCGCGTATACCAGCCACCCGATCACGATACAAGAAAAGGCCGGGACGGTCCACGCCTCTTCAGCACTGGGTTTTGGTGAAGAAGTTGGGCACCGCTCGAGGGCTTATCGATGATTGACTCCTCTTTCAGATCGCCTATTAGGACACTGCTACAATTTCCAAATGCTTTTCGGGTACAACCTAGCCACATAAACAGTATTTCTTAAACCATCTGATATGCGTTACAATTATGGGGGAAGTGCTGGGTGGACACCATGCCGTATTACTATGTTAGTGATGAAAAATTCAGCTACACTTATGGCTGTTCCCCTAGTGAGAGAGGCTGTCTCGGCATACTAGGGTAAATACATTGTCGCCACTACGATCTGTCGTTTGCCTAATGATGACGTAGGTAGTGGACCAAGTAGATCAATTCCTACTTGTTCGAACGGTGATTAAGGTCACTGAATCACCGTTGAAGGAAGCCTGCACGATTTAATTCAGGCGTTTTGCGTCTCTGGCAATCTCGACATGTCCGAACATAGTGCTGTACAGCAACTAGTAACTTATGCAAGTAGTACTTGGTACGGATGCGAGTCAATGTTCTATTCACTAGAAGTTGTCCTACTGCTGGGTCACAATGGCAGTCTTCCAGGATTTTGGACTGCAAGGCCGAAGGAATAACGAGCAGAAATTTCTCCCTGCTGTACTCGAGGTTTCTCTTGTATAGAACGTTGTTTCTCATCAGGTAGGACGACAATTCCCAGATGAAACCTCGAGGAACACGCACGGGTTGCCCTCCCAGAGGCTTGATCAGCTGAGGCAACTCCGCGTCGGACTGTTGATATTCAGTCATGTCTGTAGTCATGTCTGCAGTCAAGTCTGCAGTCATGTCTGAAAGTCGTCTCCATCTTGTACAGGTGCAGATTCGACTGGTACGCGTGGCAGGCAATCAGCATCGCTGTGATTGCGACCCGACTTGTACACGTCTGTGATGTCATACTCTTGCAACCTAAGGCTCCACCTGGCAAGTCGCCCAGAAGGGTTCCTTAGGCCCGCGAGCCAGGAAAGTGAGTGTTGGTCGCTCAGTGCTCGAAACCGTCTACCATATAAGTGCGGTGGGAATTTTCGTAGTGCCCATATTACCACCAGACATTCTTTTTCCGTCGTCGAGTCATTCATTTCAGCTCTCGAAAGAGTGCGGCTAGCATATGCAACCACTCGTTTTTCTTCGTTTTGTAGCAGAAGGAGGACGGTGCCTAAAACTGCTTGCGTCCCTGTGAATCTCTGTTTCGGCTTCTTCATCCAAGTGTGCAAGGACTGGTTGGTTTAGGAGTCGCCGTCGTAGCTCATTGAGCGCGTCTTCTTGCTCGCTTGTCCAGGTGAAAGGCATATCAACTTTCGACGGTCGGGTTGGTGGTTCCGCAATCTTCGAAGAAGTTTTGACGAATCGTCGTTAATAGGTGCAGCGCCTAAGAATCACCTCACAGCTTTTTTATCCGTCGGCCTAGGAACCTTTTTTACAGCTGTTCTCTTTTCCAGATAGGTCGGATGCTCTCAGAGCTAACCACATGGCGGAGAAAAAGCAGTTCATAAAAACCAAAATGACGTTTTTGGGAATTTATTGTCAGTCCTGCAGAACTAATAGCTTTGAGCGCAGTCTGTAGTCGTTCAACATGCTGATCGAAGGGGACCGAAAAGGTCACGACTTTATAGATATAAACAAGACAAAACTGTCTTTTTAACCTGGGCAGCACAGTGTCCGTAATCCGCTGAAATGTGGCGGGTACAAAACACAAGCCAAATTGGAGTACCTTGAACTCGTATGCTCATCGTGATCACGTTCGTCAGCCTTTATCTGCCAGTATCCGCTTCTCAGGTCTACAATCAGAAAAATATTTTCGCGCCTCATAGTACGTCAAGAGTGTCATCAATTTTTGGAAGTGGATAGACATCCCACTTTGGGACGACGTTCAATTTTTGGTAGTCAACGCAGCAGCGAAAAGTCTGATCCTTGAAAATGCGAACCAATTTTGAGTAAACTTTAGTGACTTTGAACGTATCTATCTATCTATCTATCTATCTATCTATCTATCTATCTATCTATCTATCTATCTATCTATCTATCTATCTATCTATCTATCTATCTATCTATCTATCTATCTATCTATCTATCTATCTATCTATCTATCTATCTATCTATCTATCTATCTATCTATCTATCTATCTAGCCGCTTACATTTGGGGGCCCTAGCGGCCACCCCCTTAACTTTGTGTCAACCAAAATTAGCATGGGAGGGTAAGATGGTTTGACGACAACGACGCACTGGTCAAGACATGAATATTGTCCCAATCGCGTCGCGTAGTCAGTCAAACACTTCCCACAAGACAGTGGTACATACTCAAGGGGGAGTATGTGCCGCTGTTATGCGGGTATGTGCCACAGGTGATTTAAAATTAGTGTCTACGCAGTAACGACGAGAACACACACAAACAGTTTTAACGCGCGGGCGTTAAAAACATATGAAATCTGTAGCGTCGACCTGACGAACGCCGAAATAAAATGTCAGGGTCTCAGTGGGAATCTAACCCAAGCAATCTGCGTGGCAATAAATCATTTTTCCTCAGAGCAACGCCAGGTCGCGGAACTACTTTTCAAATACACACTAATCTTCGTGAAACGTCAATAGTGGTTGCAGTGCTGTCTACCCAATTTTATAAACATTACATACGTACTCCATTGATACAGTCGTCAATTTCGGTTAGTCGCCATGCGCTGAAGTTGATTTATGTAGCAGTGTCCAGTGCCAACATCCTTGCGAGCATCAGCGCTTCATATCAGCTTCTAGTGTGTCTAGTAGGCATGTTCCATGCGGCATCGTTGTGCAAGTGCAAACAACTGGTTATATAAGCCTCTGCAACTATTCAACATATATCTCTGCGTGCAACATTTGTACATATATTTAGGTTCATTTCATGACGTGTCAATTAATACACAATCGCAGCACGGTCACCTTTCCTCCACAAGCTTCGCGTAACGCCGATTCCCAGGTTTGTGGAATATGCCTTTTTTTCTTTAACAGCACTACAGGTGACGCCCATGGGCTGGCGGATAGTCCATTTACGTTGTCACTAAGCATTTCCTCAAATTGGCCTCTAATGACTTCTCTCACTTGTGGTGACACTCGGTGCGGGTACTGGCAAATAAGTCTAACAAACTCAGTGGTTATGATGTGGTGCTTGGTGAAAGATGTTGTTTGTACTTTCGATGACGTAGAAAAACACGAGGCGTACTCCTGTATAAAACTCTCGATTTTCTGTTCCTGTTTGGGTGATAACTCAGCCTCAATGTAGATAAATCCATGCTGTCGGAGTGTAGTATGCACTCTAGGAATAATTAAAATCGGTAATCAGAACGTAACCGTGCAGGTGAGCAACAACAGTTCTCAGAGCAAGATGTTGTTGCACCTCAATTCGGAAATTTTTCATAAAGACAGTCACGCACCCATCCCTCATTTCTTCATTGTTATTGAATACATTGCTCCTTATGGTAACAGCGACGATGGTTTTTGGAGTGTTACATCGTCGCCTGCAATCTGGAGCGCATTACATCTTTCTTCACTCTCAAACGTCGCCATGGCGTGTTTCGTCGAGAACTAAGTGCACGTTTCCTGCAAATTTACCCCTGCGTGAGTGGCCTACAGTAAGTCCATTCCAATAAATACGTCTCTTGAGCACTCCGATGGAACAATAGAACTGGCGACGTGGTTGAAGCCGCGCATTCTGACTCTAAAAGTATACTTGTCTGCCGGGTCGATGAGGTGTCCCTCTGCAGCTCGCACTTGCGGTGCTATCCAAGGGGTCAAGACTTTCTTTAGCGTTTTGGTAAGTTTCCTGCTTCTGACGGAAGAGTCTGTACCTGCGTCTAACAAATTATTAGTTTCGTAGACATCTATAGGTACCAACAAGTCAGAAGCGACGTTTCCGTTTCCGCGCGTAGTCTTGTGTCCATCATCACAATTCTGAATCGGCACTGGAAGTTGTTTTCTTGCGTTGGCAATGGCCTTATCTCCACAGGTCACTGATTCTAGTCTCAAAGCGGGCCTTTGGGAAAGTCGCCTCGGAGTGTTTGAAGTTGGGTGCGAAATCGGAGACCAGTACCTCAGTGGTGCTGTCGACCGACACTGATGCTGCTGTGAGGAGCGAGTACCTCGACGCGTTGACGAGTACTTCTTGATTTCAAAAGATCATTCCGTAGTTCTTGGACAATCAGAGTTTATGGGAAAACCCCGAAGTCTCACTCGGTGATAGTCACACATGCGATCATTAGGAATGAATCTTGCCCCGATGGAGACCACACATTAAACCGCGTCAGCATCATTTCCTCTACGCATCGGGACGATGCTTTCTTGGAGGAAGGATGATGACGCAAGACAGACGTGGTAGTCAAACTGGGCGCGCCATCCATGCGCCCGCGTATACCAGCGGCCCGATGAACATATAAGAAAAAGCCGGGACGGCGCGTGCCTCTCACAGCCTGCATTTTGTTGAAGAAAAAGTGGGGCGCCGCTTGGGAACTTCTCAAAAGTTGACTATTTTGGGGGGTTACCTGTCAGGAACGCTGCTACATTTTCCTTCACTTTTCGGGCAAAAATAGCCCAATAAATAATTATTTTGACACCATCCCAATTGTGCGGTACAATATATACCATCTCCGGCAAACATTGTGTTTGTTGTTCTTCTATCGTGATACATCAGGGGATGAGTTATACTCATCCCCTGATGAAGGGAGGACTCCTCCCGAAACTGTTGGGGAATAAATATATTCACCTTGTTGACAAAGCTCCCGTTGTGCCATATCTCATACCTTCACGAAGACTAACTGGCCCATTGAATTATTACTCCCACTATATATATATATATATATATATATATATATATATATTATTTATTTATTTATTTATTTATAAATACTGCGATCCTTCAGCTGAAAGATCATGGCAGGGTGGGAAAAAAATGTTCGAGAATCGGTACATACAAAAAAATAATGAAAACACAATAAATCGTACGATTTGAATATACAAGGCGAAGGTTCACAAACGCTTATTTCAACAAATTTTTCGAGTAACATAACACATAATAACGTAACACGTAGAATACGGGTTATAAATTAACACAATAATTACAATAAAACAAATAATACAATGCAATGTGTAGTGATGGTTTAGGCGATGCTGTTTTCAAACAATGACAGTTTCTTCTGTAAAACGACATCATTTGTCAGGCTATTCCAGTCATTAATAGTTCTAGGGAAGAACGAATACTTGTGGCAGTTAATCCGTGAAGGTAAAGGAGTTATCGTTTTACTATGTCGCTTGCGAGTTGCGTAACCGGAAGAATACCGAAGAATGCCTGCATTGTCAACATTTAAATGACCATTTATTAATTGATAGAAAAACTTAAGCCGGCAAGTGCGGTTTCTGTCCACAACGGGTTGCAGACCGCTTTTTACCAATAATTCAGATACGGATGTTCTACCGTAGGAGTTATAAATAAAACGTAAACCCTTGTTCTGCACTTTTTCTAATTGATTAATATTACGTTTAGTGAATGGATCCCATATTATTACAGCATATTCCAACATTGGACGAATGAGTGTTTTATATGCCAACATGCGTACAGACGGGGTAGAATATTTTAAGGATCGCTTTAGAAAAAAAAGTTTCCGTAGACATTTACCTGTAGTTATATCGACGTGTTTGTTCCAGTTTAGATCATTAGTTATCCATACTCCAAGGTACTTGTATTCTGCAACTTCTGTAAGATTGACGCTATTTGTGCCGTACTGATAACATAAAGGATTTTTCTTTAGTGTTATTTTCATATAAACAGTTTTGTTGTAATTAATTGACATTTGCCATTCCTGGCACCAAGAGACGACCTTGTTGAATTGATTATTGAGCCTTATCTGATCTCCAGCAGTTGATACCTTCGTGTATAATACACAATCATCAGCATAAAGCTTTACACTTACAGAAAGGCCATTCATTATATCATTTATATATAATAGAAAAAAAAGAGGTCCGAGGACCGAGCCCTGAGGTACGCCGGAATCCACAGGTAGTTTGCTGGAACAACTGTCATTAAATGAAACAAATTGTTGCCTGTTTTCAAGATACGCTCGTATCCATACTATAAGTTTCGGATTGTTCAAGATATATTGCAATTTATGAAGTAATTTTTTATGCGAAACCTTATCAAAGGCCTTTTGGAAGTCCATAAAAATGGCATCTAGCTGTTCACCTTCATTTAGTGCGGTAGCAAAATCATGGATGGTTTCAACCAGCTGTGTAGTGGTAGAATATCCACGTCTAAATCCATGCTGCGCTTTTGTTAGTACTTTGTGTTCATCAAGAAATGTAACAATCTGTTTGTGAATTATGTGCTCGAGAATTTTACAAGCTGTAGAGGTTAACGAAACTGGTCGATAATTCTTTATTTGAGTTTTATTACCTGCTTTGTGTAGAGGCTTAATTCGGGCAATCTTCCAGTCCTCAGGGAGTACACCTTCGTTCAAAGACCTAGTATACAACACACACAAATATTTCGCGCACCACTCTGCGTACCGTTTTAAGAAGGCATTCGGTATCTCATCTGGTCCAACAGATTTCTTAACATCCAGATTTAGCAATAAATTAAAGATACCCTCTTCAGAAATAGTGACATCTGATATTGGTGGTAGGTTCGCATCGAAAGGTGGGAGATGATTATTATCTTTTGTATAGACGCTGTTGAAATAGTTATTAAAGGCCGTACAGACAGCTTTTTCATCACTCTCTAATTTTCCATCTAAAAGAAATACATCGGTAGAGCACGTGCCCGGAGTGACCTCTTTCCAAAATTTTCTTGGACACGTTTTAATAAATGACGGCAATTTTTCGTTAAAATACTTTTCTTTGTCACGAAAAGATTTTTCTTTAATTTCTTCACGTATATTGCAAATAATTGTTTTTAAATTAGGACTGTTAGCCTTGTTCGACCTTTTTTTTAACCGTTTCAACTTTCGCTTCAGCTGTAACGTCTCTCTTGTTATCCAGGGATTGTGATTCTCTACTTTCTTTGTAATTAAAGGGATAAAACGCTGCACACAATCTTCAATCATTCTCTTAAAGCAAAGCCACAGTTCTTCAACGCTACGATTACTTGCATTGAAATGATCATATTCAAAGGCCAGAACATCAATTATAGATTCATCATCTGCTTTTGAAAAATTGGGAAATTTCTTCACCATCCTCTGCTGACTAAGTTCAACTCCCTTTAGCTTTAGTACCACAGCCTTGTGATCCGATATGCCATTTGTGACGCTGCACAACATGCTTTCTTTTATATTGCCACTTACAAGATATATATCTAGGATAGATTTCGTCCCCTGATCTATTCTGGTAGGGTCGGTGACTATTTGCGTCAAATCATATTGAAACATGATATCGGATATTTGAGTATCCGCAGCTTGACATGGGTCTGATATAAACGTTTCCCAATTCATATTTGGCATATTAAAATCTCCCGCTATGATTAATTTATCTTCGGTTTTTACGTGACAATGAAGGTAATCCTTAAGCTTTGCGATAACATCAAGGGAAGCATTTGGTGGCCTGTAAACGACACCAAGAAGATATTTACTATTGCCAATATACACTTTACAGAAGATGCTTTCTATGTCTTGAACGTCTGGCATTTTTACGACACGTGTATTATTCCTAAAAAGAATAGCAACGCCCCCTCCCCTCCCATTTCGATCCTTACGGAACACTCTGTAATTTTTCGGCACAAACTCACTATCAAAAACATCATCTCGTAGCCATGTCTCAGTTAGTAATACAATATCTGGGTCATGTGCTAAAAGCATGCCTTCCAACTTCTCAGCCTTATTAACAATACTGCGGCAATTTACATTTAACACCACTAAACATCGTTCATCTAGTTTCCCCGAACCTTAATTTGGTTAGATAACTTATATCTTGTATTCTTATTATCATCCCAGCAAAAAAACTTTCCATCAATGCTTATTTTGTCAAAAACTAACTTCACTTTAGATCCACTTGCACGCTCGCGCGACGAACTTTGCCACAACTTTTTTCTGATATCACGTACACGAGCGGAAAAGTCTTCACTTATCGACAGCTCGGTGCCTTTCAGCTTGGAACACCTCTGCAGAATAGCTACCTTGTCTCGGTAATCGAGTATTTTTATAATTACTGGGCGTTTTTTGCCATTCTTTTTTCCCAATCTGTGACATCTTTCTATGCCCCTGACATTCACTCCCAGCTTTCCTTCAAACAAGTCCTTTTTTATTGTTTCAGTAAGGTCAGCAGTCGTTTCATTAGCTTCTTCCCCTAGGCCAAAAACAATCAAGTTATTTCGTCGACTTCTGTTCTCTAACTCGTCAATTTTTTTGACCGCGAATTCAAAGTCTTTCTCAAGCTGTGTTGCTCTTTGCTTTAAGTCGTTTACATCTGTTTTCAGTTCAATCAAAGGTTTTGTCTGTATTTCGACGGAACTCATCCTTTCAGTCAAGCTAGCAACTTCTTTTTCGATTTTTTCTTGTTTTGATAAGACACTGTTCATCATATCAGTGATGTGTTTTTGTCCTGAAAGAAGCTGCTGCAGTATTTCTTTATCTGAAGGGCCTGGGTTTGCTTCAATATCCCCGCAAACTAACAAATCCACGCCAAAAGCACAAATGCATGAAAAAAAGCTACCAAGTGGGCGTGGCAGCAACACTAAAAAGCGGTTTTCACTGCGGTAACATGGCGAAGGCAAGTAGGAACTAACCTGCACCACAAAGACGAATGGTTTGGTGAGCATTTCGCCCTGAGTGCCGCTGCCTGGCCCACTGAAGTTCGACGGAGGTACGTGGCTTCTTATAGCCGTTGGAAGGTCCGAGGTTGCTGACGTCACCGATGTTGGCGCATGCGTCGGAGTCGGGACTAAGGAAAGGGCGGCTTCTTCGATAAGACAACGGTGACCACGCAGCGGAATCTCGATGCCGTGAAGCTCCTTCCAGTCATGTGATGGGTCTGTCAAAACGGATTTATATTCAGCAGCTTCCGTTCCGAAGATGGTCGCCACAACCTGCACCACAAAGACGAATGGTTTGGTGAGCATTTCGCCCTGAGTGCCGCTGCCTGGCCCACTGAAGTTCGACGGAGGTACGTGGCTTCTTATAGCCGTTGGAAGGTCCGAGGTTGCTGACGTCACCGATGTTGGCGCATGCGTCGGAGTCGGGACTAAGGAAAGGGCGGCTTCTTCGATAAGACAACGGTGACCACGCAGCGGAATCTCGATGCCGTGAAGCTCCTTCCAGTCATGTGATGGTTCTGTCAAAACGGATTTATATTCAGCAGCTTCCGTTCCGAAGATGGTCGCCACAACCTGCACCACAAAGACGAATGGTTTGGTGAGCATTTCGCCCTGAGTGCCGCTGTCTGGCCCACGCATATATATACGCAAACAAGAAAAATAATAAATAACAAGACTCCGGGGTGCGGTATCGAGCGTCCGACCACTTGCATGTGAGTGCGTAGCGTTAGCCACTTGGCCAAGAAACAGCAACTCCTTCAACGTTCAAACGGCTTGCTATTTTTATCTATCACTTACCGCTTGCGATTTCGGGGAAACTATCGTTTTTTCAGCATCACCAGTGAGATGGCGCAATGAGTGCGCTTCGCCAGATCGTCTCGACGCGGTGATGCGTGGAAGGAGAGGCCATACGTTCATGCTAGGGCACGCTTATCTCGTGGTGCGAGGATTGTATTTTCTTAAGGCTTTCACCGGAACGCCTCTCTTGTAGTTATCGGGCGCAGAAAGGTTCCTGCACTCGCTGCACAGTCTTCATTTGCAAAACAGGCACGCTTTTGAGGCACATCTAAGTGAACACTCTGACACCTGTTCACCTTTATCTGTTCCTGTGAGTAGTTCTTGTCGTCATTCGTGCTGAGCAACGCGGAACATGTTTTGATCTGCTTGCCGTTCTTCGCGTGACATTCAAATTTTGTTGTAACGCATTCATCGCTTAGCCTTTGCGGAAAAACTTTCGCTTTTCTTGTTTTCTGGATTTTGCTCTGTTTAGTTGTGTCGATGTCACAACATGAATTCTCAAGATGTTAATTAGTCATTGCTACAATGTGTATTGCAATGATTTTATGATCTTTAATACCGCTATCTGACTTTGCGCTTTATTGAGAAGTTTGAAGCATGGGTTGCTTTGCAGCTCGTAACTTTCACAAAGCAGAAATTTGAAAATCATGGGGTGTAAATTTGAATGACATGTGAATGACTAATGCGAAAAGTAGATTCCGACTACAGCACTGTTGTTAGAAAAGATAGATCCAACAAAACAAGTGATTGCCTGTCAGACGATATCTTGTGCGCATAAAATTGTTCACTTTATGCTAAGAGTTCCTAAAATCATATGGCTGTAGGAAAAAAGCGTTTTCTAACTTGCCCTTTTACGCGATAGCGTACATAGCTTGTTTCGCAGTAATTCTAGGCTTAGCGTTGGTAACGGCGTCATTCGTTGTGAACAAAAACCAGAAGCTTCTGGAAGAGCGAAAAATTGAATAACATTGCATATAAAATGAATATTATCATATTTAGGCCATACCCGCAAAGTGAATGATGTATGGCGCGGAACGTCCGAGGGAAATGACGCTTTAAAGCCTGATTGGAAGAAAAAAGTGAGCCCTGTAACTGTTTCTTACGGGGAGGACACCTTAACAGTAGCTGACGAGGGGTGGGGGTAAGGAGAGATTAAAAGGATAGAGAGGAATCAAAGGTATAGAGAGAGAGGCGCAGGGACAAAGATACCACATACGAAAATAAGGAGAAATTATGAAAGATATACCAGTCGCAGGAGTCCGAGGACGAGCACCCCTCCACGAAAGAAGGCTTAGGGCGAGTCCGTCGGCCAGAGCTCCGCTGTCGTCGGAGATCGTGGGGGCGCAGCCGGCCGGCACAGAATCCAGCGAGAGAAACCCCCGCTCTGCCCGTGATGCGTCCGGTCTGTCCGTGCATCCACCATTTCAGCGTTCCGTGCATCCATCCATGCATCCGTCTATCAGTCCGTGTGCCCTTTCGTGCATTCATTCGTCTGTGTGCCCGTTCATCCATCCATCCATCCATGCGTCTATCCGCACGTACGTCTATGAATCCATATGTCTGTCTGGGCTAGCAGACCGAACGTAATACAGTATTACTGAATTACGGTAATACGAGAGAGTATTACAATATAATAGTATTTCTTGCTTCGACGATTTTTAGGGGCGAAGCTCCTTAGGGCGTGGGCTGTGCGTCCCCTGTAGGCTGTATGTAGCCACCTCTAGCTTAGTTCTTGCAGTGTTCACTAGATGGCGGTACCGTCCCCTGTATGTAGCCACCTCTAGTTTAGTTCTTGCAGTGTTCACTAGATGGCGGTACCGTCTCCTGTATGTAGCCACCTCTCGTTTAGTTTTGTAGTGTTTACTAGATGTTGGTACTTGTAGCTGATGATGAAAAGATGCAAGATGTTATAAACTAGAAAGCGGTACTTGTAGTTGATGAAAGACGCGAGATCTTATAAAATAGGAATGATGTCACATATGGCGCGTGTCATTGGTTGAAGGCAATCGTTCGATTTAGTGCGGCGACGTACGTATATCACCATGGTTGTTCTCGAACCACAGGCGGTCACAGACATCGCAGCCGAAGCCAATGTGCCACTGCAGAAACTCCCACCGAAAGGGGGCGTCCTCCCCGGCAAACGCGCTCTCGCAATCAGCACATTGACGCTGCAACGCCACATGTTCGGCGTAGATGCTGCGCCATCTCGCGTATTGTCCGAAAGGAATTTGGTGTCTTTTTCGCTTCATTAAAGAAAACGCATTCATTGTTCCATGCGGCGTTGTTCCGAGCGTTTGACGTCGCGAGCTATCTGGGCCGCATGGTCCGCAGAATCCACCCGCCACCAGCGCTTGCTTTTCCGTTCGTGGTTTAGCGTGACTTCAAAGGCTTCCGCATCATCGGGGGGGGGGAAGTTCCTGCCAGCACTCCGTCTCCCGGGCCTGTTTTTGTGCCAGGGCTGCATCATTGGCCAGGCAAATGCAAGCTCACTCACGTTTTCACTGTTGGCGCTTCGTAGAGTTAGTTGTCCGTGGCATTCGAAGGCTTCGAGAAAAACTGTGGGGCGCGTGCTCGGTGCCGCAGCTGCGAGGAGATGGACGACGTCTCATGTGCACAGCAAATAGCATGCGTCCTTGGATAGGACGCTCATAATGACGTACCTGATAGCACAGCCAAAAGATACCACACGTGGCACCGCTGCCGGACAGTTTTTTTGTTTCTGCTATTCATATTCACATTTCACTTTACAACTTTTTGGTCTGAGTGAGGGTAGAACCCAGGCGGTTTACGTGAACGTTTGTGAGGTAAGCAGGTTTTCTACCCTACAGCTACGCGCATAGGCGTACCAGCCGGGGGCGGGGGCAAGGGGGGGGGGGCGCGAGCACCTTCACTGAGAATAGTTATGCGGCTGAGCCCCCCCCCTCAATTTTACAGTAGTCACTGTTGGCTGCATGCTGGGGAAAGCAAGAATTGAGGTCAAGTTTACCTTCACCATGTTATTCGCTGAATTATGTTAATACGAAGGAATATTACAATATAGTAATATTTGTTGCTGTGACGATTTTCTATATTGGCTTTTGCGGTGTGCTGCGCCTAAGCGACCCTTTCTCGCTTCGTGCTTTGCAGAGCAGGCCAGCGCTGAACAGGACCCAATAACATTGCATAACTTGTCCACGTTTTCGTTATGCTGTGACTGGCTGATGGAGTTACGGATGCGAACGAGCAAACCTTTTATGGACTGGTGAAATCGTCTAGTGTTTAGATAAAAATAGGTATCACCAGCGCTGCTTTTTAGAAGCTGCTGTGAGGGAATTAATGACACGAATATTCTGCATTGTTCAAGGGTTATCCTAAATCACCAAAAAAGGGTTTCTGCTTTAGTTTCCGATAAACTTGATCAGCCTTGCTTATGGTAACTTGTAGCGATGGCGGCAGCTGGCAAAATGGCGACGAACAAAGCAGTGGACTCAAGTACAGTGGGAAGCTCAGCTTTTAAACTTGCCCTTTATCTTGACCCACCGGACCATGGGGAAGGTGAAGGAGTATGGTTTTTAGCACTATGAAGGATTAATTGCGAGCCGGGCTAGTATGTTTTCATTCAACTTGAATGATATGTTGCTGCTAAAAATACAGCTTGGACAGCAAAAAAGCACACACGTGCAACGCTGTTTATTTATATTTCTTCCTCTCTCTCAGCAAGGACAAGCTGAGAGACAGAAGTGCGCGCACAAAAAACTAAACGTTTTGATGCTGAAAGTGAAAATATTTTTTTACTCTCATGGTATTTCATGTCAGCAGCTGCCATAATAAACCGTTGATAATATGACTGGCGCCTAGTTTGCTTGAATATTTATTTATTCATTTATTTATTGATTTATATACACTGCAATCACCTGGAGGGATTTTAGCAGGTAGGTACATAAGAGATACACATCAGCATATAACACCGGGTAAACAGATGAAACAGCCTATCACAGTTCACATAGTAGGCAGCCATGTAGCACAAATGAAACACATAACTATCACTTGCGTTTTACAACTTAAACAAACGTAACAAAAGTTTACCGATGACACATCCCTCTCATTTTAAGAAAGGAAACCAAACTAGCACACAAGTAAAATTATTTTCTCTGTTTTGCCAGACTAGCGGCAAAGGATGTTAAATACTGTGTTGTGATGACGATGATGATGAGTAATCTTTAATGGCACAAGGGCCAATTGATGGCCAAAGAGCGCCATGTCGATTCACTAGAGATTGAACAATGATATGGTGCGTGGCTGTAAAGGGGCCTTAAAATTCCTCGCTCTAACGCGGGTTAAAACATGAAAGTAATAAAATCCTAACAGTGGCGTGACATATGTATGGTGATAGCTGATGGCAAAATGTCATGATAATAAAACCATGATGAAGATATAGTCACCGCAGCCACGACCACTCTATAGAGGTCGTGCTACGGATGACCTCGAAATATCGGGTGAAAGCTCTGAACATCTTTTTAAAACTTGAAAAGTGTTTGCAGTTTAAAAAGTGGATCCCTACAGATGGGAATCCCAGGGTGTATTGGGAGATGCTGTCAGTGAGGCACTAAAAAATGATTTTTTCTTAGAGCATCTAGCTCATTGCACTGGACGAGAATGTGGAGAACCGTAAATGGTTCTCCACATCTATCACAATATGGTGGATTGCCGGTAGATAGAAGATATGAATGCGTGGAAGGTGTATGTCCTGTTCTGATCTGAGCCTTGTTATTGTACTTCTGTGTGTCGTGATTTTGATATGGCAACCAATTACCTAGTTGCGGCTTAATAGCATGGAGTTTATTGTCTGTGTGTCTGTCCCCCGTGATCTGCCAATACCCCCTGAGCTTTCGTTTTAGAAACGGTTTCAAGTCAAGTGCAGGGATTGGTATTAATGCATTGGAAGTAGTGTCGTTGGTGGAAGCAGCCAGCTTGTCGGCCAAAATGTTTCTTTGTATCTCACGATGCCCTGGCACCCTGCAGACAACGACATGCTGTTTCGATGTGTACAGTGTGCACAGAAGTGAGTAAAGTTACACCAGCACGGGGTTCGTGTGTTTTTAGGAGTTTTGAGGGCTTTGACCACACTCAGGGAATCTGTGTATATTACCACCTTTTGTAATTTTATCTGTTTCATGTGTTCTACGACCGCCAGTAGTACGTAAGCTTCTCCTGTGAAAATGTTTGCATCAGGATGAAGAACGCCGCCCTCGGAAAAGATTGGCCTACCGATGCATATGACACAGATGTGTTGGACTTTGAGGCATGGGTAAAAAATTTAGGACATGTGTATTTATGCTGTAGTTATCGGAAGTATGTATGTATGTGTGCAAATGGTGAATGTTTTCTGACTTCAACAAAAAAGACATCACAGTCTATAAGCTGCCACTGCCACGGTGGCAGATATGCTGCAGGAGCCATCAAACTGTGTTCGAGAAGATGCACACCTGTTTCTTCGGCAAGGCTCCTTACACGGAGCGAGTAGGGCTGCCGAAACAAATGACGGTTCTCGAACAAGCCAGAACAAGACAAATCATTACTTGTGAAAAGAGAGGGGTGTTTCTTGTCTGCCTTCACCTTCATAAAGTACAAAAAGGACAGGTAACATCTTTGTAGGTGGAGTGACCATTCATTCGAATCCACGTACAGGCTCTCTACAGGGCTAGTACAAAAAGCACTTGTAGAGAGGCGCATTCTTAGATGGTGGACAGGGTCAAGAATCTTAAAGGCTGATGGTGTTCCCGACTGATAGATTAGAGCCCCATAATCTAGGCCTCTGCGTACGAGGCTTTTATATAAATTCGTCAGGCACTTTTTGTCACTGCCCTATTTAGTGCGTGACAACACTTTCAAAATATTCATTGTTTTAAGGCACCTGTCCCTTAAATAATTTATGCAAGTGATGAAAGTTAGTTTTGTGTCTAATGCTAGTCCAAGAAACTTGTGCTCGGTCTTCACTGGCAGAGGTTGACCATGCATGTCCAAGTCGAGGTCAGGATAGAGGCCCCTCTTGCGGACGAACAAGACGCAAGTGCTCTTTTGCGCGTTGAGTATGAAAAAATTCTCATTTGCCCATTGAGATACCTCGTTCAACCCTAGTTGAAGTTGACGTTGGCACATCGAGATGTTGCATGATTTGTAACCAATCCGCACGTCATCGAACTACACGCAGTAAAAAGTACTACGTGGGAGAGACAGGTGCAAGGAATTCATTTTAACAATGAAGCGTGTGCAGCACACTACACCTCCTAGTGGCACTCCTGTTTCTTGAACAAATACTCGAGATAAGACAGTGCCAACTCAGACACGGAATGTATGGTTGGACAGGTAGCTTTCGATAATTGTCAGCATTCTACCCCGCACACCTAAATGTGACAGGTCTCGCAATATACCAAAGTGCCATGTAGTGTCATATGCCTTTTTTCATATCGAGTAACATAGAAAAAAATTGCGTCTCTCATAATCATGTCGTGGTTTTGGGACGTTAAACCCAACAAATCAATTAGAAAGAAAAAATTGCTTATGAACAAAAGCGTCGTGAATTCGTGTCTCGATACGGACAATGTGGTCAGTGTTGAACCGACCCTCTCGAAACCCCCCCTGCTATGGGTCAAGTAGGTCATTATCAAAGGAAGTGTATAAGGTGCCTAGTAATCATTTTCATAAAGACCATGCAAAGACAGCTGGTTAACGCTATTGGCCTGTAGCTTAAAACTGAGGACGGGTCCTTTCCTCATTTTAGAATTGGGATAACGATAGGTTCCTTCCAGGTTGAGGGTAGCTCGACGGAAGACCATATCGCATTATACAGAGAGAGGAGAGCTTTTTGGGTTTCAGTGGGTGGGTGTTTTAACATTTCATATGACACACGGTCGGGGCCTGGGGTAGATTTATTGCAGCAGATAAGTGAGGGGTGTAGTTCAGCTAAACAGAAAGGTTCATTGTATGCCTCATGTGTGGTTCACTTGCGCCCTAACCTCTGTTTTTATTTTGGTTTTGTTTCGTCGGAACGCTTCAATATAGTGTGATTTGGTGGAGACGTGTTCGAAGTGCGCTCCGAGAGTGTTAGCCTGGTCTTCCAAATTCATTCCTTGTGTGTTCACTAGAGTTAAGATATTTGCAAACACAAACTCATCGACCTCTTGGGCAAGCTTATGGGACGTCGTCGTTCGGCGCAGGAAGAACTCGCTTTCCGACTGCAGTCCTGCACCGAGTAATACGTGACATACATTCAGGACGTGCTCGCCTTCTGCCACACGGTTGACGACAAAATGCCGCAATCCGAAAAGGTCACGCAAATCCTCAAAGGAATCGCGGATGATGCCTTCACTCTCCTTGTGTTCCGCAACTCTTTTGACAGTGGGCGACGTCATTAACGAATGCGGACGCTTTGAAGAAGCGAAAGATTGTCGTAATACTCCCCAATTTTCGCGTCTTTTGAACACGGCTGCCATGTATACCTACGAAGACGCCCAATGGCCTCAGCCACTGCTACTTCGGACAATTTTTTGCGCATCGTCCGCCGTGCAATTAAGGCCACATCTCCTATTGTTGATCATGTCCGTGCCACTGACGATTCTCGTGCAACAATTTCTTTAAATACAGACCATTATCCGCCACAAACTGGCCAATGCCGCACTCCAGACGCTCTTCCCAGTTAATGGACCTGACCAATTAACAAGTGTACCTGATATGCCGCACGGTCCGTACAACCGTCCACGTTAACGGAACTCGGCTGAATGGCGAACCTCCGATGATAGACCTATCTGTTTCTGCTGCGAACGAGTCAGCCACATTTCACGTCATTGCCGTAATGCCCGGAATTGGCAGCCATGGCCGCACTACGCCAACACCCGGCGTTCACCTAATTATTTCCGCATACCAATATACGTCGACCACGACAATGCTTCGCTACCCATGCCCGCTCGACCAAACCGCTTGCTGTCGCCATCCGAACGCCTGCCCGCCCACCTAACCATCGCCGCTCTCCCTCTCTCTCCTACCACCACCAGTCCTCGGAAAGCTAGCGAGCGCAGCTCTTAGGCCACGTTCACACTGAGCATTCCAGCCGCCGAAAGTGCTCCGAATCCGGTTTGGCGGCGGCAAAATTCGCCGAAAGGGCCCTCTCCGCGTCGATCGTTCTCGGACCAATTTTTGCGGTGACTGCCGTCGAATCGGTCACCGCGGACCAATAGGAGCGCTTGTCAAGGAATTTAGAAAAATGGCGGCAAGCCCTACTCACTTGCTATGCCGCAGTGCACGTAACTGAATGTTGAAAACAACGGGAGTTTAACCTACTCTGTGCCTATTTCGCGTCCGTATTTCGTGGAAGAGGTGACCGAGCTTGCTGTTGGCGTGACCGAGCTTGTTGCGATCTTGCAGAGCAAAACGAACTCACCAACGCCACTGGCGTCGGTGGTTTTTTCTGTTCTTCGTGCATTACAAGACAGCCACTTGCCAGCAAAGTAAGCAGTACTCTCTTTTCTTGTTTCTTGCGTACAAGAGTCGTCGAAGTATACACCACCGGATAGCGTAGTAGGGTTTGCGAGCCGCGACAACAACCGGGTGACAGCGCATCCATCCCGCGTTCGCCCCGTAGTAGATGGCATATTTGGAAGCGCGGGGCGCGTCCAGTGCGAACGACGCTGCGTTTCGGCGGCAGGGGAATTTCGGTCACTGTAGAAAGCGGATAGTTCAGTGTGAACTAGGCATTAGAGGTGAGCCTGCCTTGACGACCCGACCCGCCATTCGTATGCGCACGCTACAAGGACACAAAAACTTGATCAACGTAAATGTAGACGGAATTCCTGCAATAGCACTCTTTGACCCTGGCGCTCACATATTTGTAATGAACTCTAATCTTCATGCTCTGCTAAAGAAAATGCTTACGCCTGCTTGTATTACTGTAGTCCGAGTAGCTGATGGAGCAACGTCAGCTGTCACTGGGATGTGTGCCGCCCGCGTCACTGTGACTGGATGTCATACTTCTGTTTTGTTTTACGTCCTGGACCACTGCCCACATGAAATCATTTCATTTCATTTATTTACTCTCAAGGCACTGGGCAGTACAGAGAGGAGTGGGACAACAAATATCAATAAGAAGTAAAACAAAACAGCAGGATTCTGGGATTCGATTTTCTGTCAGAACATTCCACCCTAATTGACTGTTCTGCTGGTGTTGTTCAACTTGCTTTACCACATGCCGCTGACTCTCCTGCTCCTGCGCCGGAGCACTATGCTCCGTCGAGTACATTCGCCTATTATGTCGAGCTGTGACGTATATGGACGTCTTTTCAGATCCGACTGTGGCCGGCGTAGATTATGTGGTGTCGCCTAACGCTACCGTCCTCTCTTCGTTGAATCTAACGTTTCCACACACGATTATCACTATGAAAGACAATGTGGCACGTCTCCCTATTGTGAACTTTGGAATTTGTGCGCATGTACTGCCCCGAGAAACATGCCTAGCAACACTTGCCTCGGGCCGCGACTACAACAATTTCGCTTTAACAGAGGGTACAACGTCATCTCCTAGTCTCTAGTTGGGCACTACTCAAGATGGCATAACAAAAATGATCGCATCTGATCTCCCTGCGGAGCATGTGCACGCGCTTTGTGCCCTTGCGTCGTATGAAGACACGACTGACCAATAGGGCCAAACGACCATCGTAAAGCATCTGATTAACACCGGCGATGTAAATACGGTACATCGGCAGTCCTATCAGATATACTTCACCGAACACCTCGTGATCCAGAAAGGAGTCGACAAGATGCTTGCTAGGAACATCAACGAGCCTTATACAAGCCCTTGGGCCTCGCCTATTGTCTTTGTCGAAAAGAAGGATAACAGCTGGTGTTTCTGTGTCAGCTACCAAAATTTTAACAAGGTAACAAAAAAAGACGTGTATTCCCTGCCACAGATAGATGACATCCTTGACTGCCTTAGTGGAGGAAATTATTTTTCTTCCGCTGACCTTCGTTTCGGCTACTAGCACATAGACGTTGATGACATGCACCGTGAAAAGACAGCATTCATAACACAGACGGACTATCAGTTTACAGTAATGCCGTTCAGGTTATGCAATGCCCCAGCTAAATTCGAACGAATGATGAACGCTCTCCTTAACAGTTTTAAATGGTCAATCTGCTTGTGTTACCTTGATGAAGTCATTGTCTTCTCAACGACTTTTGAAACACACCTAGAGCGCCTCTTGACAATTCTTCCTGCTCTGATGGCAGGCCATCAATTAAAGTCTCGCAATGTCACTCCGGCAGCCGCCAACTCACTGTCCAAGGTCACCATCTTGATTCGTCTGGTGTTCGTGCCGACGCTGAGATAATCCGCGCTGTCAAAGATTTCTCTTTGCCGACCTCCGCTAATGACGTTCGGAGCGTTCTGAGCCTCTGCTCCTACTTTCGCAGATTTGTGCAGAAGTTTGCTCACGTCGCGCGCCCACTCATGTAAATGCTGAAGAAAGATGTGACTTTTGTGTGAAGACCTGAACAAGGCAGAGCATTCGCTGAGCTCACCACCAGACTTTCGACGCCACCGGTTCTCGGCCACTTTGATATGTCCACTCCAACAGAAGTTCGCACCAACGCAAGTGGCCGTGGAATCAGAGCAGTTATGGCACAAAGACAGCATGGCTGTGGGCGCGTCATTGCATACGCTCGCCGTCTTTTATCGCCCGCGGAACAAAATTACTCAATCACTGCACGTGAATGCCTTGTGATCGTCTGGGCAATGGGTAAATTTCGGCCATACTTATATGGATGGCCATTCACAGTTGTCACTGATCATCACGCCTTATGCTGGCTGTCGTCCTCAAAAGATTGTAGTGGATGTCTCGGCCGGTGGTCTCTACGGCTACAAGAATATTCGTACAGAGTAGTTTACAAATCGGGCCACCACCATGAAGATGCCGACTGCTTGACGCGTCGTCCAGTCGACCCACCGGACGTCCCTGAGAGTGGCGAGTCTACTTGCGTGCTGGTGCTTTACGCCTTCTGCAACATCGGAGATAAGCAACATCGTGATCCTCACTTAGGAGTATAATCCTTTGGCTGACTGGTCCCACAACTCCTCCGTCTCTCCGTATGTTCTTGCTCCGAGACGGCGTATTATATGGCTAAAGCATGCATCCTGACGGACCTCAGCTGCTACTGGTCATACCGCAACGTATGCGTCAAACTATCCTCGCGCAGTTACATGACATCCCAATGACTGGTCACTTAGGAGCCTCAAGAACTCATGACCATGTTCGACGTCATTTCTTTTGGCCTGATATGTAATCATCCGTCCATCGTTACGTCCCTTCTTGTAAATCCTGTCAACACCGCAAAAAGCCAACAACCCTTCCAGCAGGACGCCTTCAGCCTATTCAGATACTATCAGAACCATTTTATTAGGTAGGTCTTGACCTTCTTGGACCTTTCGCTTTATCAGTCAGTGAGAACAAATGGATAGCAGTCGCCACGAACTACACCACTCGGTATTCCATGACGCGGGCCCTTCCTACCAGTTGTGCAACAGACGTCGCTGAATTTCTCCTAGAAGACGTCATACTAGATCACGGCGCCCCTCGACAACTACTTACCGATCGGGGTCGTTACCTCCTATACAAGGTTATGGAAGACATACTGCATTCTTGCGCTACAAGACACAAGTTCTCAACAACCTATCACCCATCAAACCAATGGATCCAACGAACAGCTAAATCAAACTATCACAGAAATGCTCGCCATGTACGTTTCCACCGACCATCGTGACTGGGACGCGGTCCAGCCATTTGTGACATTTGCCTATATTACGTCCCGGCATGATACTGCAGGTTTCTCGCCTTTTTTGTTATGTGTCGACGAGAACCCACGCTACCTTTTTACGCGCTCCTTCCTACCGTTACCCACAGATCGGACTACGCCCACGATGTTCTCTCTAGAGCGCTACAGGTACGTGAAATTGCTTGCCTGCATCTTGTCTGCAAGACCGCCAACGACTGCTGTACAATGCCCGCAACCACGATGTCAACTTCCCGTGTGGGGACATGGTTTTTCTCAGCACGCCATCACGGCGAGTTGGCCTGTGCGAAAAGCTGACTTCGCCATACTTGGGTTCGTACCGTGTCTTGCGGCAAGTTACTGACGTGACTTATGGAATTCAACCAATGGATGGATGGATGGACTGTTATGTCTGTACCTTTTAAATCGGGCGGTGGCTAACGCCACCAAGCCGTAATACTTAGGGACCCAAACACTAAGTTTATTTTTTTTCGTTGAATAGTGAGGTTGATGACTCGTAGTTTGCAGTGAAAGGTTTATTCTCACTCGTGCCTTGACTTGAGCCACAATCAGACAACCTCCTTCTAGTTATTTCTGCCCGCTCAAAGTCTATTTTGCCCTCCCTGTCCGAAAACCCCAGTGCTTTGAAATAATCAGCGCCATTATCTTGAACTATAGGGTGAAGCTCTTTACAGAACATTATCAAGTGTTCGGCAGTTTTCTCTTCTTCTCCTCATGCACTGCATGCAGTGTCTACTCCTTCGTATTTGGACCGATATGTCTCGGTTTGCAATACTCCCGTCCTGGTCTCAAACCGCAGTGAACTACCGCGAGTATTATCATAAATGCTTTCCTTGCCAATTTCCAGCTTCAAAGCTTAATAAATCGTTAGGGCGGACTTCCTAATCATGCCCATTTTCCACATATCGGTCTCAGCTTCCTTCACCTTATTATTAACCAATTATTCTTTCAGGTTTGGCCTCCTGCTATTTTCTAAGTATTTACCAGTGAATTTTCTGGTTCGCTGCCTCCATTTTTATCGACATACTTCACGTAGAAGTAGCTGATTACATTTATAGCCCAACGCTCCTCCGCCATTTCTCTCAATCACTTCTCAAATTTTATCTTGCTGCTAGCTTCTCTGCCCTCTAGTGATGTCCATCCCATACCACCTTGTACTCCCTGCTTTGGTGTATTCCCGTGAGCGCCTAAGGCAAGCCTACCTATTCCACGTTGCTTAATTTCTAATCTCGCTTGAACTTCTGATCTCATGCACAAGACTGCATTTCCGAACGTCAGACTAGGAACTATGACATCTTTCTATATTCCTCTCACAACATCATACCTATTGTAATTCCACAGTGCCCTGTTTTTTCATCACCACTGCATTCCTGTTACCTTTAGTCGTCAGGTATATTTCGTGTTCCCTTAGGTACTCCGCCCATTCCTTATCCATACGCCCAGATATTTGTATTTATCTGTTATCTCTAGCGTGACCTCCTGTATTCTATTCTCACTACCTTCGTTATCATTGAAAATCATGACTGCTGATTTTTCGTTACTGAATCTGAAATCTAACCTATCTCCTTCATTACCGCAGATGTTCATAAACTCTGCATATCTTCCTTGTTGTCGACCATCAGCATTATATCACCTTCGCACATCAATGCTGGTAGTGCCTGTTCAACAAGTTTTCTTTGTTTGACGAAAGAGAGGTTAAAGCCCAGTCCAATTCTCTCTAATTTGGCCTCTATTCCTAGTTGGTACATTATTAATAACAAAAGCGACAGAGGACACCCCTTCCTAAGCCCTTGTTTCACCTCTGCGGTCTTGGATACCTGTTTTTTTTCTACATTATAACTGCCTTGTTACCGTTATACGTAGTATTTAAAGGTAGTGACACCATCTTCCACACCTAAAGTGTCCAGTATTCCCCACAAGTCCTCTTGAATGACGCTATCGTACGCTCCCTCGATATCCAAAATTGCTAGCCACAGAAGCCTGTGTTTCTTTTCTGCTATTTCGATGCACTGCGTCAGTGAGAACAGATTCTCTTCCAACCTCCTGTGTTTCCGGAACCTATTTTGCAGTTCTTCTAGCACCCAACATCCTCTATCCATGCCTGCTGTCTTTTCTTTATAATCTTCATCGCGAGTTTGTAGACCACTAATGTACCTGTTATATGACGGTAGTTTTTCATGTCAGCTTTGTTCCTCTTTCCTTTACAGATCATGCTCATCCTGCTAGGTTTCCATCCATCGGGGACTTCAACATAGATCATTATTAATTTCTCCCTGCCTCTCTCAAAGCCTGCTTAGACTTCGGACCTAATGTCTTTACCAGCATAACTGGAAAGCCATCTGGGCCTGTTGATGTACTACTAGAAGCCCTCATCTCAGCCCTTTCCTACTCTCGTGGTAAAAATGGAGCCAGTGCGCCACTTGATTCATCTTTGTCTATTGTGGTGCATAAAGCACTTTTTTGAAAACTTTCTGCCACCATTGTTCTTATATATTCAATAGCTTCGTCCACTCTAGCCTAGCACCTTTAGCTGTAGTTATAAACCTCTGCTGTAGGCTCGTCTCATTTCTTAGGCAGTTTAGATGGTTCCGAAATTTTGCAGCTGCCTTTCTATGTTCTTTATGTAGTTCTGCTAGCCACTGAGCTCCATTTCTTCTATTGTTTTCATTGATCAGAAGAGATGCATCCCTTGTACAGCTTAGAAAGATTTCGCTTTTTTTTTTCAACGTCATCTGTCGGCTCACCTCACTGCTTAGCATGTCTGTATTCCCTAGAGGCTTCCAGACGTTTTGCTATGGCTCTCTTAACTTCATCCCACCAACTCTTTGGTTTACGTCTTCTTTTCAGGGGTGACTTGTCACGTGCCTTAGCAAGCTCTGGCTCAAACAATGTAATTAGATTCGTGTATGTCCACACTGCTTTGTTATCCTCAGTGATTACTTTCTCAATTTATTTAGTAGGTATTTCTATTTGCCTTTCTGAATAAAAAATTTCCTGTAGTTGCTCATATTGTCTCCTTCCCACTTTTGCTGTTCTTCAAAAACATAGCTTGATACGTTTGTGATCACTACCCAGACTTCTGGAGCCACATTCATCTATGTCCATTCCCCTGAGCCTATCATACATCCTATGTCACATCTGTGCGTAATCTATCGCCGCATGAAGCCTTCGTACCTCCGATATTATTTGCCCTTCGCACTTCTTGGTACTGTTGCAAATCATCAAATCATGCCTTCCACATATATCCATGATCATTTTGCCTGTTGGGTTGATGTACCCATCTATATCTTCTATGTGCGCATTGATATATCCTAGAATAAGTATCTCGCACTCTCCTCCAAATTTCTCAATGTCCTTTGATATACACTCTACCATTGCCTGGTTTTCTTCTCTGGCCTTTGTTCCCGTCCACAAGTTCACCAAACCAAGGGGTGTCTTATGCCTTGCCACTTTGCCTCTTAGCAATAAATGATGCTCACACTTCAGCTTAACCTTTTGCCAGTCTGTAATTTTATGAACGAATGCCCCAATACCACCCTCTTTCTGCTGTTTTCTGTTCTATTACAATATTCCCACGCGTAGTCCGGATTGTTCGGAGGTTGTTCCATGTCCCTGAGAGGTGGTTATACAAAACCGTATACCATCGGCCTTTCTTCCCTTAGCTGTTCTTTTATCTCTTCCCCCTTCAGCCTGTTCCTACCACCCTGCATGTTAATATACCCTACGTCTGAATTGGCTTGGCCCTAGTGGCTACGTCTGTTTCTGCCCCGGACTTTACCTATATCAGATACTTGTGTCACTTTCGAATCATATCTGTCCATACCACCTGTCAAAGAGTCTCCCTGTTTGTTTTCTTCGTTGCTAGCTATCCTGCATCCCGTAGTACCCGCGTGCCCCCCCCGCCCAAAAAAACTACTGCTCGTCCTGCAAGTCGCCCACCCACCCCATCACCCAGCCGTCCATTGAAGTTAATGCTGTCTCGTTGAAAACCAACCCACCCATGCACTTCTCTGTTTATTTCCACCATCTCAAAGCCTTTCTCTCGACTCATCCGCCATATCTCTTGGTTTGCGTTGACAACTGCTCTTTCCAGGTCGCTGTCACGCACCAGTACCTTCGGTATTGTGCAGATGCCTGTACCTGAGGAGAAAAGACGCGTATGTCATCGACCCCTCTCACCAGTGAAGTCGCTAGTCCGGCATTATCTTCATTCAAGACATCATTTAAACCGCCTGAAATTATCACAAGTTTTCGTCTATCAGCCGTAGTTTTCAGTTTCACGCTCATTTGCCTCATGACTGCTTCCAGCTTGCGTCCTGGGAACGTCTCTTCTGCAACCTCCTTGTCACTTCTTACCCTCTTTGATTGCTTCTTCGCATCGAAATAAATTCGAGTCCCAGGCGATTATAACATGCTGTCACTTTTCAGCTGGGGCGTCCTGCACCTGGGGGTTACTTGCACCTGTAACGCCAGCTGCTCTGTCCCCTCCCAGTCCCACCACTACTTCGCTGAAGCTGGACTAAGCGACAATTGAACCGGCTGAACCTGTTTTTTTCTAAACTTGCTTGCTCTTTCATCTCCGACGTTCTGGTTGCCGGTGCCTTATGGCTCCCTTTGTTAGCCGCTACTTTGTTCACCTTGGCTAGTGCTTTCTCGGTGGACTTCAGCCTTGCTCCCATTGCCCTCGTTTTCTCTTGCTCTGTCGCCAACGCAGTCTCCAGCTCGGTGATTCTCATCACCAGATCATTCTGGGCAACCATCATTTTCTCCATTTTTTTGCTTGACCTCACATGCCTATATTTCGCGTCAGCCTCCTCTCTAGTTGGTTCTGCGCTTGGGTCTTTTTTCAAATCCCCTCGCATCCTGAACACCTTACAGCCTTTTGAACTGTATCTTTCTGACACCAATTGTCTTTATGATTTGTATCACTCGATAAATACAAAACACGATCACAGCCCTACAAAAAAGAGAGTCTAAGCTCTACCGAAAACATTTGCGCTTTCAATGAACGCACACCTCCCCTACCGGGTGGCCAGAGAAAAAACGCAAAGAAACAAACACACATACATGCACAAACTAGTAAACACCCGGTGACTGACCCGCAAAAAACCGTACAGTGTAATAAGTGCTACAAAGGTTTTAACTGCTGCTTTATTATTATGAAGACAAGCTCAAAACATGGAAAACCTTTTATCTGCCCAGTCCATTGGGAGCGCTCAATAAACACGTCCATCCACCGTGTCAGTCCGAACTAAAACATTTTCACAGCACCAGCACCCGCCTGTTTTCTGACGTTGTGCACGTCTCTCGGCTGAAGCGATACCACTCGGACAACCCGAGCACCAAGACGGTGCCGTCGCCGCCGGGGGGTGATGCTACATGGCGCCGCTGATAACTCGGAACTCGATTAAAAAGAAGACGATGTCGTGCAGACTGGGATAGATCGATAGTAAGCATATTTCTCGGACGCCTTTTCCCCTTATATATATATATATATATATATATATATATATATATATATATATATATATATATATATATATATATATATATATATATGGGGAAGGATGCACTAGCCTCCTATTTCAAAATCGCCTTTCCGGCTGCGATCAACATCTGCTTATCTAGTGAGCGAGAAATAGGGAGAGGGGAGTTGTGTCGTGCTGTTCTGTTCAGTTTCGTTCAGTTTCGTTCAGTTTCGGTTTCATTTTCGATTGCCATGTGACGCCTCCTGCAGCGGTATTATGTATCATCTGTCTATATTTGAAAATATTTGCGTTGGTGACGAGCTTCTGTGCAAGACGAACGTTTTTTCGGAGCTCTGTGCCCCGTCATGTGGTGGCTCTCCAGCGTGCTCACCAGCAACGCCTGCGGGCTACACTTCAACGTTCCTTGTTCTTCTTAGTCAAAGATTCCTCCGGCTCCTACGCTATTTCTGCGTTTCACGTCTTTGTCTTTGTTCTCCGTAGCGGCCATCGCGCTGTGCCTCTTCTGCCTTTTCCTCGGTGAGCAGCTGCGCCGAATAACTCCTCCCTGCGACTCTGTGGACTTTTTTCTACTTTTCTTGGTCGGGCTTCTAATTTCGTGTTCAGTTTTCTTTTTTCGTAAGTGTAGAGTTTTCACGGTTGCGATGGCATGTTCATTACCTGCGCCACTTTTTCTCACCACGCTCCGGGATTCGCCGATCCGTTTGGCTGATTTGAAGCTCATTTTTGAAGCGTACATGAATATGGTCGGAGAAAACGCCCGCAAGCCGGAGTGGCGGAAGGCCCTGCTGCTTAACGCGTTGCGCCGCGCCGGCCTTAAACTCTATCGGACTTTGAGTACCGCCAACACGCCAGAAACGCCTGCTTATTTATTTATTCAGTTACCCTCAAGGCCCGAGGGCATTACAGAGGGGAGTGGGTACATACATACAGTACAGCATACAAAGCAAAATACAACAACAGAAAAATTGCAATCATCGCTTGCTACAGGGTTGAACTGAGACTACGTACAAATAAAATTAGTGACGGCAATTTTAAATAAAGCAGCATCTTTTATACCAACAATATCACAAGGAAGATGATTCCAACATACAGATGTTTTTGGCACAAATCAATCATGAAAACACTTGGTGTGCGCTAAAGGAAGTCCTACTTTATGGCGATGATCAATGCGAGTGGAAACGTAAGTTGGTTGGGCCAATAATCTGCTTCTGAGTAACGGATTGGTGAAGTAAATTTTATGGAATATACACAGCCGAGACACTTTCCTGCGAAGAGACAGTAGGGGTAATGCTAGTGTAGTTTTCATTGATGTGACGCTCGAGGTGCGATGGTAATTTGAAAGGATGAAGCGCGCTGCCCGATTCTGCACTCGTTCTAATTCATAGATAAGCGAGTCATGACCAGGGTCCCAAACAGATGCTGCATATTCTAATCTGCTACGTACCAATACTTTGTAGAGTAAGAGTTTCAAGGAAACGGGTACCCGATTAAAATTTCTTCGAAGGTAACCCAACGTGCTATTAGCTTTACCTGCAATATATTCAATGTGTGTCTTCGAAGACAATGTAGAAGTTATGTGGATACCCAGATACTTATAAGAATTTACTACTTCGAGAAGAACATTATTAATATGATACGACCTGATACTAGTGCTGTGTCGGTTAACATGCATGTACTTGCATTTGTTAACGTTTAACACTATGCCCCAAGTCTCACACCATTCCTGAACCCGATCCATATCAGCCTGCAATTCTAGAACGTCTAAATGACCCTTAATTGCCCGATAAATTACGCAGTCATCTGCGAAAAGACTCACTGAAGAAGTAATGTTTAGAGACAAATCATTTATATAGACCAGAAAGAGCAATGGTCCCAACACGGAGCCCTGTGGGACCCCAGAGCCAACCGGGACCCTGGGCGAATCAAAGTTATTAACAGTTACAAATTGGGAACGGTTACTGAGAAAAGCAATCACCCACGCGAGGACGTTATCATCTATATTGAGGCTCCGTAATTTTAAAATGAGTAAATCATGAGGTACTTTGTCAAACGCTTTTGAGAAATCTAAAAAGATACAGTCAATGGGTGTGCCGTTGTCGAGAATAGAATGCAAATCATGTATAAAACATATTAGTTGCGTTTCACAGGAAAAGTTTTTACTAAATCCTTGCTGCGAATCAGTAAAGAAAGAATTGCCCTCTAAAAATTTTACAAGCTGCGAATAAATTACGTGTTCCATTATTTTGCATGGTATCAAAGTGATTGATACTGGTCTGTAATTTTCCGGACAAAGTTTATCACCTGACTTAAAGAATGGAAAATTTCTTCCCACACTCCAATCATCCGGAAGACAGCCCGCTTCCAGAGATTGCTCAAATATTTTTGTTAAGATTATGGCGCTGTAGACTTTAGTGTTGATTAAAAACTTGGAAGTAATGTTGTCAATTCCGGCGGAAGACGAGACTTTAAGATTTTCTATTATTTTTTTGTACACCTGCTGTGTCGAAACGAATTGCTTCCATCGGGAGATAACCACTAGCTTGACAAACAGGGTTTGAACCTTTGTTGAGGAGACCTGACACTGCCGCCGCGAAGGTGTCACAGAGAATGACAGCGCAGTCATCTTTATGGGTTACCCCGTCCGAAGTTTCAAGTGTTATTTCGCGAGTATCTTTTTTATTCACCACCCTTCAAAATTGTCTCGGGTTGTTGGTTAACATATTGGGGAGTGTGTTATTAAAGTAGGTTTCCTTTGGTGCTTTTGTGGCCCTCCTATATTCCCCATTAGCAACGTAGTAAGAATCCCATCTGGCCTGCGAGTTAGAAAGTTTAGCGGACCGAAACAGCCTTTTTTTTTCTTATTAGCCAACCTTTTCAAAGATTGGCTATACCAGGGAGCATGCTTGTTGGTGGTGACTAGCCTCAGGGGAACAAACGTTTCAGTCAGGTATGCTACTTTTTCTTTGAACAAAATCTAGTTCGAATTAACGGAACGAGCCTCGAATTCATCAAGATAGCTGTCCAGAAATAAACAAAGTTCTGTATTGATGGCATCAAAATCGGCAGCAGCGTAAACTCTAATGCGCTTAGTATAATTTTCATGGTGAGGAACGCAAACATCCATAGTGAAATGGAGCAAAGAATGATCACTTAATTGAGGCAAACAAAGTGGAGACATGAACAGGTCAGGCACGTTGGTTAACACGAGATCTAAAACGCTCGAAGTAGTAGGTGTAATGCGGGTTGGTTGGGTGACAATTTGCGTAAAGTTGAAATCAGAACAAAAGCTCAAAAACTATAACTGTCAGTAGAGAACGGACTTAACTGAGGTACATAACTGGACCAAAATATATTTGGGTAGTTAAAGTCTCCGGCTAAAAGGACTGGTACATTAGTAATACGTTCCATAACTATGTTAACCGCATCGTGAAGGCTATTGACAAAGCTCGGATCGCAGGACGGTGGACGGTAGCAGATACCCAAGATAATCTTTTTATAACATGTGCAAGTTTCAACAAATATGATCTCTAAATTGGTTACAACAGGCACAAAAGACGAAGAAATATGATCCGATACAGCAACAAGTACACCACCGCCGCATCTATCACCTCTATCATGACGATACACATTGAAACGCTTTGTAGAATCAAACAATTCAGTGCTGTTAATTTTTGAAGTAAGTCACGTTTCAGTTAACAATACAACGTCAGTGTCACATGAGTCGACTGCCGCATTTAGTTCATCGCGTTTCGATAAGACACTCCTGATGTTCGTGAAAAGAAAAGAAAGCGAATTTTTTGGGCACCCCCCCCACCCCTCGCGTGTCGTTACTGCGGCGAGTTTGCAGCTGATAACGGTGCTCTGGATACTGAGGGTTCGCCTGAAAGCTGCCGATTAACAAATTCCCCAGAGGCGCCGCCAAGTTCGTACACACTGTCGTCAGAAAAATTGTAACTGTAACGTTTATCACCTATGTGCAACTTATTGTACCGAAGCTTGAAAGAAACGTCCCGTTGTTTGGCAAATTCTACAAGCTTCTTTCGCGCCTGCCGTGTTTGAATGGAATAATCCTCACTTACAGTGATGCCATTCTCTTTGAATTTTCCGCTGAGCGATAGTAATTCCTGCTTTAACTTAAAAGATGCAAACTTAGCAATAACTGGTCTATTTTGGTTGGGCCTGTACGTTCCTAGCCTGTGTACTCGCTCAAGAGCTTCGCTCGGCACTGGTGACTTAAAAACGGTACTGATCTCTTTAACCAGTTTTTCTTCAGTTTGGTTCCATTTCTCCTGCGGACAGTCTGTCAAACCGTAAAACAAGAGGTTACTGCGTCTCATTCTATCCTCAAGCTGAGAATGTTCATCGTGTAACCTAGCGTTTTCTCTGCTCAGATGGTCGGTTAGCTGCCTTAGCTGCAAAAGTTCATCCCCGACCTCGGCGTTGTCACACGCTTTTGCTTCGACAGCGGCGAGCCTACGGTCAATGTCGTTAACTTTGCGCTCGATTGCTTCCTGGTTGTTTTTAATTTCATTCACGCAAGATATTAACTTCACTTGGTCCTGTTCCATTTTTTCGGTTCGAGAGTTCACGCTCTGCAGAAGAGCAACATGTCACTAAATTTTCGCTCATGAGCCCTGTTCGATACGTCAGACTCAGGAACCTTTTTATTGGGCCCTGGGTTTTCTTCAACGTCGCCAGATAGCAAAACAAGCATAGATATAACATCTACACATTCACTTAACAGTGACAACAAGACTCCCGGGCGTGGGAACAGCATCAAGCACACATTGTTGGACTTCTTTGCATATAAAGGAGTATTGTTACTAACCTGTGTGAACAAGCGAGCAAAGTTACGGTGCCGCATTTCTGCGCTGTTCCCACGCCCACTAGAGAGGCCAGGTTCGTGCCATCCATTTTTATCCTGGGCTTGCGATGACGTCACGACCGATGAAGTGGCCGCCTGGCTCGGGAAGATGTTGCAGGGGTGTTCCCGGCCAAATCCTGGACTGGCCGAAAACTGGTCGCTATCAGGCAGAAGCACTGTCCGTGGCTCATGCCCAGCAGTCGGTGATAGCCACGAGCAGAAGTGAAGAAGTGAAGCAACCTGTGTGAACAAGCGAGCAAAGTTACGGTGCCGCATTTCTGCGCTGTTCCCACGCCCACTGAAGAGGCCAGGTTCGTGCCATCCGTTTTTATCCTGGGCTTGCGATGACGTCACGACAGATGAAGTGGCCGCCTGGCTCGGGAAGATGTTGCAGGGGTGTTCCCGGCCAAATCCTGGACTGGCCGAAATCTGGTCGCTATCAGGCAGAAGCACTGTCCGTGGCTCATGCCCAGCAGTCGGTGATAGCCACGAGCAGAAGTGAAGAAGTGAAGCAACCTGTGTGAACAAGCGAGCAAAGTTACGGTGCCGCATTTCTGCGCTGTTCCCACGCCCACGTGTTCCAAGCCACAGTCACATTGTTCCATGACCAATTCAAAAGATGCGTCCTCCAATTAAGTCGCACGCCTCCACTTCAAAGGGCATCGTCAGCTCCCCGGCGTGCCCATTGTAGACATCATCGCAAGTCCCTGGTCGCTAGTCACGTCCTGCAGGTTCAGAGCACCGATGGAGACATGGTCAGGCAGCAACTGTTTATTGGCTTCAGAAAAAGTTCATTGCCTATTCCTTCAAAAAGGCTCGTTCATCGCTCTTTCAGGAGCCTTCTCAATTGCACGACAGGATGGACTAGTAAGTGTGCAGTTATAGGCTACCGGCAACGCAGTTTACGAGATCTGATAGTAGCGCCAAAACACACAGCCTAGCGAGTAGGCGCAGCAAGACTGAGTCTTACAATGCGTAGTCTAGCGAGTAGACGCAGCAAAACTAAACATTCGCGTGCATATCATTTTATTTTTTAGTTGTGAGCTAGGGGGGTCCCGGCTGATTATGTAAGCGGCTAGGAAGCGTACTTTGAAAATGTGCCAAAAAAAGAACTTACACTCAAGTCTGCGTGCTCAGTGAGCGTTTCAATTTTGTAGTGTTCCTGGTGGTCGGTACAAACAATGCTGAGGCCGCCCAAAAAGCTTCGTCGTGCCCACTGGTACACTGCCGGGTGCCTATAGCAGTTCACATCGCGTTCGGTGCAGCAACTTTCCGCGGTGGGGCCTCAAGGCGCCCATTCGTATCTCGGGTCCCTCCATCATGGCGGCCTTGTTTTTTGTTTTGATGAGAAGGCCAAGATGGCTCCCCTTTGTCGCAGCTTCAACGCGGCTCGCAACATGGCCACCTTTTCTCTTCACGGGGGAGAGGAAGCTGCCAAATGGGTGTGCTCGCACCTTTGATTTCGCCTTTTCAAGGCCAGCTGCGAGCTCTTTAGAACATCCATCTGCACAGTCAACGCCTGCTTTTTGCTTCCGTTGTTTGTCAGTTCGCCACGCAGGGAATTTTCTTCAGTGTCCCACTCAGAACCGCACTTGTCTTACGTGTGGTAAGCTCTTACATTATGAGGTTACCTACAATTTTGCTACAGTTCAATATGTAGTCTCTTCACCTACTTTGAGTAAAGAACAAGCAAACACGGTTAATATTTAAAATGTTGCTAGTTGCCACACAACGTCGAAACCTTCTTTCCTGCTCCCTCGCCCAGTGAATTCCATCCACATTTTACCCAAGAAATGAGACGCGTGCAAAATTCTGGCCATGAAGTGATGCGTCCACCGGTTGTGTGTCCTGTTCCTGCTGAGCTTCGACGCCTTCCTCCTCTGCTCCATAAGCAGTTTTGCCTGCTGTCGAGCATACCCAGACTCTCTCCCTCGACTGGGTGCGTCTGTTGCTAGAATGAGTATTAGAATTGTTCCGACTGCTCAGGACCATACCCCACTTAAGGAAGCTATTCCCGTTCAGCCTGTTTCTGGCAATGCTTCGGCTGTGCTTCCTAGGACCGCTGATAACTTCCGGGAGACCGTTAATCTTTTACGTCCGCTGACCATGCCAACTGGGCCTCCAGAGGCAGCCCCTGTTCTGCCTGCGGTAGAGGTGCTTCCGCCGGTCAAGGCTGCACCGACCGTGCTCGTTTCTCCTCTCCACACGGTTCCTGCATCAGTGGCGCCAATTCATTCCTCATCACAGCCCCAGCACTACCTGCGTGTTTCGCCCGATACTATTCCGAAGGTGCGCTGGACTGAACGTTCTAGAGCTGTCTCTCTCGTTCCACCTGACTGTTGTTAGCGGCTGCCCCTGAGACACCTGTCATGCAACTGGCACCGGTACAGCGTCAACGCCGTACTGTAAAATATGCCAGTGACCGAAAGGACATCCTCAGCCTCGGAAGCGGATTATGTGATGTGGCAGTGTCCGCGGCTGTATTGCTGTGTGCATGTTATAAATTTTTTTTCTTGTTCATTCTGCATAGTGTCATGTGTACATTTATTGGCGTACTTTACTTCCTATTTACTTCTTATTTTAATGTTTAGTGTGTTCTTCGAAATCTAGACTCTTTGGAAACAATTGTTCCTGTAAAAATGTATGAAGTGTTCTCCCAAGTGATTGTTCTTCTATGTACTGTGTATACTGCTCTATTGTATTTTATTAAGTGCGTATTTTTTTTTGAGGGGCTGGCAGGGCTGGTGTTGGGCCGTGCTGTTCTGTTTAGTTTCGGTTTCTGTTTCAATTGGCATGTGGCGCCTCGTGCGGCAGTTTTATGTGCCCTATATGAGTGTGTAAATAAATGATTGATTGATTGATATGTGGGGTTTAACGTCCCAAAACCACTCTATGATTATGAGAGACGCCGTAGTGGAGGGCTCCGGAAATTTTGGTGTGTAAATAAATGAGTTGGTGACGTACTGTTGTACAGAGTGGACGCCGAAGTCATGGGTAGCTGCCACCGTCTGCTTAGTTGGTTGGTTGGGCCCAAAGGGAATGACTCAACCAACCACAGGGGATCAGTCAATAATCGCGTGGCAGCGGGATTTACGGAAAAGGAAAATAAAAGGACTGGGGTGCCTGAATATATTTTTAGATGAACGAAAAGCTTAGTTGTGCTAACAGACTATCATGAATAGCTTTCATAAAAAGTCGGCGTGCTACTTGTTTGTTTTTTTTATTTCCCTAGACTCATGGCTCACACCCACTCAGGGGGATTGGCCAAGAAAGCGTAGTGCATTTTTTCTGTGACCATTATAATCATGTGTAATGAATTTGTGTTATAATATGAATAATGTAAGGAAAAGAACATAAAAAGAGAGCAAACGAAAAAAAAAGTTGGAAAAGCCAAGTTGAAAAACTTTGAGATTTCAGTTGTTGTGATTACCACTCAGCTGCGTTTACTTCACCTCTACCATTTAAATTTTTTTCGGGGTAATAAATATTAATCATTTGATTGAAGATCATAAAAGCATACGTTTGGATGCCTGAGTATAATCGCAAACGGCATTGAAAGGATTCCTGTGGCAATGTACCAAAACTGAGACACCAAACCTCAGTGCAGTTTCCGCCGTCAATGCAACGCCCATTTTCAGAAATGGAATAACTAGAAGCCTTTTTCTAAGTTCGTTCGTCTTCTTTCTCGGCTTCGCTGCCAGCCAACCCCGTTAAAACAGGGGGCGCTTATGGGTGCCGTGCTAACACAGTGAAGTGCTGTTAAGTGATAAAGTACTGTAACGTTTACTTCTAATCCTAATTTCGACAAAGAGGCTTCTAAAAATCTTTTTTTTCAGATAAGAATAACAACGAGAAAAATGTTCTTGTCTATATGTCTTGATTTCTCTCGTTTTATTCTTCTTTAACACAGCTCGCTTTGGTCCAGCTTTAGTGATTCGCAGGCCGTTTTGTTTATGTGCTTAGTAGTTCATGCTTTGGGAAACTGCATAATTCTAGTGCCCCTGACTTACATCTCATTTCTATATTTTCTTCAGCTATCAGTGTAGTTACAGTTTGCTTCATTCCGCGTCCTAGCGCTTCAAATTTATGAAGAAGATGATGATGATGATGACAATTATGTTGCTCCTTGCGTCATTGGCACCTTCCTACTCTGGGGGATGGGCCATGAGTCGGGGGGATCATACATACAGGATTTATAAATGATATTTTCTAAGAGCTAAAATACTTTTGAGAGGGTTGTTTCGTGTAACGTTAGTTATGAATGATTGTATTTTATGGCGCACTATTTTGTTTATTCTTCTTGATGCTGAAGATCTTTTGACTAGGAAGTCTGAATAGAGAATCGTTACTAGTTGATACACCTACCAAATCTATTTGAGCCGCGTATATCCTTTTCGACAGCATCGAAAGTATTCCTTTCCGAGTGTCCTAGCGCAAAGATTTCAATAATATAAAAACAACAGAGTAACTGGCAGACCTCACTGCCGCAATATAATTTTGATACTATGTTTTCCGTGTACGGAAAAAACGTCGGAAGCTCAACAAGGACTCTTAGATACTCTCGAGTTCGTTGCAATAGGAGCCGAAAGAGGAGGTTGCCAAACCTACTCTTTGCATGCAAAACTTTAGATTTGGAGTTGCACAACGCAATCTCGTTCGTATAACTTCAGCTCGTCTTGCTGCACGCCATTTTCTGCTCTAAAAGAACTGTAGGTGCACAGTCCGATGATGAATCAAGACTTGGAGTAAACAAAGGTAATGCATACTTACTCAACCTTGCCGCAGCAACAAACGCCATAACAGGAAGGATAGAGAGATCTAGACCTGTCAGAGAAGCTTTCGCCAGAGAGTCCACATCTTCATGGAGTAATATTCTTTTGTGTCCCGGCATCGAAATGGATCGCAGGTTTCGCAAATGATGAGGAAGAAGTAAGCACAGAGAAGATGAAACTAATCTATTGTTTCCCAATTGGTTCTTTGTTTACACATAGTTATCTAAATATTCCGGCTGTTAAAACAACTCCACCTCACAAATGAGGCACCGTCCGTTTCATGGCCGATCCCCCGTAGTGGGTTGCGCCAGGAATCTGAGGAACAACAAACCAACCAACGTTCAGCCGCAATCTTGCAGACCGAACGTGGTTTGAGACCATTGCTTTTTGCTCTTGCTGTCACCGAGTTTTACTGTGGGGTTGTTGGCTCAGTATTGAGGAACCTAAGTTGAGTTTTTTTTGTTTTTTACAGTCTCTAGGAGTTTGATTTGCTTTTGAATGTACCCCAATATGTTGTGCTGATGTCGACCAATTCTCCTGGCCAGGTGCGATTCACCTAGTCAGCGCCACTGTCACCTAATCAATTGTAGTTAGAGTTGTTCTTTCGCAGAGTGGTTAGCAACATTTTTGTCCCGCCAGGCTCTCCAAAAAGAACTGAAAGCCACATCGAACCGCTTTCAGAGATTGCGAAAGAATAGCATTAGATTTGTACCTTCCACGATACTACCCTTTTTCAATCATAAAGTGTTATTTCTCCACTGGTGTACAAAGTACAAGTCACCTTAGCAGCGCTTCGGCAGTCTGTCAAAAGGAAATGTTGCTCACAGATGACGTTAATTATCATTTGTCTTGGGGCAAAAAGACACACCTTTGTGGTAGACGGCTGTGGGAGTGGACCATTGTCCAAAGTTTGTCGCGTATAAATATGGGGCACGTAACATTGGTTCAAGGTCAGACTCAATCAGTGTTAGACTTGACTTTTTGTACCAGTGCAATTATTGTTTTGTCATGGTCTGTGGTTGACTCTGCAACTATCAGCGACCATCTTCTGGTTGTTTTGGACATTGTATGTCCAATGATAACTTTAGACCATGTCACCATTAGACCATGTATATGTCAATCATAAGAAATTTCAAAAGCTGTCTGCGTTTGGCCATTGAAAAACTTGCGATTACAATGGTCAGGAAATTCTATCTAAGATCGTCTTCATACTAGAGGGATGTCGGAAAAAGTCTGAGTTTGTTATTCTATTGAGTAAATGGCCATCCTCTTGTTGGTGGACTGATGGTTATACGCACGACTACAGAAGACGGAAAGCCGCTCGGAAAAAGCCTATGCATAATCAATGCCCAGCAAATTGGAAAGACTATCAGTTTTGTTGGTGTATTAAAGCCCATTGTTAAACTTGTGAGAGAAGAATACGACAGTAAACATTTTGACAATTTTGCCAAATCATACAATAAGCGTACTCTCTTTGCGTATCTGCGGTCAAGAAAGGTACTGCTAACACCTTTAACTTTGCAATCATGTATCTTGCCCCCGCAAGAGATGTTTGCCTCTCTGGAAGAGATAGCTAAATGTTTAAAACGTCGCTTCATAAAATATCTCTCGACCAATTACAACATGCAGGTATCTATGCATGAATTTACGGAAATTTCTGTATCTGAATTGACTGAAACTGTACTTTGTTCACCGATTACTGCCGTTGGACCAGATAGAATTGGGAATTTCAAGTTAAAAGTTTTACTTCAAAAATCACCTAATGTTCTTTTAAATAGTGTGAACTATTTGTTGAAGAACTCATGGATACCGTAAGAATAGAAACTAGCTAAAATTATACAGTTGCTAAAGAAACAAGGCGGCAGGTATATATTGGACAACATAAGGCCAATCGCCATGACATCAAATGTGTGAAATTATTTGGGTAAAATATCTACACTCTAATCAATAAATTTATTGACAAAAGGTCCTTCATAAGTCCTGAAAAATCGGGTTCAGGGCTGGTTGTTCCATATGAAGTGCTGATCTTGATTTAGAAAGTCTTATACAGTTAGCCCAACGGGACAACAAATATGCAGCTTTAGTTACTTTGAATATCGCTAAAGAATACGATACTGTAGAGCATGGTATTTTGATAGAACGACAGGAATACCTCAATTTTTCGGCATACATAGTAACGTGGATTCACACATTCCTTTTGGACAGGAAGTTCTGTTGCTTAAAGGAGGCTTTTCATCGACGTTTGTGTAAACGAGAGGAGTACCGGAAAGCTCAGGGCTGTCCCCGATGTTATTGACTGTGCTAATGAGCACCATTCCAAGTAACCAGGACATAATAACTTATGTTCATGCAGGCGGTATCGCCTTCTCTGCCACGGGAAACACCATTCAGACGTTATACGACCGCCTGCAGTCTTATCTTAACACCCTGGAGAACTAGCTTGATGACAATTACTTTTACTAAATCCGAGTAAATCAGCTCTTTTTTCTTCCCCTTGAAATATCTCATGCACATCTCAATATGTTACCATTCTGAGGACGTACTACAGGTGGCATCTAATAAATATCGGGGGGTAATAAATATCTGGGGGTCTCTAAACTGGCACCAACACATTGAATACACAGCTGGAAAGGGTGCACGAGCCGTGTGCGTGTTACGTAGGATAAGCAACTACGGAAGAGGCACGACAAGAGATACACTAGTAATGATATATCGAATGTATGTTCATCCTATTGTAGAATTTGGATACGTGCTTTTCTCTGGTGCTCCAGCCTATAACATCCGGCCCCTCATTCTTTTATAAAGGGAATCTTTACGCTTATACCTTGGTTTACCTGAAGTAGTTTCCAACTGCGTTTGATACCTAGATTCGAGAGTTCCTTCTTTTTCGCGCAGATTTCGTATCTTGACCGTTTAGATGATTTTAAGAATTTATGAGTCACCGCTCCAGCCGTCACAGACAGTACTCATATCCTGTCCGGAATTATTTTTGGTGTTAGATAGCCACGGTTTCCCACTTACGAAATTCTATTTGTAAAACGCCTACTGGACCCGCTTAATCTACTTAACGGCGAGATAAGGCCGACTAGCTATAATTCCTCCACTGTGGATATTCGATTTGACGTCAATTTTCCTAGTAATGCGAAGTTGCTCCCACATCACGCTCCAGATGGTTATTGCAAGAACACTTTCAAAGCATCAAAAGAAGTGTAATTATTGCTACATATGCATGAAAGAGGGACGAAAACTCAGTGCTGTCTCCAGTGTTATTTTTATTATGCTAATGAGCACAATTTCACTTAACCAGGACATAACAACTTACGTTCATGCAGACCGTATCGCCTTCTTCGCCACGGCAGACTCCATTCTGAAGTTATGCGACAGCCTTCAGTCTTATCTTAAAACCCTGGAGAACTAGCTTGATGGCAATTACTTTTTTTACTGAACACGAGTCAATGACCTGCCACGTCAGACACCATTCAGACGTTATACGACCGCCTCTAGTCTTATCCTAACAGCCTGGAGAACTAGATTGATGACAATTACTTTTTACTAAACCCGAGTAAGTGAGCTCTTTTTGGCTTCCCCTTGAAATACCCGTGCACAACTTATTATGTTACCATTCCGAGGACATACTACAGGTGGAAATTATGAAATATCTCGGAGTAATTTATAATGCATCTCTAAACTGGCGCCAACACATTGAATACATAGCTGGAAAAGGTGGACGAGCCGTCAGCGCGTTACGTAGGATAAGCAACTACCAAAGAGGCATGAGAAGAGATACACTTGTAATGATATATCGAATGTATGTTCATGCTAATCTATAATTTAGATGCGTGCTCTTCTCTAGTGCTCCAGCCTATAAAATCTGGCGTCTCATTCTTTTAGAAAGAGAATCATTACGCTTATGCCTTGGTCTCTCTGAAACAGTTTGTAACTGCATTTTATACCTAGATTCGAGAGTTCCTTCTCTTTCGTTCAAGAATTTATGAGTCACCACTCCCGCCATCTCTGACAGTATTCATATCTTATCTGGAATTATTCTTTTGCTCTCATATGGCCACAGTTTTCCACCCAGTAAATTATATTTGTACAACGTTTACTGGACCACTGAATGTACGTAACGGCGAGATAAGTTCGACTAGCGATAATTCCCCCAATGTGGATATTCAATTTGACGTTAATTTTCCTAATATTGCCAAGTTGCTCCCCCATCACACTCCGGTTGGTTTATTAGAAGAATTCTTGCAGAGCATCAAAACAAGTGTAACTATTGCTACAGATGCATCAAAGAGGGACGAAAAGTCAGCTGTTGGTTTATTCAGCCCGAACTTCAATGGGTCCTATTCCCTCCTACTACTTGAGATCATACCCGTTTTTGTGGCTGAGTTTCTGGCAGTGGTACTCGCCTTACGAAAGTCAAACACGTAAATTTCATCGGCTATTATAATTAGAGATTCTTTGTCTCTTTGGGCTGCACCTTTTTTTGGTTCTCACTCGCACATAATAAAGGCATTTGTGCTTTAATACCCCTCATTTGAAAAAAGTTAGATTAGTTTGGGTGCCGGGCTATGTAGGGTTGCTCCTAAAGGAAATGGCCGATTCTTAAGCGAAGCCAGCAATAAATAAAGGGGCCAATTTCATCATGTTTTCCACCATCCGCTTATGTAACGGTGCGCAATTTCGAAGTCGTACCTATATGAAAAGCTTCACATGTACATAACTTACCAATTCGACTGAATATCGGCCCTTATTATATCTCTGGTGCAGAACCTCTTGTGACACACCTAATCTAGAAATCGCAGTCACGAGGCTGAGCTGTAGGGTGCGCAATATAAAATTCTACTAACACAGGTCCAGTCACGCTCTTTCTTCAAAGTGAACTTTCTTTGGCGAGCCAGAAACTATGGATCATTACTTTTCGACTGGTAGACGGTTTATTACAGCTCGTAAATCTAAGTTAGAAAATCCTTTACCCGCTATTGGGATGAATTTATTCATGCCCGCGATTCTGTCCTTAAGGAGCGTCTATATCTGGGTTTGCCAGTGCGAAAGTTCGGGAGACAGTGCAGAATTATCTGATTGAAACGAAAACACTAACAAACTAATATTATTTTTCTGTGTCGACATAAGCACGCCTTCTCTTTTTTTACTTTTTTAAAGCTAGGTTTCAATCTAGATTATTATCTATTACTATTACAAAAAGTCTTTTGTAAGTACAGATCAGTGATAATCAAAATTCCATTCCAAAATTTGCAACGTTTTCAATTTTGTAAGTTCCTTTACTGTGAAATTGAATAATACTTTACAAGACCCCTCAATTATTGTCCGATCCCCCACAATGGGTATTAGTCACAAGTTGAGGGCAACAAGATCAAGAACAATATTCGAATCTGTTGAAGCAGTTAATGCCAAACACAACGACAATGAATCTTTAACTATAGCCACAGAAGTTGTCGTTAAGGAATTTACGTGGGGTTAATAGAACAGCTGAGAACCCAGCCTAAAATATTTCGGTGTAATTAGGTAGCCTAACAGAAAACGACCAGTCTTGTTGCGTAGAAAAAATTCCCACGCCGGCCTTTTTTTCACACTGCGAAGAATCAGTTGCTTTCACAACTGTAAAAACAATCTGACTTAAGTGCTCCTGAAAAATGCCTGTTCGAAAGATTACTAGGTAGTAATTTCTTATTGTTAGGAAAGATATTGACATGGCTGATTCACTGAACCTGCCATTCATAGGCACTATATCATTAAGCCTTATCTGCAATAAGTCCAACCACTTTGGGCAACTATTACCTGAGGGGTGTGAAAGTGAGGCAATGTGATATTGAAGAACACAGCTGGAGCACTGATAAATATATATTGTTCTCGTCTTATCGGCGAGTCATAGACACTAAAAAGTTTTGAATTATTAATGATTGGAATTTCACAGGTAAAGATGGAATTCATGATTTCTTATATAGAACAAAGTTTGCTAGAAATCTGGGTAACGCCAGGCACCAGCGAAGTTCTTGGCGCTCAATTAGAACTAACGAACGTATCTTCCATGCTAGTATGCCAGAAAATAAGGCACACCTAAACTCTAGTATAGGGCGTATGTACATCCGGTAAGTCAGTATTAAGGCGTCTGTCGGCATGCGCCAACGACCTCATGGAGTCACAATGAAAAGGTCAAGAAGCCCTGCAGATGGGAGACACGTGGAATCACGTCTGTCGTAAAATCAGTGGGCCTGAAAGTTCAGCGGCCACGGCCAAGTGATCCAAAAAAAGAGCTCGAAAGCCAAGCGGGTTGTATTGCGCCATCCTATGGATATTCGTGTGCGATCATGAGAATTACGTCTGTGTAGTTCTGCAGAAGGCGCTTGCTTGGTTTCCTTTCTTGAACTCGGCCCAAATGACAGCAGTACCGATGCCGCACGTAGTGGTCTCCGGGGCATATACTGGGTGTTTCGCAAGTATACACTACATGCGGACGCATTGTGGTATAGATATGTCCCACGTAACCTTTTTCTTTTCGCAACCAATGCAGTTCGTACATTGAATACTTAGGCACATGGATGGCAGCTTTATTGCTCTCTTGGGTAATCAAGCCGGCACGTGACGATCTTACTTGTAGTTGCCTGTATTTATTTTCTTTCAGATGAAGCCCCCAAATACAGTTGGCGCCATGAAGTGTAACACTGGGGTGCTGTAGAAAAGTAGAAGGCAGTAAAAAGTTTCACCATCGATCAGTGGGGGAGCTAAAAAATTGTGTTGGTGAGTTTTATACCACGCAAAAGTTTTATGAGAACATCGTGCGACCATGATAACCTTTACCGATGAAACGTCATCGCTATAATTATGTAAGTAAAATCAGTATTGATATTTTCAAGGTTCTTTGAAATATAAAGTTCCGCATACGTAACATAAGCTTTTGCTGGATGATCAAGAAGATAAACTATGCAAACAAATGCTATTGCTTTTATCATGTTGCTATTTTCAGTAATATTCTTTCAAAACAAGCAAAAATTTATTTTTATTCAATCGCTACCACGGACCCGAAGTTATAATAGGCGACTCTCAGGTGGCCCTACGAAACTACGCCAGCGGCCGGATCTCCCGCGAAGCAGTAGACATTCTCAAAATTCATGAAGGCAATGCTTGCCAGAGAAACGACCGTTTCCTTGTATAGACCCCCGCCCACACAGGTCCTCCACTCGCGGGCAACGCGACTGCCCAGGCCACGGCTCGAGGCTTTGCACGCTGAGCTGTGGCGCCTGCCGGCAGCGCCGACGTCCCACAGGCATCGAGAACAGTGAGGGACTAGAAGGGGGGTGTGGGAATCGCATGACAGCTTTCAGGGATATATCAACCACCACTACAGACTGATTAGATGCAAGTATCCACCACCACACGAAAAGCTAAACAAGAAACAGGAGGTTGCCTGGAGACTATTGCAGACTCAGACGTACCCAAACCCTGTGATCCTGCGCCTGTGTTACCCAGACATTTATACATCCGACGACTGTAAAGCATGTGGAGCAAGAGAGACGCTGTAGCACATGCTGTGGGAGTGCACCGGGAGCGTGCAGCAGTCCGCTATGAACCGTGTAGACATGGCAGTCTCGAACCGCGAGGCGCGATGGGAGGCGGCTCTGCTCAGCCACCACGTCGCCGATCAACTGGGGGAAGTCCGGCATGCCCAGGAAGCCGCCCCTGTCCAAGGACTCGAAGCCGTCACCGATAGGCTGGGGTCCTTGTAGCGCCACCCCGCTAAATACCGCCGGACAATATCAATAAATTTTTACTCACTCAATCAAGTACACTAAAGTCCTGAGAAAGCATGGCTTAGGGGAGTTAAAACAGTATAAATTGTATTTCTGTTAAGTGAACATATTTAGTTACAACAAGGATAGTTAGGAGTATATATATATATATATATATATATTTGACCTCTAACAGATAGTAATGCCAAGAAATGGCATTACTGTCTGATAGATCTCATTAGTGTTGTGTCAAAACACGGAAAAGCGAGCCCTTAGGTATAGACTTCTTTTCCTTATATATATATATATATATATATATATATATATATATATATATATATATATATATATATATATATATATATATATATATATATATATATATATATCTATATTCGTTCTTCCCGCGCGTAATTCGAGAATGGAACACACTGAATCCCGTCATTACACAGCAGCCAGCATTAGACAACTTTATGAAACTAATTGAAGGCACTGATCTATTCTAACCTAGTTAGCATGTACAGTGATCACCTGTTTTTCTTCACGCAGTCCTTCCGGTTTCCAATTGTCATACTAAAACACTTTTCTGCATATACCTATTGTTTAATATGGTTCCTTGATAACAATACTCGATCTGTGTTTTCTCCTTTCTGTGCCTCGTTTCTTCTCGACTCCTGTTTTTTGTTGGTGTACCATTGGTGTACTTCGTACTTGGTTATCGTTCAAATAACTATGTCTGATTGTTCTATGCCGTAATGCTGTGTTCAGTGATTGTGTGGTCTTTATTATTCTGCTTTTTCTTGATTCAAACGTCAAAAGTTCTGACAGTGATGCTCGCCCCTGTAATAATCCCCCTGGGGAGATTGACAGTATTCTGTAAGTAAATAAATGAAAATATTATATATATATATATATATATATATATATATATATATCGACAGGCATGGTGGCGAAAGTTGCCGTAACGTTGAAAATAATGAAGTACATCCTCGCTGAGAATGGTAACAACGGAAGTCTTTATTTCGACACTTTCGACAACAGTCTAGCTTTTGTCAGGTCTGAGGGTACATGCTTTTCGCTCTCACATTTATACTATATTGCGCATAAAAATGTGAAGGAAAGAACGTAGAAGACAGGAAAAAAGAAAAAACGATACATGAATGAAAAGGGGGGAAATATAAAAAAAAAGATAACGAAGAAAAATTCTACAGATCATTGCGCTCTGCGAGTGGCATCGTGAGCGCATATTTTCTTAGAAGCATTGCGTTCAGTGCATCTGCGTGGCAATCCCTTGAGGGCAGACGGTGGCGGGCTAAGGTAAGGGCTCGCGGGTAGTGGAAGCCCTTTCTTTTTTGACCTATCGTCACTAATCAGGCATCGATTACCTGGGCTCTGGTGGAACTTTCGGTTGGCGTTATTCTTGTACCACGTGAAAAGGCGCCATGAAGCCTCAGTGAGGGCGCAGGCAGAAGATGGGATACCAGGCAGTGTCGCCAAAAAAAACGAATGGGCGTTCAAAAAGAATACTAGTTTGCTCGGAGAATCCGCGTTCAGGGGCTCTTATTTGTGTATGCGGGAGCTATTATACATGTCGGACTTACAATGATTGATAGAAATAGACAACAGTAGTACATTAGGAAGGGCCGTTACACTAAAACACGGAAAGATATTAGCAAAAATTTTCCAGTCTTCGGCACTGGTAGAGTGCCATAAAATCTTGAAAATTCTTGATTACTACTATAATATTGCTGAATCATCTCCGTCTGAACCCCTCAATCGACCACTCGGCCAAACTTCTCTTGACCAGCACTGCATCAATGATGCTGCTCCCATTCTACGCCGACCATATCGCGTGTCCGCATCGGAGCGCCAGAATAATCAAGCTGAATCAAACAAGACGTTAGCTAAAGACATTCTTCAGCCCTCATCAAGCACATAGCCGTCACCCGTCGTCCTGGTTAAAATGAAGGACAACACAAAGGATTCCTTCATCGATTGTCACCATCTAAACTGAATAACAAAAACTACGTGTATTTTTTGCCCTATTTTGATGACGCTCTCGATTGCCTTCATGGCGCACGCTACTTCTCAGCTCTCGACCTTAGCTCTGGTTATTGGCAAATTGCCGTGGACTAGAAAAACTGCAAAAAGGCAGCCTTCATGACTCCCTATGGCTTGTGCTAATTCAAGGTTATGCCCTTCGGTCTATTCAACGCCCCAGCTACGTTCAAAGGTATGATAGACTTCCGGCTGCACGGGTTCAAATAGTCAACATGCCTGTGTTACCTAGACGAAGTCCTCATATTTTCACCTCCATTTGAGATCCACCTTGAGCGTCCGTCAACCATTCTCGACATCTTCCGCAATGTTGGCCTTCAGTTGAACTCCTCGAATTGTCGATTCGGCTGCCGACAGATTACAGTGATGGGCCACCTTAAGGATGCTTCTGGTGTGCGGCCGAATCCTGAAAAAAATCACGCCGTCACGAGTTTCCAGTTCCCCAATCCGCAAAAGCTGTGCGGGGCTTTGTGGGACTGTTTCTGTTTCAGGCGGTTCGTGAAAGAGTTTGCGGCAATCGCCCAACCACTTACCGAGAAATGCGTCTCATTTTCGAGGAGGTCCACTCAAGCTGCTACCTTCTGTCGCCTCATCACGCTTTTTACGGCACCCCCTATCCTGACCCACTTTGACCCATCCACCCAAACTGAGGTCCGAACGAATGCAACTGGTCACGGTATTAGAGTCCCTCACGCCCAATGCCAACAGGGACATGATCGCGTTATCTCTCATGCTAGCTGCCTTTTTACACCTGCTGAGCCTATTTATTTTTTTACACCTGCTGAGCCCATTTATTTCGATCACGGAACGAGAATTCCTTGCTCTTGTGTGGGCGGCCTCAAAATTTCATCCATATGTATATGACACTCACATCTCATTCGTCACTGACCACCATGCGCTATACTGGCTTTCATCCTCAAGAGACCCCACAGGTCGACTTGGTCACGTGGCTCGGCGACTGCTAGAATACATCTTTGCTGTAACATACAAGTCTGGATGCCTCCATCAGGATGCCGATTGCCTTTCTCGCTATCTAGTTGGCGAATCGGCTGCCATTTCCGACAACGACGCATGCGTGGGCTCTGTTTCCCAACTGACCCACAACCGACGAGCAACGCAGTGTTCAGCCTTAAGCCCCAAATATATGCAGCGTTTCTGCCAGCGTTTTCTAGGCGCCACTTTCCTCGGCGTCATCAAGTCAATGCCGTCAGAGAGGGTGCAAAACCATATGGGGATCGCCAAGGCCAGCGTCAGCTTAGCGTCGTTGAGTATGTCGAAGAGAACGAAACCGGACCCGCAAAGCAGTGTGCAGTGTCCGTCAATGCAGTAAAAAGAAATATTTCTGAAAACCGGTTTCATTTCTCATTAGCAAATCTGAGTTGAGAAAAACAAATAACAGTACCACCAAAAAGCTTTTGTTTCAAGTATAGCGCAAGCTGTTTAGACTAGGACGAACCACAAACTCGCAATATACGGCCCCCGAGCTTGGAAGTTGTTGCACATATTTTAAGCCACGTATTCAGCTAATACGCTCAGGCCTGTTAACCTTACTGATGAACTTGAGTATGGCGCTTGAAGTCGGTTCAAAGAAATCGCGAGCGCATCCTGTCGAAGCTTCTAAGGAACAACGTAAGTCAAATACAAGCCTCAGTTGAGAAGGTTCGGGTCACACACAGCTCGGCGAAGACCTATTAGGTCAGAGGCGGGTGGCAGCCATTTTGACAGCAGCAGACGATGCCGTTACGTAGCGGAAGTTGCTGGCAGCCGTGCGCTAATTGGTTCTCCAATCGTTCACTTCCTTCCGGCGTCTGCGTCGGCACTGCAGATATTTTAATCATCCAAAATTGGACATTTTGGCTCCGTAACCAGCAGAGCTGTCACCGAGTGACGCCGGCGTAAGAAACGCCGCAAAACGCCGGTAAAACGCTGCATGTGTTTTGGCCTTTAAGGGCTGTCATCGAGGACCTTGACTCTCTCCATCGAACCGATCCCATGGCCCATCTGTACTTGAAAATAGCACAGTACACTGGCATAACTTCCATTCAGACGGCAGATCTCTGCTGCTTCCTATACCCAAACACCTCCACTCGGCTGTACTCCAGGAACTTCACGACGTTTCTACTTCCGGTCACCTCAGCGTCTTCCGCACATACGATCGGATTCGCCGTTGCTTCTATTGGCCAGGTCTCGCACACTCCGTCAAAAGATATGTCACGGTGGGTGAGAAATGTCAGTGACGCGAAAGACCATCGACGCTTCCGGCTGGGTGCCTTCAACGACTCGACATTTCTTCTGAACTTTTCGTTAGCGTGGGCTTGGACTTACTCGGCCCTTTTCTCATGTATTCTGCTGGCAACAGGTGGATAGCTGTGGCCAGTGACTACGCCACATGCTACGCTATCACAAGCGCCCTTCCAACAAGTTGCGCCATAGACGTCGCCGATTTTCTTCTACGTGACGTGAGCTTGCAGCATGGTGCTCCACGCCATCGGCTCACAGATTGAGGCCGCATATTTTTATTGAGAGTTATAGCAGACATTCTACACTCGTGTAAAACGCGCCACAAACTCACTACGTCGTACCATCCGCAAACAAATGGCCTCGCGTAGCGTCTGAGTAGAACCCTGACCAACATGCTTCTAAAGTACGTGTCCTCAGACCACTCTGACTGGGACTTCGTTCTACCAAATGGGACATTTGCGTACAATTCATCGCGCCATGACACAGCTGGTTACTCCTGATTTTTTCTGTTGTTCGGCCGCAAACCCACATTACCCCACGATACAGTCATTTCATTGCCAGCAGCTCCGACCACAGAATACGTCCTAGACGCTCAGCCGGGCCGCCCATGCACGCGTAGCGGCTCGCGCTCTCCGTCTGACCTCCCAAGAACACCAAGAGCGTCCGTATGATCAATGACACCGCGATGTGCACTTTTAGCCTGGTTCGTTGGTTCTGTTGGGGTCTTAGACAAGGCACGTTAGTCTGTCTGACAAATTGATCTCTCCGTACACAGAACTATATAGAGTGCTTCGTGCGGTAATTCCCTTCACTTATGAAATCACTCCTGCTGCCTCGTCTTCACTCCTTGGGCCAGCGACAACGTACACGTCACATGCCGGAAGCAGTACCACTCGCCAACTAGGTGGACGTCTAGGTGCGTCGAGACGGCGCCTTTGCCTACGGGGTTCTGCTACATCTAGGCTGCCACAATGCATATTGTCAATGCGTGTGTGGGCCCGATGAAGAGGATGAAGGTCATTTGCTTCTCGAGCTCGGAGCCAGGCTCGCCAGCGCTGCATCCACTGTTCCAACTATACTTTGCAAATATATTTCCAATAAATTCACTGGTGACTCACGTATATATATATATATAATATATATATATATATATATATATATATATATATATATATATATATATATATATATATATAGTAGGAAAGTTCAGTGGGTCTGGTATAAAAAAAGAAGCTGGTACACGTACGAGAAAGGAAGCACTTCCTTTATCGATTTACGTTTCGGCCATGCCATGGCCTTCTATGACGAAGGCCGTGCCACGGCCGGAACGTAAATTGATAAAGGACCTGCTTGCTTTCTGATACGTGTACCAGCTTCCAGCGTCTTTTCATATATATGATGCTGCCCACGGATCCTTTCAGATCCTACCCACAGCAAGTTCTCTTTTCAAGCACTTTTTTTTCTTATTTACACTACAATTGCCGTAATAACTTCCCCTATACCTTCCTTGGTATTATTATCTGTTAGATCTCATTATTATTCTGTAAACAATGTGATGACGTTTATTGAACCGGAGAAGTCGCAACGATGTCGCAACGAAAAGTGGCCATACGACAAGTCTGGCAAAAGGCGGCCCAGGTTCTCGTGCAATCAGAGCACGCCATCCTGGCGACTCACGGAGTAGGCGACTCACGGAGGCGACTCACGGAAATTCATATGTTGGCACAAGGGACACTTCGGCACGGGAACAATCGATGATAGCTTCATGACCTGATAAGAAATCCCAACCGAGGATAAGGTCATGAGAGCAAGATGGCAGAACAAAAAACTGTACGACGTACAAAACATCTTGGATGACGACGCGCGCCGTACACAGAGCCGAGGGATGAATGCGTTGCGCGCTAGCCGTGGACAGCACCATGCCACAGAGAGATGTGGTCACTTTCTTCAGTTTCCGACAAAATTTGACGTCCATCACAGAAACGGCGGCCCCAGTATCAATTAACGCTAATGTGGCGACTCCCTCAACATCGACATCAACAACATTTTTCGGCGAAAACGGAGGCCTTGGGAATTGCGCACAAGTTGCAGTTCTTGCCTCCGGAACTGCACTGATTAGTTTCCCTCCTCAGGAGGTGGTCGGCGACGCATAGGCGATGGCGACTGGCGACGAGGGGATGGGAAACGAGCAGTCGATGGGCGGCGATCCGAGTCTGAGTGCCTCTGTTCATATGCAGATGCGGTGGCCTGCTGCGGCGCGTAGGTAGGAGTTCCGAAGTATGCGTTTGCAGGTGTGGGGCGACGGCGGCAGAAGCGTGCAATGTGGCCAGCGATGCCACAGGCGAAGCAGATAGGACGATTGTCTTGAGTGCGCCACTCATTAGATCGATGGAAAAAGCGAGGTGAGGGCCTGTAAACTGGAGGCGATGCCGGAGGAGGTGGAGCTGATAAGGCGACTGGATGCGGTGGGGGCCGCGCGACCACAGCTGCGTAGCTGAGAGGTGAAGGTGGTGCAGGTGGTGCGTAGCCGACAGCTGAGAGATTAGGCGCTACTGAAGTGCACGGGTAAGGGGCCTGCACTGTAGGGAGGACATCACAAATTTCCGTGCGTATGGCCTGCTGCAGTGTCGTAGGCAGGCTTGCGGTCGGCGCGTCGCTATGCGGCAGCAGGGAGAGCTGTCGGGCGACTTCCTCCCTGATGAAGTCTTTGATCTGGTTGGATAGACTTTCTTTGCAAACGTTGGCATTTGTGAGTGTGACTGCCGAGATCGATTCCGGTGGTAGGACACTCTGTCTGGCGATGGAACGCTGACGGCGCAATTCATCAAAGCTCTGGCAGAGGCTTACGAGGATTGCCACCGTGTTCGGGCTTTTCGCTAGCAACATCTGGAATGCGCCATCCTCGATGCCCTTGAGAATCTGCCGAATTTTTTCTTCTTCGGGCATAGATGGATTCACACGCTTGCAGAGGTCGAGCACGTCCTCTATGTAACTAGTAAACGTCTCGCCAGGCTGCTGGGCTCGGTGGCGCAGGCGCTGGTCAGCGCGGAGCTTGCGGACCTCTGGTCGGCCGAACGCTTCAGTGACGAGTGTCTTAAAGGAAGACCAGTTGGCGATGGCGGTTTCGCGGTTTGTAAACCAAAGTTTAGCTACGTCTGCCAAGTAAAATATAACGTAGGCGAGCTTAGAGTCGTTGTCCCACTTGTTACTGGCGCTTACGCGTTCGTACAAGGAGAGCCAGTCCTCGACGTCTTGCTCGCCACTGCCGCTGAAGATTGGTGGGTCCCGTTGGCGAGTAGCGCCGGGGCAGGTAGACGGGGCAGCCGATGGTGCTGGCTGGGCTGGGACGGGCTGGTTGGCGACTGCGTCAGTCATGTTTTGCAGTGGTCTCTCGGGCAACTTGCGAGAGCGGAGCTCCAGGTCTGCTTGGGGATCTCAGCACCTCCACCAAATGTGATGACGTTTATTGAACCGGAGAAGTCGCAACGATGTCGCAACGAAAAGTGGCCGTACGACAAGTCTGGCAAAAGGCGGCCCAGGTTCTCGTGCAATCAGAGCACGGGGTTTTTCCTTCTCTTTTGAAGGCGCATACACGTTAGTGCGTATGCTCCACTACAACAAGAAAAACAAGCCCTTAAGTATAGACTTGTTTCCTTTATTCATTAACGAGGGTCTCGGACTGGCAGACTTGGTGCCACTTAGGTTGTATACGAGAGACTATTTGGTCAGCTGCCAGTTAGTAATAACGTCACGTGCTACGTGACGCCAAACAGGCTCATAAAGGGTGTGCCACACTCGCCGTCATGGCTACTAGTGGCACTGACTGACACTACCACGTTTGAATTGACATAGTTGCCCAATAAAGTGGCTGGGGGGGATAGCTGTCGTGGTAGCTCAGTGGTAGAGCATCTAACGCGTTATTCTAAGGTCGCAGGTTCGGATACTGCCCACGGCAAGTTATCTTTTCACCCACTTTTCTTTCTTCTCATTTACATTACAATTGGCCTAATAACTTCCCCTATACCTTCCTTGGCATTATTGTCTGTTAGATCTATAATATTGTGTAAACAGGAGAAACGAGCCCTTAAGTATACACTTCTTACCCTTATATATAAATATATATATATATATATATATATATATATATATATATATATATTTGATAACCGCTGCGAATGTCCCACATGCGTTTCCAACACCACGCGCGTTCTTGTAGCCATATTTTATGAACGCTGCTACTACGGTTTCCGCACTGTCTTCATGCCGTGGCCTCCGCAGAGCAAGCTCGGAGCAAACTCGTCTGCCCGAGAAGCTCGCGTCATACTGCATAGCACACTATGTCTCGTAAGTTATATCTTGCACTTGGAGCTGAAATTCGATAGAAATTGTGATCTATCTACTAGACAAATATAAATAATGCCACGTTCTATTTCACAAGTTTTGTTATCGCCCCAAAACACTACACGATTCTCAGCGCAAACCGCGCCTGCAGTTTTCGAGAAGCTTCCGGACTGTAGTAGATCATTTCTATAGGATCACGCCGACTCCGCGAACTGTACAGATTATTCTGGAACCTACGCCGCCGCCAGCGATAACGCCAGAACCTTCCATGGCAAGAGTATAAATGCCGACGCACTTCGCCACTTGTCAGTAGTTGATCGATGGCCGACGCTCTGTTCGCCGCTATCAGCCCAAGACTGCTACTGTAATCAGATTTTCCGCTTACCGGGCACAGGTTCGCCCAAATAAACAGTTAAATTCCAAAACAGTCTCCTGTCTTCAGCCACGTCACGACCCCATGACATCTGGTGGAGGTGCTGCTTCTTTGATATTCCGGACGCCCTCTTCAAGCCACGACCCCAGCCCAAGCGGCAAAGAAGACACGGACGCTAACCCTGAACAGCGAACAAGCCGCCGACAGAGGCGACTACAACCGAGTACGGGCCCCTTCCTGAAACAGCCCGGCAGACCCGGATCCCGACACCAACTACTGCAACCATGACCACCACCGTGCAGCCTGCACCACTCCTGCTTCGACAACCCAAAGAGCCGCCAACTTTCCGCGGTTCGCCACTGGAAGACCCAGAGAGCTGGATGGAAAGGTTCAACCGCGTCGCCACCTTCAATGACTGAACAGACGATGACAAGCTCCGGCATGTGTATTTCGCTTTAGAAGATGCTGCTCGGACCTGGTTCGAGAATCAAGAACGACGCCTTAGATCGTGGGACATATTTCGCGGCAGGTTCCTCACCACTTTCGCAAGTGTGGTGCGCAAGGAGAAGGCCGCAGCTCTTCTCGAAACCCGCAGGCAGATGCCAAACGAAAACGTGGCGCTATTCACGGAAGACATGATAAAACTTTTCCACCACGCTGACTCCGACATGTCCGAGGAGAAGAAGGTCCGTCTGCTCATGCGAGGAGTATAGGAGGAACTCTTCGCCGGGCTGATCAGTAACCCGCCAAAGACGGTCACCGAATTCTTTTCAGAAGCATCTACGACAGAGAAGACGCTCGAGATGCGCACGCGGCAATATAACCGTAGCTTCTCGTATAACCGAAGCTACGCCGGCATTCAAGGGCTTGGAACCACTGACTTGCGTAAGACGATCCGAGCGATCGTGCAAGAGCTGCGAAAATTACTTCCTTCAGCGCAGCCTCACGTTGAATCCATCGCGCACGTCGTACGCCAGGAGGTCCAGCAATCGCTGGGCATTCCTCAGTCTCAAGAGCCTCAGCTGCAAGCCATGAGCTATGCTGCTGCAGCCAGCCGCCACACCCCTTCTCCACGCGCACGCCAAAACGCTGGCCCATCGCACTTCCGTCGCCAGACGCCACCACCGCCACCACCTCTAACGACGTCCTACCGTTCGCCAGCGGCCAAGCGCAGTGCGCCGAGGAAGACTGACGTCTGGCGCACCCCTGATCACCGCCCGCTCAGCTACCACTGCGGCGAGGCAGGACACACATACCGCCGTTGCCAGTATCGACAGGTGAGACTGCGTGGCTTCGCCGTCAATGCACCGCGTCCACAGCCAGGAGAACGGCCACGTGACATTGCCGACTACCTGACAGAAACTCAATGGGCACCACGAAGTCCTTCCCGATTGCTGTCACCCCGCCGCCGCATGTCGCTGCACCACCGGCAGTACTCTGGCCCAACGCGGGGCCGGTCTCCAAGCCCGTATCCGGGAAACTAAGGGCAGCAACCGATGGAGGTGCAGTTGCTGTGCGACGAACTACCGAAGATCCTCCTCCGACGACGACGACTGCGACGGAGCTTTCCGACCACAATGCCAACCCTGCAAGGCCCTGACGGCGATAGCTCACTTACACAAGGTGGCCTGACGACGCACCATGGAAGCAGCGGAACAAGCCGACCCAGCCGTGACCCGACGCCACGCCCTAAGTGTAATGCGAGACGGCGAACTAGCGACCTCGACGTTCTTATTGACGGCCACAGTGTGACCGCTCTCCTCGATACTGGAGCCGACTATACCGTCATGAGTGGGTCGTTCGCCACGAAGTTAAAGAAAGTTAGGACAGCTTGGGAAGGCCCTGAAATCCGCACAGCCGGAGGTCATCTCGTAACGCCTACAGGAATCTGCACTGCAAGAGCCACCTTTAACGGCCGTATTTATCCCACACACTTCATAGTCCTACAGCGTTGCTCGAGAGATGTCATCCTTGGTATGGACTTCTTATGCCTCCATGGGGCTGACATCAACCTAAGAGCAAAGTCGATAACGTTATCCACAGAAGAAGCACTACCGCTTCGCACGCGATCACGAAACCATGCCTTGAGTGTGCTGGAAGAACAAGTCGCCATTCCGCCTCGCTCCAGCGTCATTATTTCAGTCGGCGCTCCTAAATCACCTGACTTAGAAGGCGTCGTTGAAGGCAGTCAACAGCTGTTGGTCACCCGATATATTTGCGTCGCAAGAGGAATTGCAGAGCTGCGGGGAGGCAAAGCAACGGTTATGCTCACAAATTTCAGCAATGAGTACAAACATGTGAACAAAGGAACAACTGTCGCATACATCGAATAAATTGTGGACGCCACCAGTGCTTTCGCCCTCACTAATTCTGCGGAACCTGCTCAGAGGAACCAAGCCCCTCCCACAGCTTTCGACGTCATTCCCAGACTTCCGAACCATAACCAAGAACAGCTCAAGGCCCTGCTCCTGCAACACGAAGATTGCTTTTCATCGTCATCAAAAATTCGGCAGACCCCAATTACGTAACATCACATCATAACCGAATAAAATGCCAGACCACTCCGTGAGAGTCCGTACAGGGTTTCGACGAGAGAACGTGAGGCCATGAAGAGACAAGTTGATGAGATGCTGCGGGATGACATCATCCAGCCGTCCAAGAGTCCATGGGCGTCCCCCGTGGTGTTACTGAAGAAAAAGGTTGGGACCCTACATTTCTGCGTCAATTATCGCCGCCTGAACAAAGTCACACGAAAGGACGTTTATCCTCTCCCACTAATAGACGACCCACTTGATCGGCTCCATAACGCCAAGTACTTTTCATCAATGGACCTCAAGACTGGCTATTGGCAAATCGAAGTCGATGAAAGAGACCGAGAGAAGATGGCGTTTATAACACCAGACGGCCTCTTCGAGTTTAAGGTGATGCCCTTCGGTATTTGCTCAGCGCCTTCAACTTTTAAACGCGTTATGGATACAGTATTGGCAGGATTGAAGCGGCAGAGTTGCCTTGTATACTTGGACGACGTCGTCGTGTTTTTCTCGAGTTTCGACGAGCATCTTCGGCGCCTTGAAGCTGTACACAAAGCCATCAAGACGTCCGGACTCACACTGAAGCCAGAAAAGTGCAGATTTGCGTACGAGGAGCTCTTGTTTCTGGGGCACCTTATTAGCAAGTCTGGAGTTCGTCCCGATCCACGGAAAAGAGCCGCCATCGCCGACTTCCCTCCCCCCAGTGACAAGAAGGTGGTGCGCCGATTTCTGGGCCTGTGCGGCTATTATAGGCGGTTCGTGAAAAACTTCGCCCGCATCGCCGATCCTCTCACTAACCTTACCAAGGCCGACGTGGAGTTTAAGTGGGAAAAGCCGCAGGAACACGCTTTGCAGGAGCTTAAACATCACCTCAAGACGCCTCCGATACTTGCCCATTTCGACGAATTCGCCGAGACAGAAATACACACTGACGCAAGCAGCGTAGGTCTTGGCACCGTTCTTGTGCAGAGGGCTGACGGACTTGAAAGGGTTTTTAGTTACGCCAGCCGATCGCTATCCAAAGCAGAAGCCAATTATTCCACAACAGAAAAGGAGTGCCTCGCCATCATCTGGGCTACGTCGAAAATACGCCCCTACCTCTACGGCAGGCCCTTCAAAGTTGGGAGCGACCACCACGCCTTGTGTGTGCTAGCCACCATGAAGGACCCTTCAGGTCGCCTCGCATGATGGAGCCTGAGACTTCAAGAATATGACATTACCGTCGCTTACAAGTCCGGCAAAAAACACTGCGACGCCCACTGTCTCCCTCGTGCGCCTGTCGACCAACCACCGCCCGACGACCCGGATGACGACTACTTCTTGGGAACAATAACTACCAACGACTTCGCTGAACGACAGCGGGCCGACCCGGAACTTAAGGCCCTAATAGAATACCTCGAGGGCAGGACCACCGAAGTCCCGAAGTTATTCAGGCTCGCACTTGCGTCGTTCTTCCTGCGAAACGGTCTTCTCTAAAAGAAAAACTTTGCACCGCTTCGAGCTAAGTGCCTCCTTGTGTTGCCTTCAGCTCTGCGACAAGAACTCCTGCATGCCCTGCATGACGATCTGACAGCAGGGCACCTCGGTGTTTCTCGCACGCTCACGAGAATACAAGAAAGGTACTATTGGCCACGTCTTACCACTGACGTCACTCGTTATGTGAAGACATGCCGGGACTGTCAGCGACGCAAGACACCATCGACAAGGCCAGCGGGACTTATGCAGCCAATTGAACCACCTCGCCGACCTTTCCAGCAGATTTCTATGGACCTACTGGGGCCGTTCCCGACGTCAGCTTTCGGAAATAAATGGATCGTGGTAGCTACCGACTACATCACCCGCTACGCTGAGACAAAAGCCCTGCCCAAAGGCAGTGAATCCGAGGTAGCTAAGTTCTTCGTCGAAAGTATCGTCCTACGTCACAGCGCCCCGGAGGTCCTTATCACCGACAGAGCAATGGCATATACTGCCGACTTAACGAAAGCGATCTTGGCACACAGCCACACAAACCACCGCCGTACGACAGCGTACCACCCACAGACGAACGGCCCCACCGAGCGGCTAAACAAGACGATTGCCGACATGCTGTTAATGTCCGTCGATGTCGAACACGAGACATGGGACGCCATTCTTCCGTACGTGACCTTCGCATAAAGTATGGCGGTGCAGGAGACGACGCAGATATCTCCATACAAATTGGTCTACGGAAGGAGGCCGGCAACGGCGCTCGATGCCATGTTACCCAACGTCACCGACGAAGAAAACCTTGATGTGAGTATCTTCAACGCGCCGAAGAAGCCCGACAACTCGCGCGTCTCCATATCAAGAATCAACAGACGACCGACAGCCGCCGTTACAATCTTCGACGGCGCTTCGTGGAATACCAGACCAGTGAACGTGTTTGGGTGTGTACGCCGATACGCCGACGTGGACTAAGTGAAAAGCTTCTGCGACGGTACTTCGGATCGTACAGGGTGGTTCGACGTCTCGGCCCACTTGATTACGAGATTGTTCCCGACGGAATCACGAACTCTCAACGACGCCGATCGCGACCTCAAGTCGTCCATGTCGCGCGCCTCAAGCCGTTTCATGCGCGTTAACAAACTGAAAGTGTTTTTTTGTTTTATATTGTATCGTAATTGATTGATTGATTTGTGGAGCTTAACGTCCCAAAACCAACATTTGATTATGAGAAACGCCGTAGTTGAGGGCTCCGAAAATTTCGACCACCTGGGGTTCTTTAACGTGCACCTAAATCTGAGTACACGGGCCTACAACATTTCCGCCTCCATCGGAAATGCAGCCACCGCAGCCGGGAATCGAGCCCGCGACCTGCGGGTCAGCAGCCGAGTACCTTAGCCACTAGACCACCGCGGCGGGGCTTGTATCGTAATTGATTCATTGGGCTTTCTTGCATTATTGTTGTACCTTCATCTTAGTTAAAGCATCGGGACGATGCTTGTTTCAGAGGGGGGAATGCCACGTTTTATTTCTCAAGATTTGTTATCGCCCCAAAATACAACACAATTCTCAGCGCAAACCGCGCCTGCAGTTTTCGCTTCCGGACTTTAGTAGATCATTTCGATAAGATCACGCCGACTCCGCGAACTGTACAGATTATTCTGGAACCCACTCTGCCGCCAGCGATAACGCTAGAACATTCGATGGCAAGAGTATAAAAGCCGACGCACTTCGCCGCTTGTCAGTAGTTGATTGACGGCCAACGCTCCGTTCGCCGCTATCAGTCCAAGACTGCTACTGTAATCGGTTTTTTAGTTTACCGGGCACAGGTTCGCCCAAATAAACAGGTAAATTCCAACACAAAGTCTCCTGTCTTCGGCCACGTCACGACCCCGTTACAATATACTACATGACGCTTCGGTCTGAGCTGACAGTATAGTGTTGGCCCTTGGTTTAGGGAACGTAAGGAGGAAAGAGAGATAAAAAACTACGAACACTGCTTTAGTTTCATTTCAAAGCATACAATTGGCTGGACTGGGTGAATTTTCCTTTGGTAGTGCGATTTAAAACCTGATTCGAGTATTGTGGCAGTTATGTTCTCGAAAGAGTGCCCTGGGGTAGCGAGGTGTTTGGACAGGGGAAGGCTAGGCAGGCACAAGACGTGTCACCTGTGATTATTGAAGCGCAACCGGAAAGCTGTCTCCGTTTGACCGATATATTGGAGGTCACACAATGAGCGTTGAAGCAAGTAGATTGCATTGCTCGTGTCCGAGTCGAAATTGCCTTTTATTCAGAGAGTGAAGTTTGACGCAGAGCTCTTTAGAATACGTGACGTGGTCATGTGGGGGCACACCTTGCAGCGTGCCTTGTTGCATGGGTGACACCCCACATGGGCTGGCGTTGATATTTTGGATTACGTAAGTATGTCTCGTAGGTTTCTCGATCGGCGGTAAACTGCTCGTGGAGGCTCCGGGAAGACGTCTTTGAGACGATTTCTCTGCATTAGTATGTTGTAGTGCTTTTTGAGAATCGCGTTAGCACTGGGAATTGACGGAGAATGTGTCAGAATTAAATTGATGTGCTTCCGGTGCGCAGGTCTTTATTTGATTTTAGAAGCGCTCTTCTGTCCATTGCATCGGCGCGCATGATCGCGTTGTCGATAATCTGAGCCGGGTACTGTTGTACAGTTACGGCATCACGAAGCTTATCACAGTTTTCAACAAAGTCTGAATTTTCAGAGCGCAGCCTTTTGAAACGAAGTGCTTGACTGTAGGGTATACTCGTCTTACAATGTTTTACATGGCTGCTTTTGAAATGAAGGTATCAGTGAGCGTCGGTGGGTTTTCTTTATACTTTAGTAGATATTTTTTCGACGCAAAGGGATACTGTTACATTCAGGAAAAAGAGGATGCCTTCGAGTACGATTGCGACAATGAAATGGATGGATAAACGTTGTTAAAGTCTGCAATGGAAGTCATGGGTTCCGCTTCGCCATGATGCCAGATAAAAAAATGTCGTCTATAAAACGTTTGTAGTAGTACGGTTGTAGTCTGCACGTTGAAAGAAAATGATTTTCCAATTGACCCATTATTATATTAGCGTAATTTGGACCAATTTTGGGGCCCATTGATGTGCCACTAACTTGTACGTAGTGAACACCGCCGAACTGAAAATTGTTAAGCTCCAGGATGAGTTTTAATAATGTGGCTAATGTACAGCTATCAAGATTTGTCACATGATGTGTCGTTATAACCAGGGCTCGTTTTTCTTGTTTGCACAATAATAGTGAGATCTAATAATACCATATATACCATATATAGCAATAATACCCTATATGTATAGGGGAATAACTTCCCCTATACATTCCTTGGCATTATTGTCTCTTAGATCTCATTATTATTGTATCAAAACACGGAAAAACGAGCCCTTAGGTATACACTTCTTTTCCTTATTCATTAACGAGGGTCTCGTACTGGCAGACTTAGTGTCGGTAGGTTGTGTACAAGGGGCTCTTAATCAGCTGCCCGCTCGTAATAAGTTCACATGCTACGTGACGCCACACATGCGCATAAAAGGGTGTTTCATACTTGCCGCTTGGCTATAGAGGGCGCTGAGTGACACTCCCACTTCTAAATTCACAGATAAACTGAAAAAAGTGGGTGGAAGGCCGCTGTGATAGCTCAGTGGTGAGAGCATCGAACGCGTTATTCGAAGGTCGTAGGTTCAATTCCTGCTCACGGCTGGTTATTTTTTCACCCACTTTTTTTTCTTCTTATTTACATTCTATGCTAAGAACTTCCCCTATACATTTCTTGTTATTATTGTCAGTTAGATCTCATTATTATTGTGTCAAAACAGGGAAAAACGAGCCCTTAGGTATACAATTCTTTCCCTTATATATATATATATATATATATATATATATATATATATATATATATATATATATATCATTTACGCCTCTTAAGTTTCGAGAGTGTTAAATTATTGTATAAGGTATGTCTCACGTTTGTCACGTTGCTGGGTTGATTTAAATCCAGTTGTTAAAAGTGCGACTGACAGTTTGTTCATTGAATGGCCGGGAAAGTTAAGGTTTTCGATAGAGGTAGATTTGGCGTTAATGATGCGTGGGCTCTGTGATTATTGAAGCAAATCCTACAGGTTGTTTTTGTTTGTTTTATGTATAACATGCCGCACAAGTTGCATTCAAGTAGATATACCGCATAATAGATATTGCATATTACATTTCCTTGTGGGGTAATTGATAACTTGTGGTTTATCTTCGTTGCCTTTTTTGTCTGTCGAATCGTTTTACATACAAGAAATCAAGGCTTTAAACAAGGTCGGCATGAACTGTTGGAAGTTGAAGTACTGCTTCGGGGCTTAGAAGTGCCTCTTTGAGGTTGTGTGTTCGTCGGTAAATGACGCTAGGAGTGGACAGTAATGCACGTTTTATACGTTCACCTTGTTCCAGAATGGTTTAATGTCAAGGATTTTGTTAACGTTGGAGAAGTTCATGGTATAGGTGAAGCCCAGGTGTGTCTGTTTCAGGTTGTGTTGTGGTGGCACTTTATAAGAAGGTGTCCACGCTTCAGTTTTCAGGCTTTTTGAATAGCGCCATCAATTACATGGGGAAAATATTTCTGTTTCTTTGTGAGCTTGTTCTTGTGAGGTTATGTGAAGGTCAGCGTCTTTTGAGCGAACTCGCGTAAACTGTCAGGCCTGGGCGTACGGAGTGCTGTTTTTGCAATGGTGTGGCTGATCACTTTCGTAGTGGAGGTGCTGTTGTCGCTCCGTTCTTTTGCGGTAGAGGGTTGTGGAAAATTAGTCACCTACTAGTGTTAAAATAACTTCAAGAAAGTCTATGAGTACTTGGGAGTAGGTGTGTGTGAAGTGTATATTTGGATGCATATCATTGTAAGTATCAATAAGCTTACCGGTTCATCCTCGCTGGTAGACCGAATAAGTAAAATGCCTTCAATGTATCTTCTGTATAGAAGTGGTTTCAATGAACTTCGGGACGAAAATTTGGTTTCGAGTATTGCGATGAAGTAGTTAGCATAGTTTGGTGCGAGGTTGATACCCACGGCAGTGTCTGTTAATTTGTCGAAGGTACTCTTGGTTTAACCTAAATGAGTTCCATTCCAGAACCAGCCTTGTGAGGTTTGCAATGGCAGGAAAATCAAGGGTGCCATGTTCTTCTGTCTCTCCCCCCCCCCCTAAAAAAACTGCTTTCAGGGCCATGCCATTGTGACTGAAGAGAGAGAAAAAAAATGCCGCAGCTTGGTGCGTATAGACCTTTTCAAGAAGGGCTCCCTGGGTGCCGCCATATTTCTCTTTGGGCTGCGCAACATGGCGTGACATTTCAAGAATGCTCTGACAAGGCTGCGCCCTTAGCCTTTGTACTCCCACGCGCAGCCCATCGTGGCGGTGTTTTTTCCCGCCCGTGAAAAGGTGTATAGTGCTTTCTCTTTAGTCTGTTTCCTGTCTTACTTTCATATCTATGCCTCTTCGTCCTACGTTGACCTGTGTGGTCGAATGGGTTGCAGATATAAGCGTTTCACACCCTCCCCAACTCCCTCTTCCACAGAAATGTCAGGCGTCTTACAATCCTTGTTAACGAAGTTTTGAACAAAGCTATTGACACAAATAAGAGCACAAACCACAGTCGTCTGTGCTCTCTTGCTTCTTGATATTTTTTTGCGCAAAAGGCCATCCACAATGAAACACCAACTAGTTCAACGCTTGGTTTTTCTAAGCTCTACAAACTGTTCTGCCAAGCGACCCGACACTCCCTTCTATACGCATAACTTTCCACTATTTTCGTCAGCTCCTTTCCTTTGTCTCTTTCTTTTACTAAAAGCAAAACGAACCCTGAAGGGCCTAATGTTTCAGACACCACCTCTACAATAAAAACAAATTTCACCAAAGTGAGTGCGTGTAGCTGAAGGTCTGCCACAAACAAAATTTCTATGCTCAAATCACGACAAATTAAAAGAAATAACGCTGATTTTTGTTATTCATGTTTTATAAGTACGGCTTTCATGATAAATTCTAGTAATTTATACGCAGTGGTACGCTTCGACCGGGCGTTTGTTAATATAGAAAGCATACACAAATTACCGCTATTGTGTGATGTCAATACCAAAAATATTTTTAACCTGTTAGGCTTATTTATAAAAATTATCAATTTTTTACAGAGTCAGCCGACAAACATAACATTTATCAATGTTGCATATATAATCAGCACCTTGAATATTACAGTGTTGTAGTTGAAATGACGGAAGGTATGTTTAACAAAAGACTCGTAGGCCAAACAGCTGATTATCACACTATTCGCTGACGTTTACTGAGGTCTTGCAAAACGCCTATTATTGATAACCTGTTTTCTCATGAACGCTAAAATACCTATCTTAGCACTACGTGACAAGGATAACACAGATAATTGAAGGAAAGCTCACTCAGCTGTTTTACACCATTCCAGTGACCGAGGAATCGCTCACTAATCGCGAGATCGCAATATGTCGTTCGCTAACTGGAACTATCACATGATTACGGTTCCCACAACTCCCTTCTATCGATGACAACCTTCGTTGCTGCTTGTAGTCGCTTGTGATATCTAGAAGGAGCACAGAACAATTTCCTTTTCTCGAACGCGGTCAAACACTTCGAACAATTCTCACTGCACCAGCTTGGTCTGCGTGATGTTGATTTATGGCGAACGGCCTCCCAACGGCGAGGCTGTCTACGTCACCCCTCAAACAACCAATGAATATCTGTGAGCGATGAGCCAGGACCATTGCGGAGCATTCACCGGGGCGAAAGCAATGTGCAAGAGCATTTCCGGGGTAACAACGGGAGCATAATTAGGGGATTGGCCCCGTTTTCCTCCGGTTTCCTTCGTGCGGCGCCCACTGCAGCAAAATGATAGAAAACAAATGTATTTGCTCCGGTAAAATCCGATTTAGTGAGGCTAGCAGAGCAGAACGGGTGCACCATTCCACGATTCCTCCCAGCTGGGTATATTTGTGTTTACAGTGTATTGTAGCCATCGAGTCACCTGAATAAAACTAAGTGCAATCACATATATTTATGATTTCTCTAGGGTCCAGAAATCAGAGCAGGAAGATGAAGTGTGCACGTCACTTTTGATGAGGCAGAGAAACACGACAGTGCTCGCATTTTCTCAATAGAACCAAAAGCGCGAGCGTATTCACACTTTCGAACTCTCGCAAACACTGCTTTTTGTATTTTCCTCTTTTTTTCTGCCTCAGTGTCATGGTATTTACCTTTATCCACCTGTCACTGCTTGACGTTTGGGGCTGGCGTACATCTTATGGCTTTCACATGTCAGCAATTTATATATTCTTGTGACTGTGAGTTTTAAATAAATGGGATCAGCTGATGCGCAAATCAAGTTCTAACTGTAGCAGCATTTATACCGATGCTAGATCTAATAGAGCAAGTGCTTGATAAGCGTATCATACACTTCAACTTGTTTCCCACCTTCAAGGATGTATTTGTGGTAAACCACCCAGTGGACACCAGGTTTTTTGCCAAGATTTTTTAAGGGTGTATTTTGATGTAAAACGATGCAACGTACACTTCTTTTTATTTTGTGGCGTATTAGAAATGTATCTTCACAAAAACACCCTAGCATATTTTCTCGATTGTTACATGCATAATATATACTTTTAGAAGCATCGATACATATCATACGGCGACAAATGCAATCAAACCGCACGGCAAATTTTTCATGAAAAGGTGAATATTTTGGCATTTGTTTTCACTTCACGTTTGATTCGCCGACGTACACAGCGCTATATAGTTCTATTATGCCACCCCCTATTCGCATTATACCCAACATTTGTCACTTGCTCAAATACCTAATTTTTGGATCGACGCTGCGTGACTCATACTAAACATATATTGCAGCCACTCATATCCATTCATCAGTAATTGTCTCCGAAACAACAGTAAATGCGATTATGTCCCACTCAAACATAAAATGAAATGATTGCACTCTGTGTTCGACAGGCCATCATGCCCACTTTTTCATACGAAATCACATTAACCTTTTTTCTGTTTTATTTGCAAATTGATTTACAGATTGTTTCACATTGCACTAATTTCCATCAATCTACAAGTCGCTCATTTGATCAGTGAATTATGTTAAAACTTATGATCACGAATTAGCTCAACGTGACAGTCTGCAGCGTACGTACCACCACAGAACTAGGCATCTTACATACTACTGGCTGAACTCAGTCTACTACTGTACATGCAAGGCACGCTGAATAGGCGCAAGTGTGAAGCACAAGAGAACTTACAATGAAACGCATCACTCTTCCAGCACCTATTGTTCTTTTTTAGGAACGCTTGGGGCTCATGCAATGCACGCGTGCGTGATCACTTACAACACTAGTGCAGTGTACCGGTGCCGCTTGAAATAGAAAGGTCAGTTGACTAATCAATTAATTGTAACTGACAGCCCTTACCATTGCGTTACAATACACAGAGATATCGCACTATCGTATTCTCGCAAGAAGTTTACACCATTAAATGATGCAGGCTTTATTGCTACTGTGTCGGTGAGAAAGCATATTCCTCCAAATCCTCTAAGCAATGGCTGATGGCTAGAATGTTATTCAATAGATAGTTATAGTAAAAAATCCTGGCTATGGAAGGGGCATGCATAGCCAGGATTTATGTATAAAGAAAGAATAAAAGGAGGAAGAAAGGGGATTTCAACTTCTCTGTATGTGCATTTTTCCCTGTGGTTACATACGTACCTATCCGAATGCGGAGCTTTTAAATGTGAAGTATTCCTTAGCGAAATTTGGCGAGTTCGGCCGTATCTGTCTATCTCTTAGGTGGTGGTGGTGAAAAAAATTTACTGAAACAATTTACATTTGAGAGAGAGGCACGACCTTAAGGGCCCACCCTTTACAAGCTCTAGGAGGAGTCTCTAGCCTGGGACTCCTGTGGCTTCTGCGGCGGCAGGTGCCCTGGCCACGAGGGCTTTTTGGCCCACCAAGGCCGAGCAGCCGAGCAGGACAGCCTCCCAACTCTCTTGGGTAGGGGGTGTAGGGGAAGTGATTGGGGGGACCACCGGGTAAAAAGGGCATGTCCACACCATGAGAAAAGTATCCGCAAGCGGATGGGCACAGTGCGGGCATTCCCCAGAGAAGGCCGGATTGAAGGGCTTAAGTATAGCCGGGCACAATACTGTGTTGGTGTAAAGACGCAAGAGCCAGCGCTCGTCAGACTTAGGCAGGCCCGGCGCTGGAGGCGGAAATCGGAGCCTGTTCGATTTGTACATTGCTCTAATTTCGCAAAAAGAGGTTACCGGAATAGGTTCTGGATCATCAGGCGATGAAGGGCGAGGCGGGTCCCGGAAATCAAGCGCACGGGCCGACGCATCGGTAGCCTCGTTACCACCTAGTCCTGCGTGAGCAGCAGTCCAGATGACGAAACGTGTATTCGGGCGGTCCATGTAATCACAGCGCTTAAGGATTCGAGCAGCGCGAACGGTGATACGACCTTTAGCAAGATTTTGACACGCGCTGCGCGAATCGGTAATAATAAACCAAGATGTGGGGTTTGCTGCGGTGAGAACTATGGTGACTTCTTCCGCATTAGTGATGTCCGTGGCTCGAATTGTGAGCCCTTGGACAGGCACATTTTGATGAACAACGGCCGCCATGCACCACCCCTCATGGTGAGGGCTAAACGCGTTCGTATAAAAGACTCAGAGACGGGACCCATAGCGTCCCTGCAAAGCTGTAACCCGAGCAGTTCACCTGCCTTCGTGAGTCACCATAGCCTTGTTTTTGGAGCAGAGGCTGGATAACCAACGCTCCACGCCAGTCCACTGGGATCGTGGTCCGCTTTTCTGCATTGTAGGTGTAAAAGATATAGAGGCGGCGTAAGAGACATCTCCCACCGTGCGAATTGGTAAGCCGCCGGTACTAGTTGTTGAGATGGGCCTCTTTGAGTTCCCTGTACGTGTTTGTCATGCCCAGCTCTGCAAGACGTTGGTTATACGTGGTGATCGGGAGGTCTAAGGCGCGCTTGTATATTTTTCGCAGAATGCTGTCCAGCGTGTTCTCATCGCGTTTGCGCTAACGTAGGTAGGGTGTCGAATAAAGAATTCGACTGGTCACAAAACACATGCGAGGCGTAGAGCATCGCGGCATCTGAGGCCCCCTCGCTTTTTCGAGACTCGGTGGACCATGCGGTCTACCTGATCCCCGACCGTACGTTTACGTGCAGAGTGGTATCGGCTTTCCAGCTCTTGTGTATGAAGAGCCCTAAGACGCGGATTTCTTCGCGTTCCGGGATAGGCCCGGTGCGCAGGGAAAGTACGATTTGAGCCGTGTCTTTTGGTTTATGTCGAAGATGCACGTACTCCGATTTCGTGGGGAGCATTCGAGGCCGTAGCGATGGGCGTAGTCATCCACGAACGATGCTGCTTGCTGCAGGCTGGCCTCAATGCTGCCAAGAGAACCATGTGTTTCCTACAGCGTGATATCGTCGGCATACAGAGCGTGCCGTACACCGGGGATATCTTTCAGCAGTGCAGGGAGATGATCCATGGCGAGATTGAACAGATGGGGAGAGAGGACCGCTCTCTGTGGTGTTCCTCGAGTACCTCGAAGATACGAACCGTGCTTCTTCTCTTGAATACGGAGGTACGTCTGCTGTTTCATCAAGAACTGACGGATGTACCTGAAGCATTACACCCACAGTTTGTTTGGGACAGATGGGTAAAAATTATTTCGTGGGAAACGTTATCAAAAGCTCCCTTGAGATCCAAGGTGAGGACTACTTTGTCGCCACTGGGATGTTCTACCGGCTCAATAACGTCACGGTGGAGTTGCAAGAGAATGTCCTGAGCAGAGCGATGTGGGCGGAAGCCGTACATAGTGTCCGCAAAGTTTCGACGGGCCTCGAGGTAATCGGAAAGCCTATCCCTTACTATTGTTTCCATAAGCTTCCCCACACACGGGTTAAAGAAATAGTTCGGAAATTTTCGACGTTTATTGACTTGCCCGGTTTGGGAATGAAAGATACCAGGGTGGTTTTTAAATCAATCTGGAGCGGTTCGCACCCTCCCGAATTGATTGCAGTAGCCGAGAAGGTGAACGTATGCCAGGTCTGGGAGTTTGGCTAAAAGCTTTACCGTCACTCGATCCCGACCCGGCGCTGTTCCTCGCTTCAGTTTAGACAGGACCGCCTTCAGATCGTGGAGCTGAAAGCAACGATCTAAGTCTGCGTTCTTTGAGCGTGCATATGAGTACGCCGGTCCAATGGGGTCCTATCGGCCACTAAGATATTTATCCCTAAGAGCCTGTGCCAATTTATCCGCGTCACCCGCGTAGGCATGAAGCATGCAATGAAGAAGCTTTTGCATTTCTGTGCGGGTTTTAGTGGGGTCGATGAGGGCCCTGAAAAAACGCCACGTGTTGCGGTTTGACATATGCTTAGCAACATTGTTACAGCGCTGTACCTAATTGGAATCAGCGAGCTGGGTGCGTACTCGGCTGCTTCTTGGGTGAAGGGCTGCGATGCGAATTTCGAGCAGACGAATATGCTTCTGTCGGCGCCATCGGCAGACGTGGCTATGCCGAGCCTCCCAGAGACGGAGGAGATGGTTATCTCCTGCCAGGGTGGCCTCAGAAAGCTTATCCGTGTGCTCACTTTAGCGAAGTGACGTCACAAGGTGCTGAGCCCAAGTAACGTAGCCTTGTTGAGCTTTGGAAGTCGGAGTCGTGTACTCTCAACGGAACTTCGTCCAGTCAAGAAGTTTGGCGTGTTGGTGAGGACGGGTGAGGGGATACCTACGAATGGTTGTGAGGAGAATACAGTGGTCCCTGCCGAGAGTTTCCTCAGTGCTGAGCCAGTCTGTATGCCTGATATGCTTGGTATGTGTAAGGTCTGGACATGTGTCTCGACTTACAGAATTACCAATGTGAGTTGGGTGTGCAGGGTCCGTATGGATGGTGAGGCCCAGGGTAGAAATAAGGTCTGCCAACTTTCTACCATGCCATTCTTCCTTATGGTAACCTACTATCACTAGCGGTTCCCTGCCTGCCACTGTAAGGGCTTTGCTAAAAACAGCATTATTTGTTACGTTACGGGATTTGCCCGAACTGTAGATGTTGAGGATGTGTAGGGACGTGTTCTGCTTCCTAAGCGGGAGGATAGTCACCATAACAAACGAGTAAAGCGGATCGCAGTCGAGATCTACCTGGTTGTTGGTGTAATTTTGATGCACTCAGAGGGCGGTTTGTGCATCCCTTTGATAAACGGTATAATTTGTGAGGGCAGCGTGCTCACCCGGCTCCTGAACATCCACTACCGCAGGCAAATGTGGATAGGTTTCTAAATGGAGCCGGAGAGCAGCCCACTTAATGCGTGCCTTAAATCCCCGGCAATTCCACTGTAGGATTGTAAAAAGACCCGAGTTAGTAGGGCCGCGGTGTGCTCTAGGGCCTTTGCTCGCCATCGTTGGAGCGTAATATACGGGGGGGGGGGCTCCGCAAGAGCAAAGTGGCTTACTGGGGCTGCGCTGCTCGATCCGATGCTCACTTCAGAGGTCGCAGTCGAATTGTTAGACTGCTCGTCTTCGACAGCCACCTGAGAAAGGGGCCTGGATGCTTGAGAGTTTGGCACCCGCTTAAGCTTAGACTGTCGGGTGTTAAGAGCATGTACTGGGCAACTATCATGCTCGGGATGCGGTCGAAAACGGTTTGTTTGAAGGGTGGCAGCCATCTATCCTCAATTGTGGTCACAATGGACGCCATCTGGGCCAATAAGCTGCTAAGACCTGCCTCCATCGGTGCGAGGAGCACCGCGTTGTCCCCATGTTGAGAGGGGGAACTATCCATCCCCTCTAGCACCTGCCCAGAGGGTGTCGCAATAGGTAAGGACGAGCGGTTTGCAAGCGCCTACACTGCCTGCGTTAAGGAGGCAACTTGGGCCTGTAACTCACGGAATTCAATTTGTTCCCAGGTGGGAGCGAAGGGGTATGCAGTTTGGGTCGGGAGCTCATGGAGGGTGGGAATGGGGAGGCTGCCCCGCCGGAGCCGCTCACATGGTGTCCCTGCCGAACGCGGGTGGCCCATGATGAATCCCCCTGGCCAGCAGAATTTCGTCCTGGTGACGGCGGGTTCAGTTTAGGCGGGTCATGCGAACCCTGCCCCGCAGTAGGCCCCTTGGCTTAAGATCCGTCCAGAGTTGAGCCTCACCGGGAAAGCCCGAGAGCAGCCGCGCCAGGGTGCTGGGACGTAACAGGGTTGGTGGTAGAGGACTGAGCCCCTTGTGGCAGTGCCCGAGAGCCCGGCTTTCGTGGCTTTCGTGGGCACCGACGTTTTATGTTCTTGGGGCCGGCTTGACCTTCCGGTGGAGCACTGTGCGGCTTGGGTGGTGGTGCCCTGTAGTGTTCCCTACAGCAGCGGTCCCCGGTGACGTGGGGTCCAGCACACATAGCGTACCTGGGCGTGCATTCGTGAGGAGTGCGGGCGCCATCCGTGAGTCGCATCACCTTTCCGCAGATGCCACAAACGTCTTGTAGCGGCGAGAGAAGAGGAGACGTGAGAAGACGTCGAAGGCGGCCGATGGGGCCGTGCCGATCTCGCCACTTTATTGCAGGCCTGAAGCGGAGCCACGTCGGCTACCAGCGTCCGCCACGCCAGGCGTGTCAGCTCGTTCTCATTCTCGTGCAGCTCGAGCTAGCATTTGCTGCGCGAGAGGCGCGGTGCGGTGATTGAGAAAATGATGATGATGATCATGCACTACAGGGCTCCCTCCCCTAGCGCTTTGCGCGATTTGAAGTGTATATGACAAAGAAAGAGAGACTATGTACATGAACTACAATCCGCAAGGTGTCCGTTTAGGAAGTCCAGTTTGTCAACGTGAAGTGACCATCGGGAGCCAGTGGGTCTCTGGTGGGCGACACTGGGAGTTGCGCAAAGTACGAAGAAGTAAGCGTTCCGAAACTGTGTTTGGACACAAGTGGGTGACAGGATGACCAGCTGGGGCTAGCTGGGAGCGCACAGGGTGTCGCGAGTGAGCACTGCAGGTAGAGATGCGTTCAGGGTGAGGTGACGACGGGTGCACAAAAGCCGATTGGACCCTTGCGCGCGAAGCAATTAGAAGTGGCGTAGTGAAGTCCTGCAGACCACCCATCGACAAGCAATGGCCTTGACGGTGCCCTCGCGGGCGTGCACCGCACTGGTGCCGCTGTCGGTACGCAGGGGTCATGACGTGAGTGGCATCTGAATATGAGTGGACATGACCACCCACGCTGGAAGTGAGCAAGTAGGATTGTACACGCCGGACAGTTGTGAATGACGCATGCGGCCCGTAAAAGGGTGTGCCCACAGTCCAGTCACACGCCAGCTCGCCAACGGCTTCCGTCAAGAACTCAGCAGGAGGCGGGGCATGGGATCCAGTAGACACGGACTCCAGAGGAGGCTCAGTGGGCGTACCCTGACCTGGCGAAACACCCTCAGTAGTCGGCGCACGTCGGTTAGTGCGCAGGTCGGTATGGAAGATGGGTGCCCGCATGCCAGGCGTGAGATGTGCGGTCTGCTGTGACATAGGCAGACCAGGCACGTCGTCCTCAGGAGCGTCGGTCAGAGTCGCAACATCTCGGAAGTCTGGCCGTGGTTGACAGCCCGTGGCTTCAACCTCGCTCGCGAGAGACCGCGAGGGCGAGGATGGTTGCTGCCGGCAAGACACGCAGATCACCGAGGTGAGTGGAGAGGCACCTCTGGACATCGTCGACACTGAAGCCCTCGCGACCGAGGGGTGAACAGCAGTCGTGACGATGTCCGCAGTCGTTGTAGACGCCAGGACGCTCGATGACGCCACCGTCGCAGAACCCGACGTGTCAGCCGTGCCGTGAGCCTTGGAGGTCGGGAAGTCAACAACGGGCGAAAGGTCACCTGTGCCAGACTTCGATGCGGGCGGCAAGGTGGTCGTCATGGAGTCCGGTGGGGCCACGGTGTCGCGTGTTGTCGCTCTCGTGGAAAACATGGAGGTAGCAAGCATGCCAGAAGTACCATCGGCCGCGGACCTCGAAAAAACGCACCCCGTGGTGGAGAGGTCGTCGGCAGCAGGAACGACCTCAAGAACCTCGTCGGATCTGTGACCGGGTGCGAGACTCACCGCGCCAGCGGCCGGACCCAAGGCGGAGGGAGACGATGTCGGGGAAGCCAGGTTGCGGTCAGATGAGACTTTCGGGCCGGAGGGTACCACCCGCTGCGACGCAGACGAAACCTGTAAGTCGCGGGTAAACGGCAGGGGGCGGTAGGTGAGGCCATGTCTGGCAAGCACCGCCGAGCAGAGGTCATCGTAAGGCTGCTGGCTGGTGCTTGAAGTGGCAGCGAGATGGCGCAACTCCACCGGAAGGGCGTCGAGAAGAATGGCGTGCATCAGCAGCTGGTCCGTGATGCCATTCACCGCAAGAACGGCGTCGAGCTGCATAAACCATACCTTGGGGTAAGTCGATTGGTACGGCGGCACTGGCGGGCAGAGTTGCGGGAACATGGCCGCGGGCCGCTCGGCGAAGGGCGTGTTCTCCGGGTCACCAATGTAGTGAGGAGACAGGCGAGAGAAGAGGAGACGTGAGAAGACGTCGAAGGCGGCCGATGGGGTCGTGCCGATCTCGCCACTTTATTGCAGGCCTGAAGCGGAGCCACGTCGGCTACCAGCGTCCGCCACGCCAGGCGTGTCAGCTCGTTCTCATTCTCGTGCAGCTCGAGCTAGCATTTGCTGCGCGAGAGGCGCGGTACGGTGATTGAGAAAATGATGGTGATCATGGCACTACAGTCTGATTTAGGGCCGGGACGGGTGTCGGGTCGATGCCCAACGGAGCCGCAACGACGGCAGGCTGGCACCGTTTTCTTGTAAGACTGCACCGAGATAAGCAGGGTGTCATAGAAGGCGTACCGCGGCTTCATCTTGCTGGAAAAGGTGAGACGCACCTTATTAGAGCTGCCCAGTCGCCGGACGTGGAGGATCTCGCCGTCGGGCCAGTAAAGGCTTTCACGACATAGGCAGACATAGGCAGACCAGGCACGGTTCGGCAGCAGTGCACAAGAAAGGCGTACCTCTGACGCTCAATCTACTGCTTTTGCAGATTTCCCTGCCAAGTCGGCCTACCGAGCCTCGTGGAAATACTGCCGTTTCTTCAACGAACAAGCAAGACACGCTGGCCCCCGGACATCGCTTCGGCGTTTCTGCGCAGCCATTTCGGCGCATGAGCCTATCAAGTCAGCTGACACGGAGGGAGTGACGGCGAACAGTAGAAAAGACGGCGGAATCCTGCGGCTCGCTTAGTTCGGCAGCAGTGCACAAGAAAGGCGTACCTCTGACGCTCAATCTACTGCTTTTGCAGATTTCCCTGCCAAGTCGGCCTACCGAGCCTCGTGGAAATACTGCCGTTTCTTCAACGAACAAGCAAGACACGCTGGCCCCCGGACATCGCTTCGGCGTTTCTGCGCAGCCATTTCGGCGCATGAGCCTATCAAGTCAGCTGACACGGAGGGAGTGACGGCGAACAGTAGAAAAGACGGCGGAATCCTGCGGCTCGCTTAGTTCGGCAGCAGTGCACAAGAAAGGCGTACCTCTGACGCTCAATCTACTGCTTTTGCAGATTTCCCTGCCAAGTCGGCCTACCGAGCCTCGTGGAAATACTGCCGTTTCTTCAACGAACAAGCAAGACACGCTGGCCCCCGGACATCGCTTCGGCGTTTCTGCGCAGCCATTTCGGCGCATGAGCCTATCAAGTCAGCTGACACGGAGGGAGTGACGGCGAACAGTAGAAAAGACGGCGGAATCCTGCGGCTCGCTTAGTTCGGCAGCAGTGCACAAGAAAGGCGTACCTCTGACGCTCAATCTACTGCTTTTGCAGATTTCCCTGCCAAGTCGGCCTACCGAGCCTCGTGGAAATACTGCCGTTTCTTCAACGAACAAGCAAGACACGCTGGCCCCCGGACATCGCTTCGGCGTTTCTGCGCAGCCATTTCGGCGCATGAGCCTATCAAGTCAGCTGACACGGAGGGAGTGACGGCGAACAGTAGAAAAGACGGCGGAATCCTGCGGCTCGCTTAGTTCGGCAGCAGTGCACAAGAAAGGCGTACCTCTGACGCTCAATCTACTGCTTTTGCAGGTGAGGCTAGTCCCATTTGTTTCTCTGGCATAGGAGTGCACTGCTGCCGAACATAGCGTCTTTGCTGTTGTTGTGCATGACATTTTGGAAATGGGAAGTAAGGGCTCTGGAAAAGATACGGCAGATTCTAAAGAGTTACGTGACCTGTTCAGGGCGTTTGAGAACTTCAAACGTGATTTCCGGGTAGAAATGAAGGAACTGAAAGAGGGAGTGTCTTTTTGTTCTGATGTATGCAATGATGTTAAAGACGTCGCAGAAGATATCAGGACAATAAGGCAGGAAATGAAGAAACTGCTTAGTGAAAACAGGAAACTAAAGACAGAGAATGAGCGCCTGTCGAAGAAGTGTGATGAGCTAGAACAGTATCAGCGTTCAAATAACCTGGAGATTAAAGGCGTACCACCTGGTAGTGATGCTTTCAGTATTCTTCAAAAGATTGGGGATAGCGTGGGTGAGACCGTTGACACGTCAGATATTGACATTTGTCACTGGGTTCGCACGCCAAAACCTACAATTCAGAACATTCTTGCTCGGTTCGTCAGGCGTGGAAAGAGGAATGATTTTCTGGCTAAATGTAGAAAGAGGAGATTAGACACTTCAATGCTTGGTCTTAGACCAGGGGCTGCTATTTTTGTAAATGAGCACCTAACTCAAGCTAACAAGGCGCTGCTTTCAGCCGCCATCCAAAGAAAAAAGGAAAAACAATGGAAGTTTGTCTGGACTTCTGGTGGTAGAGTGCTTGCCCGTAAGGATGAATCTTCTGCTGTGGTTAATGTGACCTGTCAAGATGACATAGAAAAAATGTGCTGAGTTTGTTGAGTGTATCTTGCGTGTACCAATGTTGTTTTTCGTTGTTCACTATGAGTGTTTTCAGTGAAACTCATAAGTATTACAATGTTCTTGATTTAAAATCGTGTTATCCACAAAATAAGAATTTCCTTTCTGCTTTACATGTGAATGCCAGGAGTATTAGAAGTAAAATAGACGACATAAGCATTTTTCTAGACACCGCGGCAATAAACTTTGATATGCTTATGTTCACTGAAACGTGGTTAACCGATGATAATAATGTCCCAAGTTTTCCTGGATATCGATCTGAGCATCTTTGCCGCGCGGACAGAAAAGGAGGTGGAGTCGCAATTTATTTAAAAGAAAAATATACCCATGAAAAACTAGAACTGTCGGTAATCACAACAGATTTTGAATGTCTGGCTATAAAGGTTGATAAACTTGTAGCGATTGTCATTTATAGGCCGCCTCAAGGGCACAAAACACGTTTTTTAGAGTTTATAGACACACTCCTATCTTCCCCATTACTTCACAACACTTCTTATGTTATCATGGGGGACATTAATATCAATCTTGCTGCAAACGATACGCCCGCCGTACATTTTGAGACACTGCTTTCTGCGTTTGGTTGTGCAAATCATGTATGCTCCCCTACCAGAGTGACCAGGGACAGTGCAACATTACTCGATATATGCGTTACAAATTCGAACCCAGCGGAGACCATAAGCGGTATCGTGTCAAGTGATCTTAGCGATCATTTGCCAGTTTTTTGTTTCATACCCTTGTCATTGAAACACCAAAAGCAACAGAAGGAAACCTTCGTCCGACGCAACATAAATAGTGAAAGTAAGAACTTATTCTTTCAGCTCGTCAAAGCAGTAGATTGGAATGATATATATAAGATAAAAGATGTTGATGAGGCCTACAATGGTTTTTTGAATGCATTACGTCACTGTTACAACACGGCATTTCCTAGGAAAGAAGTCTCTTTCCGAAAGAGAAAAACTTGCCGGAAACCTTGGATAGACTGCTCGCTTTATAAACGTATTCAAATAAAAATGGCCTTTTTAAAAATTTTTTAAGCCTACGAGAACCCGAAGCATTTGCCGAGTACAAAAATACCGCAACGCACTTACATCAGACTTAAAAAAGGCTAAACGAGAATATTATCAGAAAAAATTTCAGAACATATGTGATAACCCAAGAAGGGTCTGGGAAACAGTGGATGCCCTTACTGGGAGAAAGAAAGCAAGATATGACATCACAGAAATGCAAGAGGGAAACGTGGTGCTGCGTGGCGAGAACCTAGCCAATGCTATAAATTGTCATTTCGTCAATGCGGGCGCGTACAGTGGCTTTTCTGAAAGCGAAGATGACTCGTGTTTCGAAGAAACAACAGCTATGCAGAATTCAATCTTTATGCTTCCTACTGACAGTGCTGAGATAGCTAACCTAATAAAAAAACTTAAGAGCAATGTGACGCCAGGTATAGACGAAATCACTGCAGCTGAACTAAAGTTGATATGTCCGCTAATATCCGAGGCGCTTGCTTACATAGTAAATCTTGTACTAAAAACAGGCGTGTTTCCGGCACAGTTAAAAGTTGCAAGGGTAACCCCAATTTACAAAGGAGGTGGCATTAATAATATGTCAAATTATAGACCCGTTTCAGTACTTTCGACATTATCAAAGGTTTTTGAAGGCGTTATTCACGTCAGGTTGTTATCCTTTTTCAATAAGTATGGCATCATCACAACATGTCAGTATGGTTTTCAGAAAAATAAGTCTACTGAACAAGCGTTAACGATTATTAAAGATCAAATAATTACAAATATGGAAAATAAGAAATTTACGCTTGGTTTATTTTTGGACTTAAAAAAGCCTTTGATTCAATACATTATGATATATTGTTACGGAAACTATCACGGTACGGCATACGTGGGGTCACCCTTAAGCTATTACAAAACTATTTGCATAACCGGTATCAACTAGTACAAATGAAGACAGCTACATCAAGTCGGCTTCAGTTGACCCAAGGAGTTCCGCAGGGTTCTATACTGGGTCCTTTGCTCTTTTTGCTTTATGTTAATGATATTGTATGTATACCCGCCTCACCACAGCTTATTATGTATGCAGACGACACAAATGTATTTTTCACATCAGATCACTTAGAAATACTAGAAAAAAATGTAAATGAATATATGACGTCACTCTCAAACTGGCTTAAACAAAACAAGCTACAGTTAAATGCCAAGAAGACGACATATATCATATTTCGCCCAATAAATAAACATGTTAAATATGACATAAAGATAAGCTTTGACGGGAACATCATAAAACGAGAAAAACATCAAAAATTTCTTGGGGTATGGTTCAGTGAAGATTTAACGTGGAATGTCCACGTTAATCATTTAGTTAGGCAACTTGCGGGAACGGTAGGATGCCTGTACAGAATTGGTTCCCTCATTCCTCAGTGGCTGAAGAAAAATTTGTACAGTGCCCTATTCTATTCGAGACTTTGTTACGGCGTACTAGTATGGGGTACCACAACAGCGAAAAATTATAACAAACTTATAATGCTACAAAAGAAAATACTTCGCTGTTATGAAAATTACCAGGGTAGAATAGACCGTTTGCGCACTTCAGTGCTCTTTGATAAACATGAAATCTTAAAGGCAAACCAAATATATTATTTTAAACTGCTTCAAGAGGTACACAAAAATAAGTGGTATAACAAAAAGAAAATGACCAACGTTATCCTGCAAGAAGAAACTTGCAGCGTTTACCGAGAACCAGGACAAATTACGGAAAGCAAACACTGCATTACCAATCAACGCGAATAGTAAATGAATTCCAAAATGGCTTGCAGTTTGACGTCAGTCTAGGGACATTTAAAAAACAAGTTAAAGAAATTTTGATCAAAAAAGAAATAACTTATCATCACTAATCTATATTGTGTAAAAAAAGTAGGTAGAATGTTAATGTTAAGAAAGTAAGTAGTTCATTGTGGCATACGATGCATCCATTTTTTGTTCCTGCATCTGTATTATGCTAAGTGTATTATGTGTTGCTTGTTTTTTATTCCTGTATTTCTTTTGTTAGCGCTCATGTGGTACATGACATGTTAGAGTTTTTGTTGCTTGTTTGTATCTGCAAAAAAAAAAAAAAAAAAGTGCATCTGTGACGAACTACAGGTGCAGAGGCCTTTGTCAGGCGTATGAAACGCCTTTTGCTTCTGTATCCTTTTTCTTGCCTTTCAAGAAATAAAATAAATTACTACTACTACTACTACGAAGAGCGGTTTCGGTGTCGCAGCTGCGCACCGTCACTACTCCATAACATGTGTCTTGAGTGTCCGCGCGCAGGTACAAGGGCACTGGTCCGACACGTGAGGAAACCGCAAACTCACCGATAAGTTTGTTCGCTAAATGCGGATTCGAGGTGTACACCAAGATGAGATTTTGGTCCCGCACTATTACAACGGTGACCAGCCGCTTTGTGGTCGCTCCGAGGTGGGCGATGAGCGCACTACGGGCCCCATTTGCGAGGAAAGCGACTGCGAGGGAAAGCTGGGCCCTGGGCTTGATCACAACGACGAAGTCCATTGCTGTCGGTTTCGGCAGGGGTTGAGGCTGCCACAGGCCTCTTGTGTCCCCGCTGCAGGCCCATGGAATGCGTCACAGGCGGTGAAAGTGTTGAGGAACAGGCACCAGCATCAGCGTCGGCAGCTGTGGCCAGGGACGACGCGATGGCGGAGGCCACCATGTGGCCGTTGCTCGCCTGCTGTTGTCAAGCGACCGCGGCAGCAAGCGCGGTGCTCTTGAAGGGTTGCGACAGCTCTGGTCGGCTGTCCGAAGATGGGAGGGTGGTCCACATCATGCTGTCAGGATCATATCCACTTTGGGTGTCCACCACGGTTGCGGCTGCGGTGCGAGCCCGGCCGCCCGTTCCACCGGGAGGTGCCGTGACCGGTAGGCCGAGCGACGCCCCCGGCGTCATCGAGGCGTAAGTAGCCCGTGAAAGACCTAGAAGGGTCCACCTCACGAAACAAGGTATCCAGAAAAACCGGATCACATTCCGCTGATGGTGGTGAGATTTTCTCAGAGGTTCGAAGAGCTAGCCCGAAGTTCCGATCGAAAATCTTCGGAGCAAGTGTGCTGCACGACCTGCACGGGTGCGCGCTCGCCATCTCTTAGCCGCCTGTGACTTATCGCTTTTTTGACCATTTGGATAATGGTATCTATACGAAAATTAGTGTGGCATAATATCACCGTTTGATGAGCATAAGGGACATGTCTTAAAATGAAAATAATATGTATGTTATAAATGTCATGGTTTATTAATAAACTTGCTGCTCCTGTGGTGGTTTCGTTTGCTTGACATATCTCAAGACTAGTATGGTTTGACATGACATGGCAAACATAAGTAACGGGCCATCACGTGAAAATAATGTCATGCGTGTCATGCCACGCATGACACGCATGAAACATGCCACGCTCATGAAACACTCTCGGTCGTTTCGCTAGATTCACATACACAAAATTTTGTATTACGGATTGTGACTGGAAGATGAAAGTTTATGACTGGTGAAAACTTGATATACATAGCATGCGTGTCATAAGAACATGACTACATACCGCGCTCATGATACAATCATGGTCATTTTTCTAAGTTCACATACACCCAATTTGGCATTCCTTGACGTGATTCGAAGATGAAGGTATATGACTGGTGCAAGCATGATATACATGACATGTGTGTCATGTAAGAACATGACTACATACCACGCTTATGATATGCTCGTGGTAATTTCGCCAGGTTCCTATATACCAAGTTTGGTATTACGTGACGTGAACGCATGACGAAGGTATATGACTCGCGCAAACATGATATACATGTCGTGCGTGTCATGTAAGAACTTGACTACATGCCACGCTCATAATGCGCTCACCACCAATTCGCTAGCTTCAGATATACCAAATTTGGTAGTATGGGATGTGAAAACACAACGAAGGCAAATGACATGTTCAAACAGAGTAATCATGATATGCGTGTGGTGTAAAACGGGACTACATGGTACAACCATAGCCTGCTATCGGCCGTTTCACATGCTTCACACATACCAAATTTAGTATTATGTACGTGAATGGACGACCACTACAAATTCCAGGCGCAAACGTAATAATCATGCCATGCAGTCATGTGCAGCATAATTTATGTCCACCTGTATGCTGCGCTGATTTTATTGTGACAATTCAACCCTTCTCACTCGTGCTTCGCATGTCATCGATTCCTTAGTACGAAAGTTTTCTAATGTTTTTTACTCAAAAAGGGGCTGAATCCCCAAGTGAAAGTATCGGAAAGCAAGGCTTTGTTGGCCCCTACATACACAAAACTTTCCTCTAAAGCAGTATTCTTAAGACAATACATAAAATTAGTAGTTTTTATATTTGTTCAAGAGTAAACTTCAAAGTAGGCATGTGCCGATGCAGCCTTATTGGTGAAGTTAGGGTCCCGGACAAAGCCCATTTAAAAGAAAGGTCCTCAAATATACATTAAAAGGGGTGGGCGTGTGTTCAATACTGAACGGCCCCCTGCCGTTCTTTCTAACAACATAAATATTCATATGATGCACACGTAACGAAATTTGAACTCCAAGTTGAAACTATGCTGCATAGACGCCTTACTCACACAAAGAAAAATCTGAATCTTGAATGTTACATGTCGGTCACCTGAACACGTGAGTGGCACCAAAAAATAGTGAGCTTTAGGGCTCTGCCAGAAAGTGAATGTGCTGTCAAGCATAATATATTACAGTGTGTCTTGGATGTTTGTCACTGTTTGAAAACATTGTCATATAGAGGCGCCGCAATGAATTTTGTTTTTGGTCTCGGGAAATCTGCGCACCAAAACCGTCAAAATTAAACCTTTGAGTCTGGTGGTGGTATGAATCATATAGTTCCCCAAAACTTAACTTGAAGAGACTGTCACACAGCAATTCTTCAGCGATCATGATAGTAATTGGATTTGCCTGCTCTCCGTGCTTGCGTGCGGCGAATGCACTTGTGGCTTCGTTCATCATCATCATCATCATCATCATCATCATCATCATCATCATCACTCATTTTTCTTTAAAGGGGCCCTCCAACGCTTTTGATTCAGCTATTTTTTGTATGTGTTTTGCGTACACCGATTGCCGGGGATAAATTTAGCATAGGTCCAAGCACCGATATCAAATCATTTCGTATTTTAATCGTGCGATAAAGTCACGTCACTGCGGCCGACCGTGTTGGCGCACAATGGCGCTCACTAGAACCACGCGGGCGGAAATGACGACGATGAGCGCAGCCTATCACGATTCGCGTAAAGTCTCGCTCCGAAGCAAAAGGACCTGCTCGAGTTCTGACAAGTTGGGAAGTCCTGACTGAACAGGCAGCAATGGTGTACAATCTTCTTTTATGTAAGAGCTTTCAGCCTATGTCACGGAGGAAGGAAAGGTAAGAAGAGGGCATGCCCAGCCGGCGCAGGGCGTAAAAAATGTCGCGGAAATTACGTCTCGCGCGGGCATATTCACTGGGCACAATGGCGGCGTTTTGTTATTGTTGATGTAGTGCGGTGTGGCACCATTCAGGCGGTCCAGCGGCGGTGTGCGCGTTTTGATGGGCGTCACACCTAACCGTGGCGTACAGCATCCATTCTTTGTGCCGTATCGTTAGCTACGCGATTTTCCTCCGGTGGTGGTTGTGACCAGGTGTCTGAACTAGAAACCACGGAACGCAACGAGCACGCGTATACGTACTCCGAATTCGCAGCGTCCGTCAAAAGTGTGCTGAAAAGCCATCATAAAAAATAACGACTGTGCTCAAGAATTCGATCAATGAATGCCTTGCAGGTTAGTGACAGTTATGCGGTGTTGCTTCTTATGACAACGGACGATGCATTTGCAGTCCACAGGCCCTTATTAAGACTGTAATCTAATCTTGGTTTTTATGTTACTGTTCAGTTACCACATGCTTCTGCGCATTAAAGTTACTGCTCTGCTTTGCTTAAAATGCTCCCTCTTCGAAATATTGTCTCGCTCTCCGCAATTTTGTGTGTATCGTAGCAAAACTCGTTAAAATGTCGACACGCACCTGCACAAGGTAACTAGGTGCACCTCAATAAATGCGCATGCTTGTGCATTCAGAAGCTGACAAATCCGTTCAAACGATGTTGACCAAGTGATGTTGACCTTTTTTCACGCATTCCTCCGGGTAACTTTCCCACCTTTTGCCCTAACGCGATCCTGTTCTTCGTTCTCCGTAGCTACTAGTACGCGTGAATCACACTGGAGACGTGTTCACACGTACTTTCGGGTGGTCTTCGCTGCTTTTGTCCTAATGAAATCATTGCCTTTGGGATATTCGTAGGAACCAGTGCGCGTCAGACAAAGGAGGGGCGAAAACAAAGAGGCCGGCGCAAACTCAACGAACTGCCACGCACACAAGCTCCACCGACGCAGTCCTTACTGGCATAATTACGGACCTCCGGGTTTATTGCAAGGAAGACATTTTTTTTCTTTTTTTTATTGTTGTATCAACTCACAGCCTGACGAATAATTTCATAAAGCCTCAAAAGGAGCGCAAAAGAGGGAAAAGGTAATCTGAAAGAAGCTGTACAAATTTTGGTGCCTGGTTCTTCGCGCGGCGATGTCCGAAATATCATCTTAATTTTCACAAAGAACACATCCAATAAAAAAAACTTAACGTGCAACTTGCCATGTGTATCGTAAACGCCGGCAGTGCAAGAGTCCAAAAGCCATACGCAGAGATTTCGTCAACCGTATCGCGGCAAGACAGCGTGTTGAAATACGTTCCGTTGGTTTCGAATTGCACCGGCGCACGCGGCGCGCAGGCCACGTGTTTTTTGAGACACAGTGGGAGTCGCGCCTTCTGCTTCGCATTCATATGTAAACAAGAAAGGAGAATTCGCCCAGTCTATATGGCCGACTTCCGGCTTCATCGCGGCTTCACAACGAGTGACGTCAAGGCCCCTCCTTACCTTTCCTTCCTCTGTGGCCTATGTCATTGGAGACCCCCTGCAACGTCACAGCAGAGAGTGAAGTTTGGTCACCGCACACCGCGAAATTCAAGTTGAGGGAAGGCGTTTCTTCTTGTATTTTAAATTTTTGCAATTGAACAACTTCGTATTGCGTGCAGCTATCGCTGCCGTTCTTCCAGCACTAATTTGTCCTTGCGTCAGTCAATGCAGTCCACGAGTGAAAAATGGAAGGTCGAAAAGTGTTTGAAGGCTCCTTTAAGGGCCCCTGACGGGGTATCACATAAGGGGTGGGGTGGATCGAACAAAGATACACAAATGAAATTGCAGACGAAGAACATAAAGTACGTTGAAAATCAAGAATTGGAATTTCATGGCAGTAGTAAAAACAGATCTTGTTATACAACTACATGCTTCATTAAAAAATGAGAGAAAAACAACTGGCTACACAGAAATTATGACGGTGCGGTTGTAAATTGATTTTCGCGTAAGGTTTTAAACTTCACAGTATTACGTTCGTTGGCCATTGCATTTGGAAGCCGATTTCAATCCTCAATTGTTAACGGGAGGAAAGATCTGTTGAAAGCGTTTGTTGAACCTTTTGAATTTTGGACACTCAAAGAATTGAAGAGATGGCGCGAAGTTCGAATTGGTGGGAAAAGTAGGGAGCCATGTAAGTAAGAATACTTGAAATACAGTTTGTGAAATAAACGAAAACGTGCTCTTTTTCGTCTAAGATCCAGAGAGGTAAAAAACAGCAATGATTTTATAGTAGTAACACTTGTTTGGGAATTGTATTCGGAGGTTATAAAACGAGCCGCGCGAGTTTCAATTGCTTCAAGGGCGTCTATGGCTGTGTTTCGGTTTTGTTTCAAATTAAAGAACAAACCGTTTAGAAATTTGTGATCCTATTTTCTTGAGTTGATGATACGTACAAAGGGACACGTCTGTCTAAATCTCACAGACAAAGAAGGACGTCTCCGCTGGCATGGGTTGCTCGTCTTCGTCTTTCTCGTTCACCGGCACAGAACTGACCCACTATTCACTGGCACAGAACAGCAGGTGGCATTATTCCTCCTCCCAAGAGAGCATCGACCCGATGCTCAAACAACAGTGTTCACAGCAGTGGGTCGAAGTAGGCAACATAAAAAACATTAAACAAATTAGTGCACGTGAGAAAATGCTTCCTGGGTCCGGCAATCGGAAATAAACGGCATTCACTATTCACAAGGAGAGCTCACTGGCACAAGAAGAAAATTCGCATCAGCGCGTAAAATACGATTTTAGGCGGACTACGTGTACAGTCTCTGGGCGTGGTAACCTGCGCTGGAATGATGGTGAGCCTCCGTCTAGAACCAACTCGTAGCTCACGTAGCTCACACGTCTGAGTACTTTGTAAGGTCCAAAGTACTTCCTCAAGAGTTTCTCACTGAGACCTCGCCGCCTAATGGGTGTCCGAACCCAAACTTGGTCACCAGGTTCATAATTACCTTCTCGGTGGTGGATGTTGTACCGCCGTGCATCTGCGTACTGTTGAGTTTGGATGTGCACACGGGCCAGTTGACGTGCTTCCTCAGCGCGCTGAATTTACTCATTGATGTCCGTGGCTAATTGGTCTAGCTTGTCGATGTCCTTATACGGAATCATGTCATCTAGCATAGTTCTAACATCTCGACCATAAATGAGCCGGAATGGCATGATGCATGTAGTTTCCTGCGTTGCAGTGTTATACGCAAATGTTACGTACGGCAGCATGTCGTCCAACGTTTTGTGCTGCACATCCACGTACGTAGAGATCAATGTCGGCTAGCGTTTCGTTTAGCCTTTCTGTTAAACCATTACTCTGAGGGTGATACGCAGTGGTCTTTCGATGGGTCGTGTAACTCAACCTGAAAATATCATTCAAGAGTTTCGCTGTAAACAATGTCCCTCGATCAGTGATAACATATGACGGGGCGCCATGCCGTAGCACAATTCGATGCCTAAAAAATTGGCAACTTCAGATGCGGTCCCTCGTGGCAACGCCTTCGTCTCAGCGTAACGCGTCAAGTTGTCGGTTGCGACAATAATTCATTTGTTGCCAGAAGAAGACAAATGAAATGGGCCTAGGAGGTCCATCCCCACTTGTTCAAACGGTGTACGTGGTGGATCGATCGGTTGTAGATAGCCTGCAGGCTTTATTTATTTATTTTATTTATTTATTCATACTGCAATCCCTATTACAGAGATTTTAGCAGGGTGATTACAGATATAATTTTCACAATGTTGGCACACAAGAATGCATAAACCAACCAAACAAACAAAAAATAGAACGGCATGATGTGAACAATCATGTCAAATTTGCTGTCAAACAACTTTAAGAACGGCTCCATCACTTGGTTATTAGTTAGTCCATTCCACTGAGTTACTGTACGAGGGAAAAAGGAATATTTGAAACAGTTATTTCCGGACCGGAAAGGGGTTATTGTAAGTTGATGCCTTTGGCGGGTGGCGTACCCAGACGAAAAGGAATTGAAAAGGAAATAAGCTTCGAGCTGGGTGGAGCCCACGCCCAGCGACGTCGCCAGGAGGGCCTCCGTATGTCGACGGTTATTTTATGGCCCTGTTTACAAACATCGAATATATTTATTTATTTATTATTTATTTATTTAAATGTGGTGTCTTGCGACGCTCGCATTCACGGCCTCCCTTCACGTAGCGTTTGATACAAGCAGACATTTTAGGCCAGTAGTAGAGTTGTCGCACCCGATCCATAGTTTCTCGAGTAGCCCAGATGGCCAGATGTGGGCTCGTCGTGGCAAGCTTATAAGACTTCATCGCGGAGGGCTCCAGGCACGACGAGAAGATGAGATCTGTCACCAGCACCGGCGTTCCTTTTGTATAAGACGCCATTTCGTAGGCAAAATGGTGGAAACATTCGCAACATCGGACAAAGAATGGGCACGGTGCCACCTTCTAAGTGATCTATAATCATTCTTAGATAAGCGTCATGTCGTTGATGAGACATCAGATCCGGTCCGCTGAGATTTGCACGAAGGCACCGCCCTCTACTGCGCTAGTACTGGCGGATTGAAGAGGTGCTTGTGAAAGCGTGTCGGCGTCTTCGTGCTTTTTGCCTGACTTGTACACAATGGTGACATCAAATTTCTGTAGGCGCAGACTCCATCATGTTAATCGTCTTGAAGGGTCTCGTAGATTGGTCAACCAGCACAAAGCATGATGGTGAGTGACCACTTTAAATGGTCTTCGGTAGAAATATGGCCTAAACTTTGTAGTTGCCCAAATGACCGCGAGACATTCTTTCTCTGATGTGGAACAAATAGATTCGGCGCGAGACAATGTGCGACTTGCGTAGGCTATTACCCGTTCAATGCCATCTTGTCTTTGTACCAAAACAGCTCTAATACCAATATTGATGGCATCAGTGCGCACTTTAGTGTCAGCATCTTCATCGAAGTGGCCGAGCCCGGGAGGGGAAAAGAGCCGGTGCTGTAGTTCCGCAAAGGCAGTCTGCTGTTCGTCAGCCCCGACGAATGGTGTGTCATCACGCTTGAGGCGTTATAGTGGCTCGGCATTGTTAGAGAAATTTTCAATAAAGCGTCGGTAATACGCGCACAGACCAAGAAATCGTCGAAGACGTTTCTTGTCAGTTGGAGGTGGAAAAGCGGTGACGGCAGCAGTTTTGTCAGGATCAGGTCGAACACCAACGGCGCGCACGACGTGACCAAGAATCTTTAATTCTTCGTATTGAAATTACAATTCTCAGGCTTGAGTTTAAGATCGGCTGATCTAATAGCTTCGAGGACATTCCGAAGGCGACGAAGATGCTCGCCAAACGTTTCTGAAAGCACAACGACATCATCGAGGTAGACGAAACAGCTTTTCCGCTTGAGGTCTGCTAGGACAAGTGCATGCCTGCCAACGCTCTAATTGCCCGCGGAACTTGTGAATGTAGGCGAACTCTGGAAAAACAGAATTTAACCAGAAATAACTTAAAATATAGCTATCAACCAAAATCAATCACCCTATATATAGCCCTTTTTACGTAAACAAATTTATTATAACGAATGAGGAATGTATAAAAAATGTTTAACCTTGCTCTGTGATGCTTGCCGTGGTACGCTGCTGCCGTGTGAAAGAACGTACTAAAATTAAGAAGGGACACTCTCTTTTATGTGAGGACAGCAAATTATGTCTCTAGGTTGCACGCCCAGTAGATTAATCTCTGACACTTCAGAAGTTTACTGCGCATCATAGCTAGCTGCGTGTGAAGTTACTGCAGCGCCCTGAAGAAAAGAATATGCCACTTTCTATGCCGTGCCTTCCTTCCCCCTCCTCCATAATATTTTGTCTAAGTGGTGCCCAGATTGTCAGATATGCAAGTGTGTTGAACGAAAAACTGGGTCCGAGCTAGGTGAGACAGTGACATTCAGAAATCGCTAATGAACCAAGACCAGATAAAATTCACTCACACAGAGCCACTTCCAATTTATATTTGTTGGAAAAAGAAGATGCCATAAATGTACTTTTCTACGCTCGTCACATGGTAAAGCCTATGCTTGAGAACATAGGCTTCAAATATTTTTGTTATGCATGTAGCCTTGCTCAGAGTAAAACTGTTAACTTTCGCACAAACGCACAACCACGAAGTTCTTGATATACACTTTTCTCGTGAGTTGTTCTTAGACACGAGGTGCTAGCAAATCGAACCATAAAAGCAACATATATGACGTAATTATTTCACATAACCAGTTAGATGCAGCGCTCCGTGTGTTTGCTTACGTTGTTCGTTTTCTGATGCTCTTACTGTTTTGAGTATGCAAGTTTTTTGCAGGTCTCTCATCTGCTGCTGCGTCACTTATTGTACTTTTATTTCCTTCATTTAAGTGGACCCCAAATCACTAACTCTAGCAGGCCACCACTTATCTTCATCCTTCCACGTTTGACTGTCTCCTACTTATAGCACATCCTTGTTCATTCAGTAGACGCATGTACTTGCCAGTAGCTTGCAGCCGCATTTGCTCCCAGCATGGGCTGCCTCCTGCTTATTTTCAGTTGCCATCTTCGTATTTGAAAAGTTTAAGTAGTATTGACACTATTTCGAAACAATGCGAAACGGACATTTATTGCTTCCTTGGCATCGAGTGTTAACGCTCCTCTACCCTGGAGTCGTAAAACACGTATAAAGTATTTTATTTTGGTATTAAAGTTTTTGTTGCTGAGAATGCGGAGGCCAGACCCGACGCAAAGACATCATCCTGAGTCGACACAGTTGCAGAGCTCTGTCTTGACTCGAGATGATGCAGCCTAAATGATGCATGCAGCCTCAACAAAAAAAATTGCCTGGGTCACTGGACAGTAATTTAAGAGAGAGAGGAAACTTTATTAGAACTTGGCCGGCAGCTTGGTCTTGGTGGCCTCAGATGGCGGCGCTGAGTCCCTGAACTCGGGCGGCATCTTCGGCCTGCCGGATAGCCCAGAGCTGGTCGTTGAGCTCCGAGCTTCTGAGCGCCGCCTCGCAGCGGCGGCGTCGCCGACGGAGAAGGTCCCCCGCGGCTCCCGCAGACGGGACGGCGGCGGGAACGAGTGAGCTCGAGGCTTCCTGTTGCCTGGTATTGGCAGCCGCCATAGGCGCATCGCGAACGGCGGCCGTTTCTCGACCATTGTTATCGGCGCATTCCCAGAGCATGTGGCGCAGCGTTGCTCTGTGCCCGCATGCTTTACATAGATCGGTAATGTGTAAGTGCGGGTAGCAGTGGCGTAAGACGATCAATATTGTTTTTGTGCATCACGGGCAGCTGACAAGTCTGTGCTAGTAGTGTGTCGTGATTTTCTGTATGCCCATTACATCACGCTGTTCTTACACGTCACTAAAAAGCTGCCTCTTTGAAATAAAGTAAAAATATAGAGGTATTCTAAGGCTTAACAGCATTCCTTTTAGGGTTCTCAACACTAGCGTTATTTAAAGTGACAATCACAAAACGTTTATTATTCACACCAGTACCTCCTTGATGCCTGTGCTTTGCGGTGTCGTGACTTGATGTGTCCTATTATAAATTGTGCTGCTAACTGAATAAATTATGTTTACCTTCTTTGATAATCAAGTTGAGCCTTCTTTAAGCGTTGCTACGTCCATTTTTGTTCTCACCTATATAGCATATAAATCAGCATATACAAATATTGATCTGTATGGGCAATGTTTTGAAGAGGTAGACTTTGTTGCAAACATCATCGTTTTGCATTTTTGCGTTTCTGCTATTCTAGATGCACCCACAATATAGTAGAATTGACTATTTTCTACATATTTTGTCTCTGGTTTAGGCGCTCTGGTTTCCTGACGTCCTACTCAAAGTGCAGAAGTACACGCCAACAAAATCTTTCAGTTACTGTGGTACAGCAGAGATCATAATGCTGCGTGCTTAGTTTCTCGTTAAAGAACACACCCACAAACGAGAAAGGAGGGTGACGACACGGATGGCTCTGCATGAAACAAAGAAAAAGTAACAACACTTCTCTGTTTTATGCACGTTGTCTGTGCATGGTTTGTCATTAGGAATGCAAACAAATAAATAAATGTAATAAGCATTGCCCTCTAAGCATATAACGCAAAAGTTAGCTTCTTCCGCAATAGGTTCTGTATTCATTATTATTATTACTATTATATATTTAACGTCGGCAAGTTTAGAGCTTATTCACAAACAACTGTTTAACTTTGTTGAGACGTTTTGTATGTTACGCGGCTGTTTTCAACAATTAAAAGGAAAAATTTAACTCCGAAATCTACAGCTTCAAACCATGAGCTGATGCATACAATTGAAGAAAAAGCAAAAAATAGCATTTCTTGCAGTTTTTTTACAACAGTGAGCCCCACTCGTAAGTGAAATATACCATTTGTTCGCAATATTTTAAACGTTTATTTGAATGCTTTAGGTGTCTTACATGCAGAATGTTGAAAGAACAGCCCACTACCTAGTCTTCAATGGCCTGGGTGCTGACGACGCAGTGCACCCTCCATCACATCCTAAAAAAGGCTGTTTTGGGTTCCAGACCTCACCCAAAGTGTTAAGGGAGTGGTGAAAGCCATTCGAGGGTTGCACCAAGCAACTTGTAAATTTCTGGAACATTCCTTTATTTTCAAAGTAGTTGTCTCAAGCTTTTTGACCTACCTATTTATCTTTTATTGTGGCAGTTCAGTGATGAAAACTGCTGTTAATGATATCTTTACTCTTGTTTCGAATTTTTTTACAACTATATAATACATATTTTGCACACAAACACAATTGAAGAAAGTATCTACTCTCACGTTAAAATCATATATTCATTTGTGTTGTCTAAGAAAAGTGCAAGTGCGGTTCGAAAAAAATCAATAAGAATCACGATTTAAATTATTTTTACAATGTTGTACCTAGCCACGAAAACCCAAAATTTTGAAATCCGTATATCTAGACATCTGAACAGCAACACTATAAGAGTGTAAACACAGCTCTCAAATCAGAATACAAAGGCATGTTTCAAATAACTTGTTATGTTACGCATAGTTTAAAAAATGTGAAAACTTTATGACGTTGCCACGAAACTACAATTTTGTCATGCAAAAGTTATTCTACCTAAAGTTTTTAGGTAGTGCTGCAGAAAGGCTTAAAATTTATTTGACATGGCTGGACACCTGTGTGCAAATACCCAACGCTGAATGCTTGCTTTGGTAGTAGTGACCCTACAAATTATCACGTGTTACGCATTGCAAATAAGGGCTTAGTGAATGGCGTCACAAGACAGGTCTTACTTTTTACATATTTTCCACCTACAATATATGTCTGAATAGAAAAAAGAATGACAAAAGAGAATCAGACAGGAAACTTTACTGAAGTTTGACAAGATGAACGCTTTTTCAGAAAATCTTCCTGGTTGCTCGCCTAATGTCTTGGTATTTGAAATTTTCAGGGTTGTTGTTTCCTGCTCTTTCTTTCTTTAGCTGGTTCGCATAGATGAATATCGCTGTCATCTCAATAATGAGAAGCATAGTTGCACCATCTGCATTGTGCGTTTTTGATGCAGTGGTCTTGCTACCTTCTCCCAACCACCAAGAAAAAGATTCTTTTGAAAGGTGTTTCGTTTCTCAAACGTATTCCTTATCGCATGACAGTACACTGACATACACGACACCACTTGCACTTCCATACAATTGTGCTCTAATTTCTACCTTCAAACCTCATCGGCTATTTGTTGAATTTAGAAGGGATGCATTTTCTCTCACAAGTTTCTTAAAAGCTCTTTGATGGTATTACTAGAGTAGCGGTTATTTAAGGTGTGCACCAAGGACATATTATATTTTGTGTATATAATATAGACAAAAGTTATATTGCCAACATGTCTTTAAATGCTTGACTTGATCTTGCGTGAAGGAAAATGTTGTCAAACTGTATGGGAACAGAGTAGCGAAATTTTCGAGTTGGCATCAATGCTCTCAGGGAGGCTGTACGTTTCTTAGTGCTATTTTCAGTGAATTCACTGATCATTTTGGAGCACGCAAACTACTTAATAGCAATACCAGGTATTCCAAAAGCATGCGATATCAAACAAGTGCGTAACTAAACTATCAGAATCCTGACTGACCAAGAGTTACTACCTGCATCAACATAAACAATTTCTTTTCGTTGCTAGTTTATTAAAGGCCACTTTTTGTTCTTTGAATGTCATTGTACTCCTCTGTGTGTATTTGATTTTTTTTAATAAAAAGGTCAATTTGATCATTGTCATGCCATGCAACCTCTAGTGCGTCAGTTTGTCTTTCCACTGTGTCACATACTATACATTAATCCAAACCAACCAGCCCGCCTTACTCTATATGCATAGCTTCAATAGCACTGCAGAATATGGCCGAATTTTTTTTTCAGGTAAATTTTGACCTGCTATTTTTGTATTCTTATATGTGTGTTTATGGGTGCGCGAGCTGTGCGAAACACGTTAATTGAATACAATTTTTTTTTATTTTTGCGCGAAGCTTGTCCAAAATGCCCAAACCGCCTCAACTTATTCTCAGTAGTGTGAAATTTGACAAGAAATAATCGCCTACAGTTCACGCTACATCATTCAACGTTATATAGATGTGTGAACCTGCAAACATAACTTATAGTTCACTGTAGCCTAATCTTACCGTAGAAAAACGAAAGAAAGTAGAGTGAATTAGAAATTTCCTAACCTTGTTGAAACGCTTGCTGAACACTTTTTTTAAGCCACTATTGCCACAGTACATATTGCTTGCGGAAAAGCACTCTGTCATTAGAAGCTGCTGCTAGTACTTGCTTGTCCCAGGACACAGCCGGTTACCAGAATAAACTTTGTTACAAAGCTCGGCCGGATAGGTAGGCCACGTGCCGGTCGCCAGAACTATAGTGGCGCTTCATAGTTAAACCTTGCTCATGCGGCCGCCTCATGATTGTGATCGGCGGTGGCCATGTGTGAGCAGGTATTAATTTAGCACCAAAAACCAGCTTAAGAAAATGGGAGACAACGTATTGGAGGACTCTGCGAATTTCAACCGCCCGGGGTTGTTTAACGTTTCCCTATCAAAATAGCGGCCGCCGTGGCCGCGATTCGGTTCCGAGACCTGCGGGTCAGCAGCCGAGTGCCTTAGCCGAGAGCCGGCAATTACCGCGAATGGTGCACCGTATTCACACGTTTCGTCTTAAACTGTGTTTGGAACGGTGTAGCTTCTTGTTCGAAACCTCACTTGTCTTGTGTAAAGCGTAGGAAGTAGCAGCATATTTACTACACTGATGTACGCCGACTTGCTGCACGCTCCAACAGCGGGTATTACAATGACGACTACGCTTCACGCAACTAGTAATTAATTTATATATTTATTTATTTATTTATTTATTTATTCTGTAAATATGGTTACTCAGTTGCGAAGGCCAAGCTAAGAGCGGTCAGAAAGAGCTTGACAACTCCATATTCATAGCCCCCAGTGACGGCTAATAAACGGGCGATCTTAAGAGAATTTCCTGTCTAGCCTTGCACGTCATCCGAGAGTTTGTAGAAATTATCATTTCATTTTTATTTATTCAATACTGCCAGCCACCCTTTGGCAGCCAGGGCAGGAGTGGTACAGTGCAGAGTTTGAACACAAAGTTTACACGCGACCAGTAACACGGTCCGCGGTACACAGGGAAGCAATAATGCAGTAAGCTTACAGATTGTCACGACACATTTGTCGTGACAATCTTACAGATTGTCACGACACTTACAGATTGTCACAACATTTCAATAATAATGTTAGATGCGCCAGCATTTGGCGTATATGGCGAAGGTGCCGCTGCGGAATATTATATATATGTGTGACAACAACTACACAACAGTTACCAACGAGGTTGTCGCTGACGTTCCAGTGAAATTTTAGTGAATTTCTAGTGAAACGACGAGCGAGGAGGCGACAGACGTCACCAGTGACCTTTAAAGTGCGCCAAAAAAGTCGCCACTCTACATATGTGTGGTGGGCCTAGTAAGAAAAACTTGCTTAATATGTATGCTGCCTAGAGTTTAGTATTATCCATAACCACGATATTATATGGGCGTTTTCAAATGCCAGTCACATCACCCATTTCACCATGGGAGTACTGAGAAAAGTTACGCATGCACCATCGGTCGCTAAAGGTAGTCATGCATACACCATGGGTCGCTAGATTGCTAGAAGGCCAGCACCTCATAGCAAAAGTTTGGGATAGTTTCAGTGGTACTGAATACTGGACGAAGCAGTCGCTACCATAAGAGAAGGATGAAGTGAGTAGCCTTCCTGCATACAGTGTCCCACAATCGAAAAAATTTATTTATAGGACCGAAATGATTAGAAAAGGCTGCATAAGCATGGCAATTCACAACCCCACTTTCTGTGCGGTCATGCTTAAGCTACACATTCGCCTCAAGGCAGTTTCTGAAGGCTGCCAAAAGAAGCCGACTTCTTGGTCGGCCATTGAAGTATGCTATTAAAAATATACACTCTAAATATCTAACCACAGAGTACTAGCACAGCAAAGAAGTCAGCCAGGACAGTACGATAGTAGGAGCTGTGCTCGGAACACGTGAACCAACTATCGCCTAGCACCTTCAGAAGCGAAAACTTAAAAAAACGGTGAAATGGCCAGTCAACAGGCTTCGCCTGTTTTTTTACACCTCCCAAATAAGCTCGGCAAATCGCAGAGTAGGCTGCAGCGATCATGCTTTCTGGATATTACAGCGCTGCGTACCGCGCAAAGCCTCTATAATGAAAAACAATTCCCGTGTATCTTTCTGCCACCTGACCAACCTCCTTCTACATGCTGTGACGTCAACTTGGCGATCGGTGACGTGACGCACCACGAAGCTCGCCGATGGGTCTGAACCACGTCTCAACAAACAGTAGTGAACAGTACTACAGTTCCTCTTTCCACAGAATCCTCGCCACAGCTACGACAGAGTTACTCAATCATGCGAGTTGTGTATCTCCCCGTAGGCTCCATATATCGAAATCCATGATCATCACTCGCCCAGTTTTTGGGAGTGAGCAGCTATTCGCACCACCTGTTGATCAACACACCCACTAATAACGCATTATTTCTCTTTTGTTTTGCTACTCCCATACAGCACGACAGTCTGATAGCTCCCGAAAAAATTCGGCCAACTGCATGTGCAGATTATGGAACGCACTTTTGCTGCAAATCGAGGGACTGGGTTGTGGAGAAGGATCGGCACCGTGTGAAACGCAAACAGCCAGGCATCTCAGCAAGCGTAAGGGCGTTGCGACTGATCAAGTTAACCGATAACGTCAATTGCTTACATCATGTCACGTTGCCGAATAGGGCGCAGTCACGACGACGGGCTATGCCTTCCGCTCCCACTGAGGGAGAAAGGTGGCGATACCACACAAAAATTTGAAACCAGCTGAAAGCGATGTTCCAACCCCGGTAACTTCTTTAATGTAGCATGTATTTGCCAAATTCTGGCGGCAGCATGTTCACGAGGTAAAAGTGCACGTATTTCTCTTTATGACAATGTTTGCACGTTGGGGTTGTTTATTGGCCCTTTAAAGCTCCTAAAGCAACTGAAAAACTTATACCACGGCTTCAAGGCACGTGAAGCAGTTCGTTGACCTGCGTGTTGTTGTGAGGTTCCAGGCGGCCGCACCAGTGTATGCGTTAATTCCTCAAGGGTATAGGTGATTTGAGAAACAGGACAGACGTACTGAATTGCGCGCATTGTGCGCCTTCTACTGGAGAGTCTAAAAATGCAAAAAACAGAAAATACGCTGTTGCCCAGTCGTTTCGAGACACTGAGTATAGTATACATAACACAGTCGAGACCTTAGCAATTTGTTAGTTGTGCTTCTGTGAAGCTCTCGAAAGGAGAGTGTTGCTCGCTGATGACATGGAATCCGCGAACTAAACAAACACTGTTTATTATTTATTCAACTGCTTCTATAAGTGCTGGTATCACTAGCCAAATTTGAAACGTCCCCAGTGACATGCTAAAACAACCTTATTGAATATTCCCAATACGACATTCCGTCAACATAACAACAAATACAAGCTCACGTGAAGTCGGCGTCACCGATGTTTGACTGCCCACGGGACACGACGAGCGCTTCTTGTGTGCCACGGATCTCCATTTGGAAATGATTTTTGCGGTCTCTGTGTGTTTACAAATGCTCAGACAGAGGAGTGAAGAAAAGTGAGGCTTCCGATATTTTCAGTGCGGTCACGTAGTCTCGCCAGCGGACGTCACTGCTGGTACTACCTCGCTAACCACAATGAAGATAACGGTGCATTCACGCAACCAATGCAACACCTACTATTTGGGGGTTGGTAACCCTGAATGCGGCCTATTCTGGAGGCACGTGTGCGCCACGAGGCGTAAATGTTTTTACATAGGTTGTTGATAACACCCCTACGCTTCTTTTACATTCCTTATATTACCCTTGGCTCTGCGCTGCTGTAGGAGTGAAGCACCTCAACGTTTCAACGGAGAAACAGCGGCGAGCCTACTATACGGTTATCAGATGCGAGGATGATTTATCAGCCCCAAGAGGCAGACTTTTTTACAGCGAGAGATGTTATGAGATCAGAACACGTGTCTCGCGCAGCGCCCTAGTTTTCTGCCGCCGCCAGTTTCAGTCACGAGTACCACAATAATTAGGAACAAAATTCAGTAATAAAAAACACCAGGCCTGCGTGGAACGCGTGACACAGTCACAGCAAAAGCGGGAAAAGCCGCCTGTGAGAGCCTTTTCTCAACCCCCTTTGGGTAGCTGCTGCCACTTGATTGTTGTCCACTACGCCATAAATAATATTATTTTTATAGTATTAGGTCAGCATTCAATATGGTATCCTTCATCATTTTTCGGAGGAGCGTGGTCTCCGCTACACACTCCCTAGAAATATCGCGCAATTTTTATGCAATTTTTATGTTGGGCTTACAGCAATGAATAATTATGCCTGAAGTTGGTATGAGCCACAGTTCACAGATTATCAAGAACAAGTTCTTTAATGGGTTAGAGCGTTGAATTACCGAGTGGTTACGCAATTTACATTGTTGAGGCCTGCGTGTTTGTTTGATGCACTAAAACACTTTATTACTTATAATATTGCGATTGCTTTCTTGACATCAAGCTTACCTAAGGCCAGTTTGATATTGTAGTTTGATATTCTCGTGATACTCATTACGGACATCAGCAGCGTTGGTGGACAACTATGCCGTCACACGTGATTTATATTCTAATCTAATAACAGATTTTGCTGTAAGAAGAAAAGCACACAATCAGGTTCCAACCAGGGTCCGCTGCATGCCAGCCCATTTTTCTACTGCTTAACGACGCTGTGCCTCCTAATTTGTTTTTAAACTGGCCTCAGGCAGGCTTGATGTCAGGAAACGAATCGCAAAATTATGAGTAACAAAACGTTTCAGTACAACGAAAGAACAAGCAGGCCTCACACAATGCGAATAGCGTAACGAGTGGGTCCTCCAACGACCCAACCCATTATGAAATCTTCTTCTTCTTGGACACGTACTACCTGTGGCGCATATCCACTTAAGGCATAATTCATTGTCGCCAGCCACTGCATAAAAAAAAAAACGCCAAGCCTGCATGGTGCGCGCCGCACAGTCAAAGAGAAAGATTAACAGCGGTCTTTCAGAGCCTTTTCACGCCAGGCCCACGCTGAACGCGCAGCACAGTCCAAGTTAAATCAAGAAGAGCGGCCTTTCAGACTCTTTTACAACAAAAGCTGTTATGAGATCACAACTCGGGTCACGCGCAGCGCCGTAGTCCTCCGCCGCCACCACCGCCATTGTCCGTAACCACTTCGCATGAAATAAGAAACAAAACCAGTACTAAGCACACAGTGGGGTTCAAACCAGGGTCCGTTGCGTGCCAGCCCTGTATTGTACCATTGAGCTACGCCAGTGCTAGACACTTGTTCGGAAACTTTCCTTAGGTAGGGTTGATGTCAGGAATTGAATCGCTAGCAATAAAGTAATAAACTATTTTAGAACAGAAAAAGAACAACCATGTGCCTCATAATAAAAAAAGTGTAGTATTGGAGTAATCCAAAGCCCCAAGCCAATACAAAAGCTTGTTCTTGATCACCTATTAGCTCTTGCGCATACCCTCTTCAGGCATAATTACTCATCGTCGTCAACCACTGCATAAACAATTGGCACAAAATTTTTTGCATGTGTTTAGCGGACACCACAACTCACAGACGAATGACAGAGGCTCGCATAGCGAACGCCGGCCAACTACCCAAAAACAATTATTAATTATGCCATAGGTGGGTACCAAGCAAGTGTGCTTGCAGCAATTACCTAATGGGTGTTTATAAAAGGCTATAAAAGGCCGCTCTTCTAGCTTTTGCTGTGACTGTGCTGCGCCACCCGTGCCACCCTGGCGTTTTTATCTAAGCAATACATGGGTAACTGCTACCAGCACATTGCTGGGTACCCAATACGCCATAAATTTTCAAATTATTTTAGTAGTCTTTTGTCCTTCTTTATAGGAGGAAGTATCCGCTACAAGCTTGTTAGAAATTTTGTTTATGCAGTAGCTGATGACGATTAATAATTGTACCTGAAGAGGGTATGTGCCATAGTTAAAAGGTGATCAAAAACAAGTTTTTGTTTGGTTGGAGCATTGGAAGACCCACTTCTTATACAATTCACATTGTGTGACTGACGCTTGGTTGTTCCTTTGATGCCCTGAAAGTATTTCTTACTCATATTTACGTGATTCCTTTCTTGACATGAAACCTGTCTAAGGTCAGTTTACAAACGAGTTCCAAGCACTGGTATGGCTGAGTGGTACAATACTGGGATGGCATGTAGTGGACCCCGGATTGAATCCCATGCCAGCAGGTGCCTCCTTTCTGTTGTTTTTAAGTAATAGTGGTCACATTTCTTAAAACACCCTGTATATTTACATCTACCTAAATGGTAATTTTCTCATCTAATATGCAAATAAAGAGCGTAGTGGCTTCATATGTTAAAGGAGACAAGAAAGATGTTCCGAAATAGGGACCACCAACAATATGGACGCTTTTTTCTAAACGTCTCTAGAAAATACTTTATGATCGAAAATATCAATCTTCTAGCAAGTATGTCATAAAGTTATGTAAGTCTGAATTTTTCACACATAGCTGAACAGAACTTGCTTTTCTCGACCGAAATCAGTACACACTGTAAATATTTCCTGAAAAACAATTTGTCCTCGGTATGCTCATCGATTTTACGCAACCGTATGAATACACACATCATGAAATTTTATTTTACGATATATATCACTATGACATTCGTGCGCTTCCCCTAACAATGCTAAGAAGCTACGTTTCAGAGGGACGTCTGTTTGTCTCAATAAACGAAGTGGTATGAGACAGAAAGAAAATGATTTCAGGAGTACACAGGGCAGCATTCTGGTACTATTGATTTTTATAATATAGATAAATAGGATAGTCTACTCTTCTTTGGATGCCATATTTGTATATTTATCTCGTCTTTTTAAATGACTATCGTGTCACAAAGCTAACGTTGATTTAGAGAAATTAGGACTGTAGGCCACTAGTAATCTGCTAAAATTAAATACAAAGAAGAAAGCTACTGTGCTTTGTGATTTCCTTGGACCCTCGCCCACGATGTGAATAAAAGCGCTTGGCGTGCGGTGGGCCGGGGTAACTTTCCTTCGGCACTCTTGGTTATTGCTAAAGCCTGTTTGAGTACTGGCGGCGTCTTCATACCCGGAAGCCCTGAAACACGACAGAAACCTTCCTTAGCCTGAAATTATTTGCATGTTTTGTAAACAGAAAAAAGAAACAAAACATCTTCCACTACAAAAGTGTATAATGCAACTTATTCATTAGAGTTGTACTTTCCTTGTATATTTTTGTTCCAGATTTTCTTGTTATCTGCTCTGAATCGAGCTTCAATCTTTTTTTTTATTTGTAGCTTTATTCATTGCTTGGTAAGAGTGATGAGAGCACATGTTGTTTAACCCGAAAGATATATCCCTTAAGTTATTACGCGGTTCCCGTGTTCATTTACACACCACATTCCTCGAAATGTACACACCTCATTCTGTACCCAAGCTTGCATCCCCCCCCCAAGTAATGCCCTCTTTGGGCTCTTAGAATACCCATATAAATAAATAAATACATAAATAAAACACCCGTTCTCACCTGTCTCTTTGGTACCGTGAACTTACTTGCTCGTCTCACTCTGTGAAGTGCAGACGAGCAGGTTAATAGAATCCACGACTTTCATCTGCGAGGCACAATAAACACGCCATGTGCGCATAAACCATGCTTTCTTTGCAGATATTGTTTTCATCATTTAGATCACTCACACACATGTGCATGCTCTGCGTAGTGTTATTACGTAGTTTTGTGAATGCGAAACATTCATTGGCACTCTGTCAATTGTCAGCAAGAAGGAGCTTGGTCAATATTGCCTGTTTTGATTGTTTCTTGACCTCTTTATTCAAGGATTTCTTTATTATTTATTCAAAGATTTCCCCACACTGCCCAAAGGCGTTACAGCAGGGGGGTTACAGAAACGACATAAACAATTCTTCATTCTTACAGCACACTTGCATAGCAGACAATTCATTCCACTCTTTAACAGTTTAACGAAATATTAATTCGCATTTACCCTTTAATGTATCAGTATACCGAGTCCCGCGCAACGGGTTGAGAGTCCTCCAGGCAGAGTGAGCTTCACCACTGTAGCGACACGTCACAGCCCCTCGAAGACCGCCTGTACCCTGTTTAGCTACCGGTGGGTGGCCAGCTGGCACTGGGGATCGAACCCCGCACCTACCGTAGCTGAAGCGGACGCGTACGTGCAATGCCACAGCTACGGTTAAAATATCAGTATACACTTTGCTAAGACATGTTTCGTACTCGCTATATGTGTGTGTGATATAACGTTTGTTGTGTGAAAGTAATATTTTGTGGTATTATTTATGTATGTATCAGCGATGGCAGCTGTTCACGGTCCCGACACAGAGGACAGGTTGCAGTGCACGATTGGAGCGGTCTTCCAGCAAGCCCTAACGAGCTCTATTAAGTGGTAGGCATTTCTTTTTGTTACCACAGAGCGATAGTTCGGACACATAGCACCTATTGAGGTACAGCGTACACTGTCTTTAGCTTAGGTGTGGGAAGCCTATGTCCTGCACTTCAGTGCATTATTCCTTGGACATGGATTATGCATCATTTGGTTTGTAATCCTAGAACATGGAATGTTGCCGGAGCCAACGTTGTGACACTTGGAGGTGTCTTCAGCTGTTCCTTTTCACTGCTGTCTTGAGCAAGGCAAGAGTTCCTGTTAAAGGGTTGCACAAGGAAAAACATTTAGCATTGTTTGTTAAACATTAGGCAATATTTAGCTCAATATAACACAGGGATGAGACCGGTGCACTTTAAACAAAATGGGTTATTGCAACGGAAGCACAAAAATTTACGACATGATGCTCATCCTGTATTTTTAGTGCTTCGGTTGCAATTAACCATTTTATATGAAGTTGGGACACGTGCTGCGTCCTCTCTCATGGTATTTGTGTTACATTGTGCTAAATATCACATAGGCTGGAAAGTTGGCCACAGCGAGATTCCCTCTTATAGGATTTATTGGTATTTTCAAGTTTCCTCCATCAACATCTATTTTGTTTGGACTGCCATGAAATTCCGTGCAGTGAAATCTTACTTATAATCGTGTTTTGCTTATTGTCGTGATGATTGCTTTTACCCTAAATTTTTTAGTGAAAATAAAATATTTTTAACTAAGTTCTTTTTTTTTTACAAATAGGTGTGTCATTCATTTTTTGTGCTTTTTAAAGGAACAGCAAACAACATTGAAGTCTAAAAATTCAATGAATTTAAATAAGCACACTTTTCGTATGCGCACATTCTGCCGCAAGAATTCGGCAAATTCGTGTTCAAGGAAGTCACGGGGGTTGTTGTTTCAGCTCGTTTTCAAATTTTCACGTGTATGAGCAGATTTGTGGTATTTGCATAAGTTATAGTGCAATCTTTTTTTAAGTAACATCGTGCCGCATGCAAGTACCTATTTCTTTCTAACAAAGCCGTCTCTGATAATACTTATGCCTGAGAGTTTGATCATGTAAATTAGGGACAGCTTTTCTTGGAAGGCAGCGCATACTCATGTTTCATCACACTGTTTGGAACATGTTTCCACTATAATCTATGAAAATACCATGAATGTTTTTATGTAACACAGTTCACAAGACACAGAGGCCTATCACACAGAGAAGATTGATCTGTGTGACAGTGCCTTGAATAGCCTTGTTGGACTGCAAAGTTAAATTGTTGGATGAATTCACGCTCTTTTGGAAGTACAGTACTCACGGATTGAACTAGGACACTCGGAACGTGTGGCTGACAGTACATGTGCCGCCGCTCGTGGGTGCGCATAGAACCAATGTGTTGCGTTGTGGTATAGGGCGATACGGGGAAGACCTATGGAGCATGACTACTCCTTCCAATTGCCTAATTGTCGGCCTGTAGTTCACCACGTGTACGCTGCCAGGGCAGCACTGCAAGGCTCACGCACATTCGCATGTCTACGAAACTGGATCGCCGCTGCGCACCACTTTTATTGCCACGCCAGCAGACGACCCTCTCGCTCTGCGTGCTTAGGCAATGCAGTAAGCATGCTTTGCAAGTAAGACGCAGGATTCAGTTACTAGAATGCGCCTTGTGTGCGTTTGTAGACAGGATAAACATTTGCGCAAAAGCATGAAAAGTTTACTTCGTGGTTTCTGTCTCGAAAGAAAGAAAATGTGTGGCAAGCTTTCCTTCATGCAACATGGAAATAATATCATCTATTAGTGTCGTTAGGGTAAACTGCGGCCTATTGTTAAAAATGTGAGAAGCTCGCTCGTTCTTCTGTGGCCGACAGCTCTACAAATGCTTGCCGCGCAAAATAGCCACACTATTCACTGCTTCGGGGGAGACAAGAAAGTACTAAGTTATTGTTTTATTGCTGCACGGTAACAGGCCCGTGGCTGGTGCTTTTCTTTTTCATTGTGACAAAAAGCTTGAAAAACTTTTTATGCTTTTGTGCAGCTATTTATCATGTCAACGAGCGCCTTTCAGGCGCGACATCTTAGTGGTATCCAATTACTTACTTGCGCAGCCTACGTGCCCCATCGTTGAAGGGCGCCGACCGAGAGCGTTGCCTGCTAGCGTCATAATAGTAATGGTTCGCACAGTCCCCCTCGATTCGGGCTGCATGCATGCAAAAATGAGCGAGCCTTGCAGAGCCACGCTGGCAGTGTGCACTTTCTGAACTAAATGCCAACTCTTTAGCGACCAGAAGGAGTAAGCCTGCTCTTTAGCTGTTTTTTGCCCTCACTGTATACAACAGTGCAACATCCTGGTTCCCCGAGCACCCATGAGCAGCGGCACATGCATTGGCGGCAACGCGCTACGAATGTCTTGTTTCAATCCGTGAGTACTGTACATATATGTTGACCATACTGGGCATGTTGGTACGTACTTGGGAGGAAACAGAAGTGCAATCAAATACATGGACTGCTGCATCCATTATTCTTTCTTTGTCGGTGTCTCAGCTCATGATGCTGTTCGCTCCTGAGTGTACATTTTATTTCCTCGCTCAGCTCCTGCATACACTCTAAATTGTATTATCTCTGTGACGTAAGGGTTCAGGCGATATTTTTGGCATCTGCATTGTCTAATATAGTCATGAGTTCAACACCGTCATTTTCTCTTTCCTTAAATACTTGAGTAACGCAAGTGTTACGTCGGGTTGGTAATTCATCACCTAGAAACTTTTGTAAGGTACGGCCAAATATTCAAAGAGAAAAGGGAGAGGACACAATGCAGTGCTAGTTCGTGTGGTCGCCCTTTCGATTGTGCATGTTTTTCTGCTGTTGAAAGTTTTCTTTAGAAAGAGTTTCTATCGTCGACCTATCAAGATGGTCAGCAAGTGCCAACACACCCCAGTGTGGATTCTTGTGCTTATTGATAAACAGCGATCAATTTCATAATTTGCAATACTGGCTAGTGAACATAGGCAACTGTGCACTCTAAAGCATGGGGCTAGGTAAAAATATTTCCTTTTTTATAAAGCTTTTGTCGCCTCTTCAAGGTACCTAAATAATGTATTTTTAGCTATTGAATAATAAGCAAAAGTAATCAAGGGTACAAAAATGTTTTGCTTGCTTCCTCCAATCTGTTGCTTGTAAAAAGATGTGTAGAAACGACCTGTAACATGTTACAACATGCATATCGGTGTGATATACTGTAGGTTACAAAAAGCACAATTTTTAATTGTTTTCCCTAGAGTTGTGTAGCTGTATCACCTAGACGTAGCTTTACATTTTATGTGCCTGTTTGTTGCTCGATTTCATCTTGCACATAGGCGTGTACATAAGAGTGGGGGCAGCCCCCTCTCCCCCAACTTGTTAACTAATACGGGTGCTACAAAATTGGAAGCTTACTTGACTAAGTAAAGGGGAGTGCCGTGGTAGACCTCCCTGCCACTCAAGTGTAGGAAAACTCTGCACCCGCTATGACTTTGCACCTCTGAGCATGAGCCCTCAATAGTTCTCAGTGAAAGAAGAGGGATTTTAATGTGGAAGCTTTGTGTAAAACGAAGTTGTGGAATACACCCACTGTTGTATGCCGTAGTCATCTATTGGATGCCATTGAATCGTGAAAGGAGGTTATTCTGCAATATTGCCCTAGAGAAGCTCACTCAGCTGATTACTCTGTTCGTGATAGCTGGCTTCTCTAAAATTACTGATGAATCGGCAGCCCTCTGAACTGATGTATAGTTGTTAGTTTTTTTTTCAACGCAGCATGAAGTCAAGGCTATGTGGTTTGACATTGAATCCAGAGGGATTATTTATTATAACTGATAAATATATATCACTATTTAAAAAAGGCATAACTCATAAATTTAACGTCTATTCAAGTGCTGCGCTAAAATGTATGCTTCAGTGCCTTCTAAGTTTTTATGTTCTCTCTTGCAGGTTTTAAATACAGCAGCGGTGCCACCACGACGGTGCTACAACTGACCCTATCATCAGTGCAAAGTCGAAAATAAATACAAATGCAGTTATTCGTGGAAATGTCTCATTCTGTGTTTCTTTGTTTGTCTGTACTTATAAAACAGGACTGTCGCAAGAATTGTAAACAAGGACGAACTAGATCCATTTATTGTCCTATTGAACTGAATTCCATAACAATGTAATGCGTGTTTCCAAATGCAGGTATTATATATTTGCAGCTATATTTATCGTCTTTGAAAGATTCTGACGTGTATGAAACAATGACCTGTTTGTTGGTGGAAGTGGTCTGATGGTATTTCGTTTACAATCCTGTAATTTGTGCACACTTTCATATTACTAATGAAGCGATTTATTGATCTGCTTTTCAGCAAATGTTCTGTTGATGGCATAGGGCCTTAGTCTACAACGCGATGTTTGATGTCTACCTAATGCATATGCTCGATAGCACTTCACTAGAAAACAGCCATCAGAAACTCAGATGTTAGGACTCTATAGGCTAACGCTAGCCAATGGTCATCAGAAACTCTCATGTCGGGTCTCTATAGACTTACGCTAGACTATAGTAGTCAGAAACTCTAAGGTCACAACTCTATAGACTAACGGTGGCCACTTACTACTAGACTCACATTAGCTATGCACTAAGAAAGCGCAATAAACTGATATTAGACAGTTTAAAGATTGTGATGTCGAATGACATTAGCCTGTTTATAAAAGTACATTCAATTTTTCATAAGGGTGTAATGGGTAGCATATTCATTAAAACACGAGAAGCTATGCGCATGAAATCTTTTCGAACTTACTAGGCACCCACTACATGGTCCTAAAGGAATACGCGCAGTAAGAGGGCACGGCACCGCTCAAGCGGCTAGGATGGCTAAACCGCTAGTGCTACCTTTGCAGGCACTTTCTTGGATTTTGCCATGATTACGACAAGCAACGTGCGCGGGCAGCCGCCACTCCTGCTGCATCACTATGGAAAGAAGACATCGGAAATGCTATGATACAACCTTCTATGACCGACGGTGAGGTCAGCGACCGCAGGCGTATTTAAAAACAGACACGGCGATGGTCACATCCGAGTGCACGGCCCAGCTGAAGCGGCCACACTGTAAAAACTGTCCGTCAGAAGCATGTCGAAGATCTACGTAATGCTCACGGATGCCTTTTAGTTTGTGGGAAGAAGGAGGAAATGTTCATGAATACTAAAGGACAAAGCGCTCTTATTGTATGTACAGAGACAATGTCCTTCTTCAGTGGGTCATATGGAAAAGCCCAGAGGTTGGCGGCTCTGTTAAGTTATTTTGTCGCCGAAATAGCAGTACCAGGCCACTTTTTTCTTTGGGCACATTGTGTTGAGAAAGAGCCTGGGTGCGTGTAACTTGACACTATAGTGACAATGACAATAACAATGACTTTATTTTCGCATCAATACAATGATTGATACGACGGGGCGGGCGGAAAAAGCTGTTGTTTATAGTCAATACATATAGTTCTTCTTTATACTTTTCACTTTGATATGAATACTCTTAACGAGATTTTACTATCGGCAGTGCCGTCACATACAATATCAAGTCCAATTCGATAAGAGTCCACCCCCTTCTCTCCACTCACACATACATCGTATGTTCTAGCCGCGGGTAGACACACGTGAGCGGGGACTACGAACGAGGCTGAAGCAAAAGTGAAGCAGGCCTATCCATCATAGTCGCACGAAAGGGGCATGCGATACCTTCAGCCGCGTGTGATGAATGTTGTCAATTTATGCTCAGTCAGAGAGGAAACGTCCTGTCCGTCTTGTAAAACGCCGAGGCCACGGTGAACTAGGCGACAGCTGCCTAATAACCCAATGAGAAAATAGCCACCAATCGGAAACTTCAAAAATTATTTTCATCCTTAAAACGAAAATTGTAATGATAGAACTTAGGTATAACAAAAACTGCTTATTTTCTTTCCATTTAGATATAAAGATCATCTTTATTAGACCACCACGTGAGGCAAATTGTGACTCAATATAGACGAAAATGACGGTTTGAGGAAATTAGGGATTTTTTTTTCTTATAACGTTTCATGACTTCAGGATTCTAAAGGTAATTTTTTCGCAAAATATACCTTCCATGAAATAATTACTAATTGCTCAGATATTCATACAAAAAGCAGTATTGCAGTCGAAAAACTGTGAACATAACCCCTTTTACCTAAGCTTATGGAGGCGTTGAAACACTGTGCTGATAATGATCAGCTTAAAGCACTTTGCACAGTCACCATTATTTATTATGTAAACTCAATTTGGTATTGAAAGAAGGAGCTGCATATTTAAGATATATATTTTACAAATAACAGTCATATGACATATTAAGAAATTTGAAAAGCACTCACGTGACCACGAATTCTTTTTCTCTGCGAAATATTCTAGCAACTCACTACTTTCAATGCAGTGAATCAGTGCGATTTTTTCTTTGAACAGATTTGACATGCTCGCCAATATGGCTGGGACACGTGGCGTAGGATGACCCCACTACGAATGGTTTTGGCAGCGAGAAATGCTCCCAACTGGGAGCTAAAGCATCAGTGCTTCTGTTCAATGAAAGAGTAGGATGAAAGGAGAAATGAAAAAAAGGGAGAGAAGTGTATGATCACTTGCACCCTGCGTGCGCCTTGGAGAATGCGAGGGCTGCCACGCGCCGACAATCTACCAAATATAAAACCAAATTACTCAAAAATATGTGAACTTCGTTCACTGAAACTTTCGTGCCATCCTAATAGAATTTTGGTGTATTCGTGGATTTTTCATATTTTTTATTCACTATCTCTTTAAATGGCAGATAGTGAAATCTCTAGACCACTATCATGAAGACTCTCATAATGATAAGGGGGGAGGGGGTTGTTTGCTTGCGCGATCCTTTCTTTTGTGGTTCTCACGCACTAAGGAAGATTGGCCAAGAAACGGTGGTTAATGAAAGTTAATACCTTTAGGTTATTCAGGCTAGGTAATGGGGATTACTTTTTTTCAACTTTTTGGGAATATTTTGGCATAAATTGAAAAAAAAGTAAATACTAGAATTTTTAATATCTGAGGTGTAATTGTTATATAAAATTCTTCTGAAGGTTAAATAATTAGAGTGTAATAGCTGAGTAATAAATGTTAGATTGGCTAGGGAAAAAAATTGGCCCCGTATCTGCATGTAATCTGCAAATGTCGTCGAAAGACGGTAGTCTTGCGTGTAGAAAGAGTGAACAATTAAGTTGAAGTTTTGCGTCAGAAAATCGGTGAATGGTGTTTTGGAGGCGCTGCGTTAGAGTGCCTCGAGCGTGCAGTGGAGGTGAACGAGTGCATCAAGCCACGTCACACGTGAGACATGAGTGCCACCTGGCAGTCTTTTGGAAAACGAAGCGCGTGGCTTTAAGATGGGTGTGCGCGCCCATCTCTGAGGTGATTAGTTGAGAAACGCAAGGCTACGAGTAGATGCCACCACCATCGCGTCTTAGCAAAGCGTTAGAAACATTTCCCTTTTCGTGCAAGCGTTGCACGGCCAGCACAGCGTTATAAGCACCATGGCCCTCAAAATTACTTATGTATGCGTTTTATAGTAAAAAATGCACGTGCAGAATATATACGTGTTGTAATGGTGGCGTGGACTTGCTCAATATTTGCTGATTAATTGACAATTACACAAGTATGAACACTAATTCTTGAGCGAAATTGGTCGGCGCTGCGGATGGGGTCGGCCGTTTCATGTAACCGGTGTCGTTAAGAGTGGACAGACAGACAGACAGACAGACAGACAGACAGACAGACAGACAGACAGACAGACAGACAGACAGACAGACAGACGGACAGACGGACAGACAGATAGGCAGACAAAAATTTTTGCGTCAAAGGTTCCCAAGAAAGACTATCGTCATTAAAATCGAGAGCTGACCAAAGGCTCAGCAAGGGAATCTTCTTGTGTTATATAGGAATTCGCAGAGAGCCCCGCAGATGTTCCTGTCGCTGTGTGCTAATGAAGCAGCCCCAAAAGACAAAATGTTAGGAGTAGTAAGTGATATTCCTAGTTTTCAAAATAAAGTTTCAAAACAACTTTTTCTTTGATTTTTTAAACGATGGCATGTGAGAAGAAAATGGTCAATATGTTCGGGTTCATTACAGCTTGAGCACAGAGGGGTTGGCAGCAGACCAGACCTTTTTAAGTAGAAATAAAGAGGTGGTACAGGGCAACGTAATTTTGTTAAAACCAAACTATTCTTGTTTTCTTCTTTTTTTCGTGGATCACACGTCGCATTACTTTTTTTCTTTTCGTCACAAACACAGCGGGCACACCTGTTTGATATAACCGATAATGCGACACAACGATATTGTAAGTGGGTTGTTTTGCCAAAGAAAGCATATAAGCGTTGATGGTTTCATTTCATTATCATGAGTATCTACACGTTGTAAAGCTTTCGAGTATTTTTGGAATATTGCGATTCCTCTGACAGCGTGAACACTCCCATGCCCTGTCAGCTAAAATTTCAGGGTTGTATGACTGCGTGTACAACAGGCAGTCGAAGGACGTTGAAAGTAACAGAAGAACGAAGGGCGTTGAATTTAGCACAACTGGTAAGCCATTACTTTTTTTTCTCAGTAAGCAAGTTTTTTTTTCTCTTTTATTCACCTCTCAATAGAAAAACAGTCAGAATGGTAGACGAAGAAATTCGCGTATACGTGAGTAGTACAACTGCATACGTGAGTTATCTCGGAAGTGAAACGGTGCGTACGTGTAATTTCATAGTGTACTTATATAGTTTTTTTTTAAGTCAAAGTTAACTAGAACAGCCTCAACGTTGCTGCTGGCTTTTTCTCAAGTACACAGGTTAGTACATTGCAGCGGAGTGTTTAGCGAACCCAACGAGCTTATACCGCAACCGCAAAGCATGGTTTCAATTTAGTTCAAACAAGAAACTCCACAAAGCGCGGGCGCACTCACTGCACCAGAACACCGCCAGGTGCGCCGATCCAGGCTGCAGTGCACCGGCGGGTCAGCTCGCGATCACATCTCTCTGGCATGGTTACGTGATGTATTTACGCGGCACACGCAAGGTCGTGGAACCGTGGTGGTCGCCAGACAACATGGACGCTTGTCACGGCGAAACGGCGTGGTCGAAGACTCGTTTGAAATGACCGTGTTCAACGGTGATTGGCGACACCAAGGCATGTATTTGTTGTGGTATTCTGATTGGCTAACCTGTGGTTGCGTGAAGTCAGATAGTATGCCACCACAAGGTTGCTTAAGGTGTTGTTTTTCCCTGCTTCGAGTCACCTAAAAGTGTGGTGGCTTCAGCTAGTTGGTATGACATAAGGATAGGTATAGCGCCTGAACAGAACATCGTCTTCTTCTTATCCCTTTGGCATCGTTCTGTTCTCGCGCTATAACTATCTTTGAGTCACTATTGTGTCGGAGGTTTCCCGCCAAGCTAACCTGCGAAAAAGTTTTGTGGATTTCTCTATCAGGTATGTCCTATATTACGGCTTTCGTGAATTTTCCCCGCATTCTGCCTGTTCGACTGCCGACAAAATGCTCATGTCTTGATTGTATGCACTGCTTTGAAGGCGTATACAGAAGCATCCTCGAAAGCAAGCGCACGTCTGCCGTTCTTTGCCGTTCAAAGAATGGGTCCGAGACCCAATTCGGCGCCATTTGCCGTTTGCCGGAAAGTGGTTTAGCCAATCAGCGACAAAAGAGCGACATTTGTGGGCCACGTCGTCTGCTTTCGCCTCTCCGCATCGTCTGTGTCTGCTGCGGGAGACTTCGAGCTACCTTATTCTTACGGCGCCATTTTCATTATATGTCGTACGTGTTGTTCCCAGACTACGTTACAGCAGTCAATAGAGCATTTTCGCCTGTCTGGTAGCTAAAAAAGCGCAGAGCAGTTCAAATAGATGTCCCCAAAGGAGACGTTCGGATAAGTGGCGCCAGCTATCCAGCGTTCGCAACAACAACAAAAAACTTGTAATGTATGCCCTCCAAGATTCGGGAAGACTAGCTTAAGCCTTGAAAATCTATTATTTTAGTATGGTTCTCAAAAATTGGCAGAACCCACGTAAAGTGGGAATCACTGATTTGCGAAGCACAAAAGAGGAAGCTTGATTTGTCACTTGAAAATAAACACAATACAAGGCTGAAGTAAATGATGCCATACGTGACTTTCATGTGACGATCATCACGTTTAGACGTGTCATTTACCTTCGTCATCTATTCACGTCACCTCACAATGAATTTTTTATATGTGCAGCTAGCGAAACGGCCGTGAGCACGCTATGAGCGTAGCATGCAGTAATGTTTTACATGACACGAATATCATGATTATCATATTTGGACGTGTCACATACCTTCGTCGTCCATTCTTGTCCCGTAATACCATACTTTGTATATGTAAAGCTAGCGAAACGGTGGTGATCGCAAGTAATGTTGACCCGCGCACACGCTGGGTGCCGCGACGCTATGCTAGCGAAACGCGAGCACTCGATTAGGGACTTTTAGAATGCCGTTTGCAAGCGCTGCGGCCGTAGCGGGCACCATATGAGCTTTAGAACAGCATCTGCCCTGCTGCGAACCGCATCGCACGATGGCAGTGAGTTTATAGCCTCGAAACCAGCGCTTGTGGGCCACATGTGGGCCGCGATCGCCGCACGCAATTTCGGATTTTCTGTGTGGGGTTTGCGAATGTGAATGCCGACTCTCGTTACGACGCATGCGCAGAGGCAGCAAAAGCACCGCAAGGGCTCGCGGGGTGCTATTCTAAAAGTCCTTATTGCCTGACACTAGTCATGACCAGCGTCTGTTGGTGAGACCCGGCGGCAACCGGCTCGAAATGTGACATGCTGCATTTCGCACTGACGACGTTAACTATCAGCACCGCGTCTGCTTAGCTTCGTGATGAAAGGACACCGGGCGCGCTCAAACGCGCATGCTTCAAAACAACGCACCGCGGCGTGCGTCTGCGAGTATATGCCAGGCAGATCGGCACCTGGCGTGGCATCGACAGCGTGACGCGACGAAACGAATGCCGGCGCGCACGCACGCCTACTCACATCGAAGTGCTTTGGCGCCTACACCGTGGCACGTAGTCATGTTCTTACATGACGCGCATCTCATGATTACCATGTTTGCGCCAGTCACATACCTTCGCCATACATTCACGTGCCGTAATACCAAATTTGGCATATGCGAAGCTAGCGAAACGGCTGCGAGGGCATCATGAGTGTGACATGTAGTCTTGATGTTACATGACACGCATGTCATGATTATCATGTTTGGACGCATCATTTACATATGTCATCCGTTCGCGTCACGTAAAAGCAAATTTAGAACTTGTGAATCTAGCAAAACGGCCGCGAGCGCAACATGAGTGTGGTATGTGGTCATGATGTTACATAACACGCATCTAATGTTGTCATGTTTGCACCAGTCACATACCTTTGTCATGCATTCATGTGCCGTAACACCGAATTTGGGATATGTTAAGCAAGCGAAACGACTGCGAGCGTACCATGAGCGTGGCGCGTAGTCATGAATCATGACTTACATGACATCTATGTAATGATTTGCAAATTAGGGTCTGTAACATGTGTTCGCCATGCAGACATGTCATACTATGCCAATTTAGCGACATGCAATGTGAACGAAACCACCGCAAGAGCAGCAAGACCTTGAAATAGTAATCATGACGTTCATGACATACATATCATGATAGTCATGTTATCACTATTCAGTTATGCTCGTCATACAGTCATGTTATGCCATACCGAAATTGGTAATGATACCATTAACGGAACGGCCACGAGAGCTGAAAGTTGTAAGCGGCCAGATAGATAGATAGATAGATAGATAGATAGATAGATAGATAGATAGATAGATAGATAGATAGATAGATAGATAGATAGATAGATAGATAGATAGATAGACGCCAAGGTACTTGTGGAGTTTTACGGCTTCTAGAGGATTGGTATTAAGATAATAGCTTGGTGGAGGGACATTGTTACGAGTTACAAGCATTGTTTTACATTTAGAAACATTTAGTTGCATCAGCCATACGTCACAATAGTTAGAGAGTGTTAATATTGCCTTGCACGGACTTGTTACTGTAGTTATTCGAGATTTCGCGGAGGATGACGCAGTCATCTGTGAAGAGGTAAATGTTGGTGGAAACAGCGTTAGGTAAGTCGTTAATGTAGATGAGGAAAAGAAGAGGGCCTGAAACTTATCCCTGAGGTACACCAGAGTCCACAGGGTTAAATGAAGATGTATGACCATTTGATGCAATTTATTATGACCGATTTAGCATAAAATTCTCAAGCCATCTAAACAGGTTATGATCAAGGCTAAGTTACTAAGTTTAAAGAGAATAAGTTGGTGACATACTTTGTCGAAGGCGTTGGCAAAGTAAAAAAATACACAGTCTGCAAAAGAACCTCTGTCAAAAATAAGAAGGAAGCTGTAAGCAAAAGGAAGAAATTGTGTTTTGCAAGACAATTTTTTTCGGAAACCATGTTGTGATTTCGTGAAAAATGAATTACTGTCTAGCTGTTTTGCTAAGTGTGAGTACAGAATATGTTCGAGAACCTTGCAGGGAATGCTGGCGAGAACAATGGGGCGGTAGTTGAGGGTTGAATTTTTGCTACCGGTCTTGTGAATTGGGACCACCTTCCGACCTTTCAGTCAGCAGGTAGCTGACGGTTGTCTAAGGATTGCTGAAAGATTCTCAAAAACGGAAAAGATAATTAAACAACAGTACTTTTCAAAAATATAGCATTAAATAAATCTGAACTCGCACTTGATGACAACTTGAGACCCTTAATTACATTTTCAATCCCAAGAGGCTCAACCATAATAAAATCCATAAATGGGTAGTTGCAAAACTCAGGATGAGTAAATTCGGGCTTAGAAAGCTCGGCAAATTTGTTGCAGAAAGCAGAATTAAGAAGCTGGGGGCGTACATATTCAGGTACTGGTAAACCGGTGGAATCAATCAATGCCACAGATTTGCCACTAGAAGGGTTTATAACTCGCCTAAACTTTTAGGGATCATTTGCTAACATACCCGGCAATGTGTGCATGTGAAATGCCTTTTTGGCAAGCTTTATTGCCGCTATATAGGTGCTTCGACTCCTTGTATGCATCCCATTGCGAAGCCAAACCACTTTTTTTTTGGCTACTTGACACATTCGCTTTTTTTGTTAGAAAGCCTTTTTACCTGTGCGCTGAACCAGGGTTTCTTAGCATTACAGGATATTTCACTCGATGGGACAAATTTGTGGGTCAACTCAAGTATTTTTTTTTAACATAATCCAGTTCTCGTCAATGGTGCGATCATCAAAATGGTTGAAAAAGGATCAAGGAAGCTGGCTAGCTCTGCATTAATGTCGTCCAAGTTTGCCTTACCATAGCGATAAAGTAACTTTTTTTCGACAGTTCATTTTAGCGCGGGAAGTAGTAAATTGAACGAGAGACCAAAGTGATCCTTAAGCCTGGTATGCATGCAACATTGCTAACTATGTCAGGATGAGAACATAAGATTAGGTCGAGGAGGTGAGCGGCATCGTTCGAGATTCTTGTTGGTTCAACTACTAATTGTGTCAGTGAAAATAAGGAGCAGAGATCAAGACATTCCTTACATTGTCAATAGAAAAGATTACAGCAAGGAGCATCAGTATCCCAACATATATTGGGAAAGTTGAAATCCCCCAATAATATAGTGAGGTAAGATGGGTGCCGCAAAGTAAGCGTGTTTAACACATCGTGAAGCTGAGCAGTAAACGTGGGTGGGTAAGAGGGAGGACGGTAGCAAACAACTATCGTAATTTTACGGTGGCCGACATCGACGCAGGCACACGCAACTTCAAGGTCACTCTGAGTGTGGACGTGATGGCACTATAAAGATTTGGAAGTAGCTAGTGGTACACCTCTACCCTGACGAGCAGTGCGATCGCAACGAACCTACGAAAACGTGACAAGTCAAAGATTTCACAATCTTGCACAAGGGAATGTAGCCACGTTTCGGTTTATGCAATGATACTAGGATTACAGCTATCGACGAGTGAAGTAAGCTCTTCGCGCTTGTTCATCACGCTTCTAGCGTTTGCAACAAACACTGAGCCTTGTGCTATTGAAGGTGCACCACTGCCCCTCGCGCGTTTCTATGTAGGAGGGCGATTAGGCAAATTGACAGGTGCGCTTGCACAATCCGCAAAACGACTTTGAACTTGCCTAACGTTGTCCCTTGTTGGGTCGTACATAAAACATTGCTTATTAATGAAGAGTTTGTTTGACCTAGTTTAAGTGATGAGGAATCAGGCTGGTTTTTACCGAATTCTAAAAGCTTTCTTAGCAAGCCATGTAGCCGGTGAATAATCCTTGAATACTGAAATGTTGTTACATACTGCACGACAAAAGTATGAGTTCCTTAACTTTAAAGTTTGATAGCTTCATAATGACAGGTTGGTATTTCGCGTTCGAAAAAATTCCGTATTTGATGCACCCGTTCAACCGAATTCGGCGGCAACGTATTTCCTATCGCAGATGATAGGGCTTCCAGAGTTTTCTGTTCAGTTAGGAGCCACGATTCACGGGAATCGGGTAGGGCGTACAAGACCAGATTATTCCGCCTGGATCTGTCCTCTAAGTCGTTCAAGCGTGGGACTATATTGTTCTGCTGCTCTTACAACCACTCAGACCTCTCTTCCATTGTGGCAACATCTATGCAAACAGTGTATAGTGCTGCACATTTACTTTCGGGCTACTCAAGACGGCCAAAAATGTCAGTTAGCTTTGTTTTGATAGAGATCTGGCTGGTTTTCGCAGCTCTAATATCTGATTTCAGCTCTGACTGACCTTTCACTAGTTCAGCAGTCACCTTCTGTATGTCTTTAAGCATTAGTAAGACAGTGCTCAACTGATCAGTTTGGGATTCTTAGACACTGTGCGAGGAAAGTGCATCCGCTGATAATTTCTGCCCCTTAGGCTAAGGGTTTTCCTTGATATTGCCGCATTGTAATAACAACAGTGCTACGTCAAAGCAATCAGAAACAGTGGCATACACAACAAGTGCCATGAGAGCAGCAGAAGGGAGTGATTATCACTTCGTTCATCGTAAAGAGCCAAACAGTTACGCCCCTGCGGAGCGAAGAAAAGTTCCGCATGAGGCACCGTGCCACGGGTGCTGCTTGCATGCCCACTGAAGGGGTAGTACGACAGCAGGTTGCTTTTGAAGAGAGTGCGAAAGGGCAGCAATTCATTCGGTGGTGACATATGGGAAGCGAAAACATTTCCGTCTAGCGGCACATCCAGGAAAAACGAAACCTTGGACAGGTCGCACGTGTGGTTGACGAGTTCATGACGATTTTGGACAGCATCATGGGGGATGCCTCCAGTAGGGCAGATACGACTGGGCGCAGAAGGTGAAAGAAGAGTCAGCATCAGCACAACCTGCGGAGCGAAAAAAAGTTCCGCGTAAATCATCCAGCAATGGCTGCTGCTCGCATACCCACTTTTACCCATGAAAAGGCTGACAAGGACCAGCACGTATCGCAGAAAAAAAGAAACATATAAAAATAGTTTTTGTAGTAGCCACAGAGGTAGAAAAATGAAATTGTCACGTTTTGTTCTACGTCTTTTTGCTCTAAGCTACTCTGTATAAAATCCTGCCAAATTCTACACTTTTCCTATATGCCGCATTGGCCAGACGTGACCTAATTTCTTATCACGCGGCAGTAGGATGTGCTCCCGTATGTGGCTTCTTCGGGTGTGTGGAACTCTTCCGTTTACCCATGGCGACACAATGAGGATTCGACTCTAGAGCACCCTAGATGACTGAATTGATACGGCTGTACACTATAGATCGGGCGGTGGCTAACGCCAGCTCGCCGTAATATTGAAGAATCACAAACTAGATTTATCTTTTTTAAATAGTGATAATGAGGAATGGTATTTGGCAGTAAAGAATTTATTTTCACTCGTGCCTTGATTTTAGCCACCAATCAGATAACCCCCTTCTAGTTATTTCGACCCGCTTAAAGTATATTTTGTCTCCTTCTCATGAACACCATTTCATTGAAATCTCTACGCCATTATCCTGAACTATAGGGTTTAGCCCATTACAGAACATTATCAGGTGTTCGGCAATTTCCTCCTCTCCTCAGGCACTGCACACCATGTCTACCCCTGTGTATTCGGCCCGAAAGGTCTTGGTTCGCAATACTCCCGACCCGCTAAGCCCCAGCAGCGCGCGTATGGAGGGGTATGTAGATGAAGCCATACCTATCAAGTGGTGAGCATAGCTTGGGCGAGCATGGTGGCACATTGATATGCAGCTCCGTGGCTAAGCAAAATGGCCACCCTACGTATCTTGGTGAGAGTTCGTGCCTTAGCGCGGTTGACCACATCGCTCCTGGTGCACAGTGATGTACAGCTGCGTTTGGTTTCCATGGTGACTTGAAGCTGGGTGAGTGTGACATGGACGCAGCATAACATCACTCATAATATAATCATTTCGTGACAGCACCCATCCCAATCGATAGTATGTTGTCGATATTTGCAAATTGAATTTTCGCCCCGTTAGAAGTGCTGGTGGACACTCGCGCCATCTAACCTGTAAAAAAAGTATTTTAAATACGAAGCATTTCTCAGTGAACTTCGGCGACTTTGAGCATATCTATCTATCTATCTATCTATCTATCTATCTATCTATCTATCTATCTATCTATCTATCTATCTATCTATCTATCTAGCCGCCTACGGCTTTTAGCTCTCCTGGCCGTTTCGATAATGGTACCGATACCAAACTTAGTATGGCATAACAAGGCTGAATGAAGAACATACCTGACCAGTCATTACAAGAAAATCATGATATGTATGTCTTCAATCTCATGATTAACATTTCATGGTCCTGCAGCTCTTGCTGTGGTTTAGTTCACATGGCATGTTTCAAAACTGGTATAATATGGCATGATTGCATGGCGAACACAAGCGACTGACCCTAACACAAAAATCTGGACATGCGTTCATGTAACATGACTACATGTCAATCTCATGATGCGCTGGCGGCCTTTTTGTTAGCTTCACTAATACCAAATTTGGTATTACGGGACGTGAATGGATGACGAAAGTATGATACTGGTCCAAACATCATAAACATGAGATGCGTGTCATGTAACAACATGACCACATGTTACGCTCATGATGCGCTCGCGGCCGTTTCGCTAGCTTCACATGTACCAAGTTCGGTACTACGCGACGTGAACAGACGACTTATGTAAATCACACATCCAAACATGATAATCGCGACATGCGGGTCACGTAACAACTTGACTACATGGCACACTCATGATGCGCTTGCAGCCGTTTCGCTAGCTTCACATATGCCAAATTTCGTATTACGTGACGTGAATGGATGATGAAGGTATGTGACTGGTGCAAACATAATAATCATGAGATATGTGTCATGAGGTAACATGACCACATATCACAGTCATGGCGCGAAAACATTTCTGCGTGACTTGGTGCGCCTTCTCACTGGCGTTCATTTTGTCAAGTCAGGGCTCGTTTTCACAGCCGTCAAACGACCCGTCCCGTCACTATGACGACACCAGTTTTTTTCAAGGGAGAGGATTTACAACCTGTTTTCTCTTCTAAAAAGGAGTAGTGGTAATGCAGAGGGGTGCTCAAAGTTTCCGTCGCCGGCGCGAGGACGAAGCCCCACTCACCATTTTACCAGAACCGGTTTTTCCTCGGCGCACTTGATGAACACAAGAAGTCGCGGGGAGCTCAAACGAACGCGGGGATGAAACGACTAGGTGTTTGCATAGTTATGAAGAAAGGCGTTATCGTGTACAAAGTTGTGCTGCTGTTGGCCTTGCATCCACCATTGTCTGTTCGTGCACAGCTGCGTCACGTATTTGACGTCGCATAATGTGACGGGTCATTTGACAGCTGTGAGAACGAGGCCTCACGCCGGCGTTGCCACGACAGGCGCCGGTCCTGCCATATAATCGCAGGCACGCGCCGTGCTGTGTTGCTTTGACGCATGCGCGTTTCAGCTCGTCCAGCGTCCCTCCATCCTGAAAAGAGGGAGACGCTGTGTTGTCTGGTAACGCATCGGCCCGAAATGCAGCATGCCGCATTTCACGCTAGTTGCTGTCGGGCCACACTGATAGACGCAGGCCACGCCGGTCTCGGCAAGGCGTCATACTATACACCTTTTCAAGTTTTTACGACAGGGAGCCTCCATATTGAAAGGCGCGCCATCTAACGTGCAAGTTTGGCGTAATAGCCATCATGGACTGTGCGTATGTGAGCTGACGCTTTATTCATTATTGTGAGATCCCTGCAACAGCCTGTGTTCGCCGATATTTCGTTCGTTTAGACAATTTCGTTTGAATCAGTCAGTGCCACTGACTGATTCTCCGCCCTCTGAACTATTCAACAGCGCGCATTCACGCTAGCAACGTAAGAATAAGCTCCTCGTCTGCAGACTGCAGCGCGTCGTCTTCGGTACCTGATTCTTCACGACGTCAAGTGTCAGTAACTGGTAAGCCTAGTGTCATTGTTTTCCTTACCCTGTTTACCACTTTTATTTGACGGCGACGCGAGGGAGCACTTGCTCTGTGCTCGCTCCTGACCGGAAAGTTACAGCAGTAAACTAATGGCTTTCCTACTTGTTCGCAGATACCTTGACCTACGCCCACCCCGACGATATTGAACTGAACATTGCCTATTACCTCGTAGAGGCCAAAGCATGCGACCTTCGCCAGGTGTGCAACCACAAGGCATTCGAGCCATATAACTACGTGCAATCTGGCTGGGTGGGCCAGTTGCTGGCACACAAAGTGAACGACGATGTTGTGCTAGTAAAGAGGGCGGTGACACCATCGCAAGCAGTGAATGGCAGGCCATATTGTGCGCGGATTTTCGCGAGGCCTTCTGGTGAGGTCCTGCGCCCTGGCTGCACATGCGTAGCCGGGCAAGACAGAGTATGCAGCCATGTAGGCGCTGTCCTATGGAAAATAGAAAGTGCTGTCTCACGCGGCCTCATTGGCAGAGTGTGCACAGATGTTGATGCTGTATGGAATAAAGGGACAAAACGTAACATTGAACCCTCAACAATGAAGAGATAAATTTCAAGTTTCCCCAGACTGCTGCTGACCCCGACCCCGTGGCAGAGCGTCGGCCGCGAAGTATCCTCGTGTCATTGGGGAGAGAAGAAATACATGCATTAAATTGCCATTTGGGTTGCCAGGGGCTGTTCAACGTTCCAGGTAAGCCAAAGTGCTACACGTAAATTCGTGTCAAAGACGAAATAGGGAGATCACGCAGTGCAGTGAGAGCCCGCTAAACCTGCTTTTCTTACCTGGCCTGTGGGGCGGTGGAGCAGATTTTATTTATAGTAGACCTGTTCACTACTTAAGTTCCCATGCTCAAAGTTTTGAAGTTCTGTTAGCATAAATTTGGTGTTCCCATAACTTTCCTTCCTGGCTCATGAACATGAGGAATGTGATTTGTTGTTCAATCTGTAAAGCTAATTAGCAATCTCGGGGTACTGTGTTGTCGCAGCAATAATTTTGCATTCTTTAAGGGTCGCTACTGTATAAAACGCTCAACGCTCCACCGCGACCATCCAGAACTCTGGCCGCCCTGCCTATTCTGCATGCCACCCACGACGACGTTGACACTCTGCCGACCAGTTGTGCCCCTTGCAACAAATTTTATAAAGAGTGGGTCAAGTTGTCGTTCAGAGCTGCAGCTTTACTTGAGGAGTGCACGAGATGCCAGACCACAGCCATTTGGCATGCTGCAAGGCGCATACGCCTTACAGCATCCAACATAAAACAGTTCCAAAGAGGAACTCGACATCCTGCACGAATGCTGTCAACTCAATTTTGAGCTCCAGCTTTTCAGGAAACGCTGCCACTAAGCGTGGGCAGAGGTGTGAGGATGATGCACGCAGGCAGTTCTCGACATCCTGCACGAATGCTGTCAACTCAATTTTGAGCTGCAGCTTTTCAGGAAACGCTGCCACTAAGCATGGGCAGAGGTGTGAGGATGATGCACGCAGGCAGTTCACAGAGAAGACTGGCCTTGCTGTAACACTGTGTGGCACAGTTGTGTGCCGTGACATTACCTGGCTGTCGGCGTCCCCAGATGGTCTGTGGAACAGTTTTCAGGTGGTGCTGGAAATCAAGTGCCCATATGTAATCGACTGCATGAAAATGGTAAATGAAAGTAACTGTGATGTTAAATGTGCTGCAGGTAATTACTTTCTTGCCGAAGGTGGCCCCAATGACTATTTTGCACAAGTGCAATACCAGATGTTTTGCACGGGACGGAAGCTTTGCCACTTTTATGTCTAGAGCGTGAAGAGTGATATAGTGGTCCAAGTACCATTTCGTAAAACTTTTGTCACAGCCTGCATGCCAAGGCTGAAGACATTTTATTTTACAGAGCTGCTTCCAGAAGCAGAGAGGCGGTATGCGAATAAATCACTACTGATTTCCACCGATTATGTTAGAATTTGCAAAGTGTAATGTACATTTGATATTAGATGGATAGGTGGAAGCTTTGCAAAATGTTGACTTTTACGTTCATGTAAGCTCACTGGGCTGATGTACCGTCACTACATTGCACTTGTTTTCATTATATATAAGAAAGCATCGAATGTAGTTGGCTGAAATTTGTAAGTACTTACTTTTCTGATTGCCACAACATTTTTGTGTAACACTACATTGTAAACTGAATGTCAACAAGTAGCTGATTGATACAGGGCATTGCATCTGTGTTAACATGTCATGATAGTACAGGGTTCACGTTAAGAACCATCTTTTTTTTAACAAGCACGGTTCGAAACAAAATCTCATGAACTCTTCTCAAAATGTCAGCCTCAACAGTCACATTTGTCCTATATGTGGTTCCCAGTTGGGTAAAGTGAATCAAGCTTGGTTATGATATAAATTTAAAAACTGTAAAAAATAAGGCAACTGATTTGAGAACCTTGTTTATGAAAATTGTACAGCCCAATAACTCTTAGAAAAGTATTTGACTTGGTCAGTATTATTTTTTGTTTTTCGTGCTATTGAGCACACTAATTTTCATGCACTTCGGAGTGCCTTCAAGGTAATATGCCTTTAAAAGTCCCATGAAAATTTCAAGTTTTTTTTTCATTCCGAGCATAGCCACTGGCATGATTTACATTGAACTGTAGTTATCATAGCTTTGCATTTGGTTTTGGTTCAGCTGTTCTGCCTGAGCACGAGTGTAGCTCCACATGCCAGACATGATGTCTTTATATGTCTGCTATTTTTCTAGCAGGCCATACCACTTTTCTTTTCATTAGTGCCAAATACAGGTTATTTGTTGCCATAAGTCATCATTGTGCGCTTGCATATTGCACATAACCATTCCAGACATACATAGTGCATCTCTTGCATGAGTATATTGTGAATCATTTTGTATATATTGCGCACATTCTTCTATTGCCATTCTAGTGCCATTGTATTCAGTGTAAAACGTGAGATAGTGTTATTAATAACTCCTGTGTAACGGTGCATCCGGTCCCGTGACTGCCATGATTGTTGAAAATTTGGCATAGCACAATGTTGGGCAAGGTAACTCTACAACCAATCGGAGCACTCATTTTCTGGAAGCATGCCTGAAAACGAACATATAACTGCTTATCTGATGGACTCTACTGACTGCCGCAAAGCTTCCTGCTTGTTTGCATTCAGTAATTCAGCGAAACATTACTATTTTTTGACCTAAGTTCAGTGGCCATGCTGTCTACTTACTAGTTACAGATGCTGAATGTTTGTTGCACCAGGCTACTCGCAAGTGTTTGCATGTCTCCATGCATTCAGTCACTACACCGAGGACAAATAGGCACCATTTTTCTTTACTTTTCATTGGGCTGGGCTCACTGCCAGTCTGCTTCACTCATTATACCAAAACTCGAGTATGCGTCTTCTGTTTGGGACCCTGGTCTAAAAACTTTAACAACCATTATTGAGGCCGTTCAGAATTGATCAACAGGTTTCATTATGTCAAACTATTCCCGCTCAGCTATCGTTTCATTAATGAAATCAGATCTCAGACTTCTTGATTTTCAGCTTAGAAGAAAATACTCTGATCTATGCCTGTTTCAAAAAATTTCTTCACTTAAACAATTCAATTAGACAGGAGCTCAATTTTCCCATTTTTATTGCAGCATTAGTCCTTGAAAATGAAATAGGTTCTTCTACACCGTCTTCGTGTGCTAATCGAGCAGCTGCATCGGCATGTTCGTTGCCCGATATGCCACAGTGAATTGGAAGCCACTGAAACGCGATTTCGTGTCCTTCGTCAAAGAGGTGGTAGAGCAGCTAATTTCCAGCACGAGTTGTTTATAGGGTCGCCGGTATAAGGTGAATACCAAACACTGTTTGGCTGTCTTGGAGTACGTGAAGACGCTCCATTTTTGGCTTCTCGGTGTTTAATGACTTGAACTGCACTACGTAGAGCAGCAAGTTGCACAGCTGGCGATGTCGTCTGGTAGGATAACCGAATCTTCGTCATCCTTGCAGGAAATATCATTAACTCTGCAGACCCATCCACTGTAGTTGAAGAGTCAGTATATAGATGGTTATGCTCACTGTACTCGTACAACAGGAGAAGAGAAAGCTGCTTTAGTGCTGAAGACGAGAGCTTTGTTTTTGACCGTATGCCTGGAACCGTGAGTTGAACCGATGGAAAAGTCTTACACCATAGGGGAGTTGTAATTGTGGATGCAGTTGTATATCTCATATGCGTGTAAGATAAACAAGAGTGTCTAGCAAAATGAGGCGTGACGTCGATCTTCTGGCTGCGAGGCTAGATGATGGGCAGGGGGGGCAGGTAATATGCCTCACGTGGGTTCTGAGTGCTTCTATTACGATATGCATCTTTAGCAGGTAGTCATTTGCAACTGCATACGTCTCAGTTGTTGACGAACATCAGGGTAGCCCTAGACAAAATCGCAGAGCCAAAGTTTGGACGCTTTCGAGTGTGTGAATGCTGGTTCTGCAGGTATTGGTCAGCACAGACAAGCTATGTTGCAAGTAGCAGAAAAAAAGTGTCTTCTACAATTGCATCATTGCATGTATTGACGTCCCTCAGGTTTTTCCTCCAAGATACTTGAAATAAGTTAGCAATGTCTGTCAGCCTCTTCTTTAAGTAAGCCACATGTAGGCTACAGCAGAGATCTCCATCTATGAATGCACCTAGAAATCTGTGTCCTGACATATGGTATGACTTGGCCGTCGATGCATAAAGCGTATGAGAGGTCTCATTGGCTTTCGACTAAAAGAAATTCACCCGCACTTTGATGGAGAGGTCTTCAGACCCTGTTCATTGAGGTACACCAATAATGTCTCAGCTTTCTGAAGCTGCACGCGTACTTGAGAGGTGATAAGAAAAGTTGGTATCTCTTTGGAGGCCTTTGAAGTTATGTACAGTCATGATTTGTTGCTCTAGTCTTGAGCAATTTTTTAGTTTGAAATCAGGCCTCGCCGTGGTGGTCTAGTGGCTAAAGTACTCAACTGCTTACCCGCAGGTTGCGGGATCCAATCCGAATGGCAGCTGCATTTTCGATGGAGGCGAAAATACTGTAGGCCCGTGTGCTCAGATTTGGGTGCACTTAAAAAACCCCAGGGGGTCAAAATTTCCGGAGCTTTCCACTACGCCATCTCTGATATTCATATGGTGGTTTTGGAACTTAAAACCCTACTTATCAACCAGTCAATTAGTTTGCAATCAGTGCACCCTTCAAATTGCATAGTCCAGCGCAAACAAGCACCATCTTGCCAATACTCTTCTTCGATATGATGGATAATGCTTGTTCGAATATTCTGTAGGTCTTGATCCGATTAATTGCTCGTTCTACGTGTATACGCAATGAAGTGATCCTCCTTGTTTTGGTAACGTCTCCTTCGGAGAGCTGAGGCTTCCCTGTGGGAGAAATGGATCGTTAGCTGGTATGTTTTCAACCACAACAATAATCAAGCGTTAGCAGTTCATCCTTACCTTTTGTAAAGTTCGGCATATTCAGCTTGACTCTTTGCAGCTCAAGGTTTCGGCTTAGGCTGAATCCTCTGCCGCCCATAATCTCATCACCAGTACCTAGGAGGTCTTCAATGCCACAGTTGGCAGTTATAAAGTTGTCAGACGCTCGTCCTCCGTACACATCGGACACATACATGATGTAGCCATTTGGCGCAATGACCACCAAAAATTTCCCAGTGTTGTGCGCCTTACACGCCTACCCAACACTGTTGTGACATCAACTTGCGAGGATCTTCGTATAGCGACCAAGCCCAATTCACACTCCGGTGACATCACGAGAATCGTACGCCGCGAACCGAGGCCATATCACCCGCACCCTTGAGAGCACTAGCACCGAGCGATCCTCAGCCGACCATATCGCCAATGCAGACCGTTGTTCGCCAAGAACTAGCCAACGCGGGTATTCACATAGTCTGTTCTATGCACCGTCCCGACGCTGTCAATTCATCTACCTCCAGCCACCCACAGCATTATCGCCGCCCTGCTCCGCGTAACCGTGACCCAAATTCATGGAGGACGCCTGAGGACAGGCCAATTTGCTTTCAATATGAACGAGTTGGACACATTTCTCTCTATTGCTGGAGCACGTAGACCTCACCATATCGGGCAAACTCAAGCTTCTCCAACATCCACTCACCAGCCCATCCCTATGGCCAGAGACTAACACGGCGTGATGGCTCAGCTAATTATAATCCGACCACTATGACCACTGCCCAGTACAGTCGCTTACCTTCACCCCGTTCCCCGTCCCCATCCCCTGCCCAGCGGTTTTCCTCGGAAAGCTAATGGCTGCAGCTCCTGGAGGTGACACTGTTGATACGACTTGCTCTCTAATTCCTCTGTTGACGCTGCCGACCAATCAGAACCTGATCGACGTTGAAGTGGACGGTTCATCTGTGAAAGCCTTGGTGGACACTGGCGCCCATATTTCTGTGATGAGCATGCACATTCGTAACCGCTTGAAGAAACTCCTTACTCCAGCCCCTTCACGCAGTGTTCGTGTTGCTGATGGTGGTACGGCTTCTGTAATTGGCGTCTGTACTGCACGCGTCATAATCGCCTGCCGCCAAAGTTCAGTTCTCTTCACTGTTCTTTCTCACTGCACCAATGATGTGATCCTCTGTCTTGACTTTTTGTCTACGCATTCAGCCCTAAGCGACTGTTCAGCTGGTACTGTGCAACTTGACCTACCGTGTCCGATTGATCCGCCCAGTCCACGCCAAGCTCATCTGTGCTCTGCTGAGCATGTCCGTTTCTCACCGCAAACTGTGACCTGCATCACCGTAATGCTCTTACCACCTGTATCTGATGGCGACTATGTGCTCACGCCCATCACATCTATTATTTTGACTCACGGTGTTACCTTACCACACACTGTTGTTCAGTTACGTGCAAACCACGCCTTCATTCCGGTGCTCAACTTTGCTCTGTGTCCACAAGTGCTCCCGCGTGGGATTGCCCTCGCCATGCTGACTCCCTCTGACAAATACGTCATCTCAGCTTGATCTTCGAACGATGCTGGACACTCTAGCTACACGCAGGCTCGATATTCGGAAGCAAGCCCGTCTACTGACGTTAAAAAAATGATCGCGCCAGACCTTTTGCCGCATCAAGCTGACACACTTCTTCACGTCCTTGAGTTATACTGGGACGTATTAGACTTTTGTGATAGTCCGTTTGGTCAAACTACCGTTGTAAAACAGTGCATTGACACCGGCGATGCCTCCCCTGTCCATCGGCGGCCATACCGCCTATCTCCAAACGAGCGTCACATACTTCAAACAGAAGTCGTCAAAATTCTCGCCAGAGACTTAATTGAGCCATCATGTAGTCCATGGGCTTCCCCTGTAGTTTTGTCAAAAAGAAGGACAACACTTGGCGATTCTGTGTTGACTACTGAGATGTGAACAAGATTACAAAAAAAGAAGTCTACCCGCTACCGCGCATAGACGACGCCCTGGATTGTCTTCACGGTGCTAAGTATTTTTCGTCCATTGATCTGAGATCAGGGTACTGGCAAATTGCTGTCAATGGCATGGACCGCGCAAAGACCGCTTTTGTCACGCCCGATGGTCTTTACCAGTTTAAAGTCATGCCCTTCGGGTTATGCAACGCTCCGGCCACCTTCGAGCCATGAACCCATTTGAACCCACGCAAAGAGATAGACTCTCTTTTGCGTGGGTTCAAATGGTCAATTTGTCTATGTTACCTTGACGACGTTATCTTCTTTTCTCCGACCTTCGCGATCTAACTCGACCGCCCATTCTCAATACTGGCTATTTTTCGCAATGCCGGTTTCCAACTGAACTCGTCAAAGTGCCACTTTGGACGCCAGCAACTAACCATGTAGGGCCACCTTGTCGACTCCTCTGGTGTACGCCCTGATCCCGATAAAGTGCGAGCCGTGCGGAACTTCCCCATTCCGACCTGTACCAAGGAAGTCCGCAGCTTTCTCGGTCTGTGCTCGTACTTTCGACGTTTTGTGAACAACTATGCGGAAGAAGCCCGTTTTCTCACAAACTTACTGAGAAAAGATGTCTCATTCACATGGGGTGCTGCGCAGGCTACGGCGTTCTCTACACTTATTGCATTGCTAACAGAACCAGCTGTTCTGGCCCATTTTGACAACGCCGCCCCTACAGAAGTCCACCCATATGCCAGTGATCACGGAATTGGTGCTGTTTTGGTCCCGCATCAAAGCAGCTGTGCCCGCGTTATCGCCTATGCCAGCCGTCTCCTCTCACAGGCGGAAAGGAACTACTCAATCACTGAAAGGGAATGCCTTGCTCTCATTTGGGCAGTAGCAAAATGGGGGCTCTATTCATACGGTCACCATTTCACCGTCACAAACGATCACCACGCACTTTACTTGCTCACATCCTTGAAGGACCCCACTGGGCGCCTTGGTCGATGGGCATTACGACTCCAAGAGTACAACTACTCGTTGTCCTACAAATTTGGCCGCTTACACCACGACGCTGACTTTTTATCTCCGAATCCAGTGGACCCTTCTGGGGCACTCAATGAAGTGCGATGTGTCCTGTCTCTCCGCTTTAAGCAAAATCCGTGAGGAATAGCGCCGAGATCCTGTCTTACGTAACATCATCGAGAAGCTTCATTCTGCAGCACCCGACCCATCTACTCAATCGTTAGGGCTCAAGGATGGCACATTGTACCGTTACAACGTCCGCCCTGATGAACACAAACTGCTCCTTGTGGTACCTTCCCACTTACGTACGAGCGTGATCGGCCAGCTCCACGACTCTGCCACTGCCGGTCACCTCAGACTGTTCGGACGTATGACCGTGTACAGCGTCGATTTTACTGGCTCAGTCTTTATCGCTCGGTCCACAGCTATACGTCGCCTCATGCGACTAGTGTCAACGCCGAAAAAACCTTCGGGGAGCCCTGCTTTGTTCCTCCAACCACTTGACGTTCCCTTCGATCCGTTCTTTCGGCTTGGTCTTGACCTCCTAGGCCCTTTCCCTGCGTCCATTTCTGGGAATAAGTGGATAGTTGTTGCGACGGATCAGACAGCGTGGTACGCCATTACACGGGCTCTACCGACCAGCTGTGCCACAGATGTTGCCGATTTCCTTCTGCACGACGTCATACTTCATCATGGCGCACCCCGCCAACTCCTCACAGATCATGGGCGCTATTCCCTTTCCCGAGTAATCGACGACCTGCTTCGCTCCTGCGAGACAAAACATAAATTTACGACAGCCTACCACCCACAAACCAACGGACTGACCGAGCGATTCGACCGGACTTTGACCGATATGCTTGTCATGTATGTATTGTCCGACCACCAGGACTGGGACGTTGCATTGCCCTTCGTTACGTTCGCCTCTAATTCGTCACGCCACGATGCAGCCGGTTTTCACCTTTCTATCTCGTGTTTGGCCGTGATCCAACTTTACCGTTTGACACCATCTTTCCGACCTCCGTCGACTCGATGACCAAATACGCCCGCGATGCTATCACCAGAGCTCGAAAAGCACGAGAAGTTGCCCGTCAGCGCCTCTTAGCATCGCAAGATCAGCAGCGGCACCGTTGTAACTCCCATCATCGCCAAGTTTCCTTTACTCTGGGTTCTCTTGTGCTAATGTTTGGCTCCGACTAGGTGCGTTGAACTTTCTGAAAAACTGCTTTCCTGCTACTCGGCACCCTACCACGTATGGCGCCAGGTGACAGATTTGATGATGATGATGATGATGATCCTTGATAGTCTGGCGCACACCCACAAAGGGAGATTGGCCAAGAACCGGGCGGCAGGATCTTAACTAAAAGGCTAATGGTTTTTCAAACAAAACGTAATTTTGGGCTGAAAAAAATATAGAAAGAAAAGCCGAAAATTGAAAAAAGGAGTATATCTGAGCAGGGAGCGATGCAGGCTATCAGATGCGATTTGAGGCAGAGGTAATGGTGGGTCTAAAATGATATATATATATAGGTAGATCAACATGGCAATCGCTTTGTTTCAATTATGTATTCTAATACCGCAGAGCAGACGTCCCTGTGGCTATAACCGAATTTAATGCTGCCAAGCGACAAAACTACTGCCACATTCAATTCTAATCCCAGTTTTTCAAGTGGAGCTACCAGGTATCTTTTCCGCTGATGAGAATATCGGCGAAAGAACAAAAAGAAGTCATCTATCGTTTCCATTTCTTCGCAAGTCTGACATAAAGGTGACGCCTTCAGACCAACTTTATGCAAATAATAATTCAGTTGCGGAATTCTGCAACGCAATCTTGTAAAAGTAACTTCCAAGTGCCGTGTTGCACACCAGTGTCTATTCCAGCGGCATCTTAGATGTGCGAAATCTCGATAATTATCCAATGAGTAGCAGTCGTATTCATGCAGACAGAGGTTTCTAAACAGATTTGACCTTCGAAATAGCCCCGCTCGAGTCTTCCTCTTCCTCCCCTTCACTGTCTACAGACATTATTCATGTATCTCGCCTTAAGCTTTATCGCTCGGCAACATCATAGAAAGCACCGAGACAGTGCTTCAGCCCCCGGGGTTATGTTATCAGACAATGTCCCACAAAAGCAGTTAGATAGGCGCGGAGAAAGACGACATAAATTTGGTGTGGGGCCCCCTTTGTGGTTATGCGCCAGGGTAAGAAGGATCATCATCATCAGCTTTTGTTCTCCATCTTGGCTTGCGCGTTGGCGTGGTGTTAATACATCTTGAAACGCCTAGTATCGCGTGTACCTTCACGTAACAATATGACAAAAAGATGCGAGATGATGGTACTTGGAGTGTTAAATAGGTGGACGAATAGACACAGAGACAGATGCACGGACGGACGCACGGATGGCTGCACGGACACGAGGACGCATGGACAGACGCAGGAGTGGATGCATGGACGAAAGCAGGGACGGACGCACAGATAAACATGCGGACGCACGAACAGACGCACACACGGACGGGTGGATGGACCCATGGGCGGCCACCCAGACGCACGCATGGATGGGCGGAAGCAAGAACGAATGGATGGACGGATGCTTCGCCCCACTATCCATCAATCACTCCATGAAGATGCTGCCATTTTATTTAATGAAACAGGGATATCTCCTACTGAAAAACACACATTTCATTCTATACTGCGCACAGGGCCCAAATGTGAAAGCTGTTCTCTAAACATCACCAAAGCTAAACGCTGTTACGAAAGACAGCGACGCCAACACGGTCCCGAAGGCGCCACTGCTTCGATCTCCGCCGACAAGGTCACCAGCCGTTTGGCAGCGTAGGTTTCTCTGCTCGCGGCTGCTTCTGCGCAGAGCTGATAGATGAGCGGACGAGACGATGATGAGTTAAGCAAGGTTTATGTACAGCATAGAATGAGAGGCGTTACGAATTCGACACTGGGGCCGACAGTTTAGAGACTCGAAGAGCCGAGCTCTCCTCTCTGACTCATAGGTCTACCGCTGGCTACGCGCCGCAGGGCTGTTTTTATGGCACCAGGTGGATCCTTGTGTAACCAAATGTCCAACCAGAAACGCCACTGGCCGTGAGGTCAGAATTCTCCAAAGGGGCTCGCGTGCTGGGCCGCGTCATTCTTATCAAATCGAGAGCCCCTGCGCGGCATTGCAGCCAAGGACGAGTGACGTCGCCACGCATTGTGTAAGACTCGCCAGACAGGAAGGCGCCGATTGCATCGACGGGCTCGTGGCCTGAGGGGGCTTGCTGTGTGTTGCGCGACAGACCGGCGCCGCCGCGCGATGACGCCGTCGAGTTGTTCGTGTCAGGCGGGCTCGCGTGCTCAAATTTACATATAATGCCTTTTTCAGAGGCATGGACGTTGGGTGTGGACTCGCAGGCGTAACAGCATCCTCGCCGCCAGCCAATGCGCCGGAAAGACGAGCTGCTTCCACGTGGCTCAGATGTCAGGCGTCCTCGTTCGCCAGGTCCCTCCAGGTTCGCCTCCAGGGCCATGGGGAGAATGCAGCTCCTGACTCCGTTCCATGAACAGATCCCATCCTTGAGGATGGATCCCAGCTACACTGGCTTGTCGCCACAACTTGCCAGCCAGCTTCACTCGTCTCTTCTGATAATTTTGGTGTAAGCACTTGTCGATGGTTACGCAACTTGTTAAGAACAGTTCGACAACAGACAACACAGGACAAAACAAGTGCCCTCGGTCGCTCGACAGAACGCCAGACAAAGTATATTACAACATATACCTTGCTAAGTATCTATCAGAATTTTGTTCTCTCTACTTCAAGGGTCACATGTGGGACACAAGACTCTTAAATTGAGAACTGAAATTTTTACACGTACAACAACATAACAAAATACAATACAACATCAAGTTGGCCCCTTGGGCCATTCAATCAATCGGCTTTAAGATGAAATGCGAAGTCAACGTGTGACTCATTCCCCTTTTTATCATACCGGAACATTTGACTGAAAGCCTCGGTTGACAGCTTATAACGTCTCAAGAGCACTTCCTTAACCTCGTCATAGCTCTCAAACGCTTCCCTCGACGAGCACGTTACCGCGTCGCACACTTCGCCGGGAAGAAGAGCTAACAGGTTCTGTGCCCAAAGAGACCGCTCCAAAGCATTTCGCTCACAGACGTGTTCAAACTTCACGAAATACTTCGCCATGTCCTCGCCTACCACGAACGGTGGCAGTTGGTCCCGAATTCTATAACCGCTGACTTGAACTGTCGGAGGAGCTACGCTAGGCGACTGCGAACACTGTAGGATTGCCAATTTTATTCGTTTCAACTCGAGGCACTCCTGTCTCTCGGCCTCCTCACGCTCGCGACGTTCGTGCCTTTTAGCTTCTTCACGTTCGCAAACTTCTCGCCTTTCAGCCTCCTCGCGGCGTGCTTTGATATCCACCCAGGCCTCATCAACTTCCTCAGCCGACACTCCTTCATCCTTCATGATCTCTAGGATCGCTTGCTTTTGTTTCGCACGGCCCAAGGTAATGCCGAGTTCCTCAAGAATTTCGATGAGTTTCTTCACTTTAAGGTTCTCCATTGTTTACACTAGCCTCTTGCTGTTTGCCCCTGTTAAGAATCTACTTGCCGTGCTCACTATAAGTCTACTAGCAAGACGCGCAAGCAATTTTTAACACTCCCGTGTTTACACCCTCCGCATTAACTTTGGTTTCAAAGCGCTCTGACTTGACTTGAAACGATCAAAGCTCACTCATCAATGCTTCACACAGCCCTTCTCTAAACTACTATAACCTGAGCTAGAGTAGTCTGGCAAATTGAGGGAAGAACATTAGGAATTCACCCCATCGATATCGCTGACGCCGGCTGATCCTGCGGCTGCCAACTACTGTTGCGAAAGATGGTGGCACCAACACGCTCCCGAAGGCGTCTTTGCTCCGATCTCCGCCGACACGTTCACCAGCCGTTTGGTAGCGTAGGTTTTTCAGCTCGCCACTGCTTTTGTGCAGAGCTGATAGAGGAGCGGACGAGACGACGGTGAGTTAAAGCAAGGTTTATGTACAGCATAGAAAGAGAGGAGCTAAAAATTCGGCACTGGGGCCGACAGTTTAGAGATTCGAAGAGCCGAGCTCTCTTCTCTGACACATAGGTCTACTGCTGGCGACACGCTACAGGGCTATCTTTAAGGCCCCGATTGGATCCTTTGAGTAACCAAATGTCTAATCAGAAGCGCCGCTGACCATGAGGTCGAAATCCTCCAATAGGGCTCGCCGCTGGGCCACGTCATTCTCATCAAATCCGAAGCCGCTGCGCGTGGTTGCAGCCAAGGACGAGTGACGTCATCACGCATTGCGTAAGACTCGCCAGACTGGAAGGTGCCGATTGCTTCGACGGGCTCGTGGGCTGAGGGGGCTCTACTGCATCTACTGCTTCGTGTTGGCTATTGCCCTAGCACTCATTGATTCAGGCAGGGTTTTTTTTAGTGACTCTCACGCTGCAAATAAAGCCTTCTTGAGAGAAGCTATTAACGAACCGGCTTACAGACTGCTGCAGTTTAAGGACATCACACCCCATACTAGTACTTCGTTTTCAGCGCCCATGCGGTGAGCGTAAGAAGCCCCACGTAACCTCAACGAGGTGGCGCAAAGAGAGGCACGGGGATTAGTGCGTCGTGCAATCGCTCAAGCATCTGAATCTCCCGCTCTGGAGTTTGGGGATCGACTGTTACGTGTAACTATATAACCACTCTTGCATAGAGCGCTGGAAATTCCCCTTGCCACATTCAAGACTTAACTTGCCACAGGCGGTTATATTAGGACTTTACAGAAGCGGTCGTACATCAACCCGGCCTTTATGAATAAAATTATTCCGCACTGCTCTCTGCTGACACGAAACCATTTCCGGTAATCTTCATGGTAAGGTTTCAAGAGCTCTTAGTGCTAAATATCTTGCACGCCTAATTTTTTTCTTACCATTCAGTCCTTCTGCCACCAAATCATTTTTCTTCTGAAGGGCTAACGCTCCTCCTTCATTTCACACAACGTGACAACCTTCGCAGCCATGCGTTGCGTCCTGTCGGCATCTATTTTGTCGAATAATCTCAAACTTGTATGCTGCCAGTGGGCGCAGGCGAGCGCCGAGTCTGTGGTCGGGAGCACTCTAGCTGTTTTCTCCTAGGACACCGTCAGTCGTGTGGAGGCGGCTGCAGGCGGATCATGCGAGGATTAGCCGTCCACGTCCACGACAAATCCAGATTCGGCCCGTCGTCGGAATGAACTATTCTCGACAATTGGAGTTTTCCCTGAGGAAGGGACCGAGCCGGACTTCAAACGTTGGATTTCTCGAAGATTGTGTATGAAGGTAATTCAACTTACCTAAAAAAATTATATGCGGAAAAAGCAGAAAACGTTGTGATTTTTGTAATGCCAGAGTCACAAAAATTACCGCAATTTTATGTTCTGCAGCATGCGAGCATCAGATGATTAAAATAGCACAGCGCAGTCTTTTTTTTTCAGGCACCGAGTAATGAAATGGAAAAAGCACAGTTAGTGCCTTCTCTCCTTACATGAAACATCTTTTCCTCTTTCGCTGTGGTTTTGAAAACGAAGCGTGCAAAATTTAAGAAAAGAACTTTAGCTCCTGTTTGGGCACCGTTCTCTCCCCGCCAGATCAATTTCTCTGTGAAGGTGTTGAGGAGAATGCAGACGAAGGCAATGAGGGGAAGCCGAAGTGCGAGCGCTATAGGTGCGGTCGTCCACCACAGGAGCCTGAAGGACGTACAGCAGTGAGGGCGAGGTATCGCGAGGTGGGCAGCCTCCTGCCAGTGCCCGGCCGTAGTGCTAATCATGTAGGATCACGACGGGAAGCAGAAGCCGTAAAATCACTGTGAATAGCACGACAAAGAAAAAAATAGAGAGCACGAAAAAACACCTTTTCAAAACGAAGAGTTAAGCTTTAGGAAGAAGCTGTTGTCAGTATCTCTTTCAGGGCGTCAAATTTATGTTTTTTTTCATTCTTTCTCTATTATCTTCTTGTTTTCTTCAGTGATTAATGACCCGCGTGGCAAAGTCAGAGAAGTTATTCATGCATCAAATGTGTTTCGTCCGGCTAGTTTATTACACTTTGTGAAATGTGAAAACAGTGCAAACTAGACGAAACGAACGAAGGAACAGCACACGGTAACAGCACGGACTAGCAACTCTCTTTTTTATAGCTTCAGTAAAATATAGACAAAAAGGTCGCATGGCAACACGTCAAGGCGCACTATAAAATATTTGCTTCTCGACTGAAACGTTCGGCGCGATTTTTGGGACGAACGGGTTGAAATTACACGTTACTTATTGCCCTATCTCTTCTTTTTTTATATACTGCAGCGAGGAGAAAAAAAGAAGGCGAAGCGCGCGAACGCTTCCACTACGGCTCCTACTTTATTCAATGTTTTCGTGACGCCACTTAGCAATTTCAACGTTATATTAGTGCAACGACTTCCAGAAGACACAAGGGCTCTGCCGACACGATTTGGGCGCAGTGAGGGCTTGCTTCTTGCATTTCATTTTGCCTCCGCCATCATCGCTCGCCCACCGACACCACCCCTGACGAGTGTCTTCTTCGCTCTAACGTGGTGCGTGCTCGCTCGCGCGCCTCGTAGCTGCACTGTCTTACTGAGCGATGGAGTACCAAGTGACAGGGGAAGACATCGACCCGAAAGAAATCACACCAGACCAAGGCTGGCAGACCACCTCGTGTCGCCGAGCCCAAAATGAAGCCTCGGAATGTCTGCCGCCATATAGTGCTTCAAAACGCAACGAGCACAAGCCCCGCAACAGAGAAAATGTGAAGAACAAAATTATTCGAGAAAGCCGAATGCCTCAACTACCAAAGAACGGCATCCGCATTATCATTAGGCCCAGATGGGGTCTTAACATCGCTAGGGTTGGCCCCAACGACAATTGCTGAAGCCATTTCAACTTTTGCAGGTATCAGCCCATTAGAACAGCAGGCAGACACGCTCTGCCTCAACACTAAAGAGAATATCTTAGTAGCAAGCAAGCCGAAGAGAGAAAATGCTAATCGCTACGTGCGCGTTAAAGAAATCCGCATCGCTGACAAGACATATGAAGTTAGTGCCTACGAAGCCGGACGACATTCTACATGCAAAGACGTCATTCGAGGAATTCCTGTGCAAGACGGTTCGGCGGACATTGATGCGAAGATTGTCAACGGCCGCAATCCACTAGTTTTGGCTGCCAAGCCCATCGGAAGTACCACAGCAGTGATCGCAGCCTTCGATGAACATCGCGTGCCCAATTTCATGCGATACGGATCGGTGCTACTTCTATGTACGCTATCGCGTAGACAGATAGATATTTGCTACGCCTGTGGTCGGTTCGGCCATCGAGCAGACGTGTTCCCGAACCCTGGAGACGTTATCTGCAGAGGCTGCAGCGTGCCAAACCCCGAAAAAGAACACCACTGCACACCAACATGCAAGCTTTGAGGAGGAGCCCACGTCACAGCTGACAAGGAATGTAAAGAACGCTACAAAATTCCATGCGTGGTGCGCCGACGATGATGGAAGCGAGCACACTCGACGCAAAACAACAGTCACGAATCTGTGAACGAGTTCAACGCAATCGCTGACGACGACAAAGCCTCGAAGCTTTCTACAGACAGTCGATCCGATGGCAGCCGATCCCGGTCCCGATCGCGGGAGTCGTGCCAGGAACCGCACCATGCGTGAATCGAGGTCCCGGAGCCACCTTCGGACTCATTCCGGCAGCGCGCTAGGTGGGGACCGCAACCAGATCTACATCGCGAGGCTACTTCAGATACCATTCCGGTTCACGTCACGGTTCCCGTTTAGGTTCGCGGTCCGGGTCACGCTCCGGGTCACGCTCCGGCTCCCGCTGTGGTTCCGTGCCTCACGCCGGTTCCAGGCCTCAACCCAGTCTCACCGGTGTCTCGCGTCAACGATCGCCAAGCCCATCGGCACCACCATCGCCAGGCGACGCCAACAAGAATAAGCGGGGAACTCTCCCTTGGGCGGACGCCGTCCGGGGAAAAGGAATCATTACATCACAGGTAGGGTCGGGTTCACTCCCAGAGCATGATACACACACCACATCTGAGATAGCGATCTGAAAGCACGAAAATGCGATGATGAAAGAAATAATACGCCAACTCACAGTCGCAATTGCCGAACTGAAAACTGACAGAAACGCACGCGCTGCTACGCCCATAACCGACAACGACAACAATGCAGTCACCCCATTACAGGCGCAACCCGTAGGCACCGGCAACGACCACCCGCACCCAAGAAACATGTGGTCACCCACGACAAGCCAGCTTTAAAGGCAGAGTTAGACGACATTAGGAGCACGCTATCGCCGATTGAGGAAAGCCTTCGTTTTCTTGGCGAAAGCATGGCTTTCGTGCAGTCTACCCTCGCGGCACACAGTAATCGATTGGGCCAAGTGGAGCAATATCTTGATTACGTCATCGCCCCTGCCGTTGCCGTGGGTAAGCCGTTGTCGCAACGTAACACCGTGCCCAGTCCGCCACTTCACGCGGCCCTTATGCACCTGCCGGGTGTTCAGTCCGGCTCCTACATGCTTCAAGAAGCCAGGCCAATTGACGAGTTGCGAATCTGGCAATGGAACTGCAGGAACTTCGCCCACAAGAACGCCTTCCTGCAGCAATACCTCCGTAGCCACGAAGCCAAACCTCACATCATGCTATTACAAGAGACTGTAGTACCAACCGCCACGTTTTCCTGATACCAGTGGTTGCCCGGCTTCTCGGGAGGACGCGATACCGCCACCCTGGTCACTAACAAGATGACCTGCACAGCGCACAGTCTCAATGTGCCGGAAATTGAACATGTTATGGTCGAAATTCTCCCTGGCAACATATCACAACAAAGCGTGTACATGCTCAATGTATACAGTAGTCCCAGCCACCATAGACAAAGATTCACACGCTTGTTCCAGAAAACTGTTCGTCTCGCGGGCCCTAACCCGCTTGTGATTGCGAGCAATTTGAACGACGCGCATAGCTCCTGGGGCTACGCGTACGACACACCCAAAGATAACAAGCTTCCAAAAATGCGAATGACATGGGCCTTATTCTAATTACGGAGGCGGCCTTCCCCACTCGCATCGGTCCGTCCACACAAAGAGACACTACACCGGATCTCTGCTGCTTCGTCAAGAATATCGCCGACGCCCTCTGGTCCCAACCTCGCGTTAGATTTTGGTAGCAACGACTTCATATTGTCCGTACACCTCCCCGCAGTAATCAGGAAGACCAAGTTGTACACGTGGGTCGACTGGGACCTTCTTCGTAAGACCTGCGCAAAACGACCTCCTCTCAATACCCCCACCGAGCCTCGAAACGTGGACGGCCAAGCTCAAAGCTTGAGTAAACAAGGCAACCAAAACTATCAGTACAGACCTCCAACCGAAAAGATGGACAGTCGTCTCACCCACCTACTTGAGGCCACACAGTCTCTATCGGCCCGGTGGAAGGAGGAGCGCCTTAATCGGAGGTTATGCAAACGCATATCTCAGCTGAACAAAACCATGATGGATCACTGCCACAACCCTTTCAAAACTGCAGTGGGACAAAATGTGTAACTCGATTGATGGTGAGCTTCGTAATGGCAAAACGTGGAACTTACTCAAACACCTCCTCAATGAAACCAACACCCAAACAAATCAGCGTCATTAGATCGTGAAGATACTTCAAGCGAAACGGACAGTACACCGGAAGATGTTGTCAAGAACCTCGTGGAAAAATATCTCCCGCTTTCCAAGGGCCCTGTGATACCTCCTCCGATCACTCTGGCAGCGACAACACCAAATTAGACGCCGACTTTTCTATTGAAGATGTGCGCCGAGCTCTCCATGACTTCAATGGCCACTTAGCCCCTGGCCCCGACGGCATCACCAACCAGTTCCTACGCAACCTCGATGATCCCTCCATCACCTACCTCACCGACACTATCAATGAAATATGGAAAAAGGGTGAAATACCCGATGCCTGGAAACTAGCTCACACGATTCTCATACCCTAACTGGGAAAGGCGCCGAGCCTAGGTAACCTATGCCCCATATATCTCACGTCGTGCGTGGGCAAAGTGGCTGAGCACGTCGTCCTCAACAGCGTTGGTTGATACCTCGAAGATAACGACTGCATCCCGCACCACATGATTGGCTTCCGACCAGGGTTATTCACTCAAGTCACCGTGTTACTCCTAAAACATCAAATTCTAGATGGCGGAAACACACGGGATACTCGTGCAATACTCGGTCTTGATTTAGAAAAGGCGTTCGATATATTAACGCACTCGTCAATCTTGAAAACAATCGCAGCTCTTGGCCTAGGTCATCGATTTTACTACTTTATCCGCTCTTTTATAACACTACGCAGAGCCGTCTTCTGCGTAGGAGACCTAGTGTCAGAAAAAGTGGAGTTCGTACAGTGGGGCACTCCTCAAGGATTCATCTTTTCGCCCACGCTCTTCAACGTTGTGATGATCGGGCTATCCGAACGACTTTCGAAAATGCACGGGGTAAATCACAGTATCCATGTAAATGATGTAACCATATGGTGCTCCACAAGGTCGGATGGCTTCACTGAGTCCACCCTGCAAGAAGCTATTGACCCCCGCTGAGTCCTACCTCGACCACACCGGTCTCAGGTGCTCACCCGCGAAGTCGGAGCTTTTGATATATTTGCCCAAACACCGGGGTGTCAAGGCCAAAGGGTGGAAACCTCCTGCGGAACGCAATATCAACCTCCACACCAGAGATGGTCGTACTGTACCCAGGGTAGACACCATCAAGGTCCTTGGCATGATCATCGAGTCCCGTGGAACCAACACCACACAGTACACAAGCTCAGGACTAAGACTGAGAATGCCTTACGACTAGTACGTAGAGTAGCCAACAGGCACCATGGCCTCAAAGAAGACAACCTGCAGCGTATCGTATACGCGTTTTCTGTGCCTTTTTGCCTACGTTGCCGCTTTACACAAATGGCTACGTGCTAAGCGCGATCAACTCAATGCGCTTATTCGCAAGGTGGTCACACGAGCCCTTGGCCTCCCTATCACACTCCAACGTACAAACGCCTCGAGCTTGGCGTACATAACACGCTAGAAGAGATCGCCGAAGCTCAGAAACGCGTGCAATTGACCCGACTCACCACCCACCAAGGCGGGCCGCCATATTCTGCGCGAGCTCGGATTTTTCTGTTCGAGGGCCAAGGACCCCCCGGAGTTGACCCTGATTCCCTGAGAAATCCATGACCATATCACGATCGCTCCCATTCCGCGAATCGCACACCCCGAATACAACAGTGGCAGGCGACTGGTGCGGGCGACCGCCATTATCAAGCGCATACACATGGAAGCGGACGACGTCTCGTTCGTGCACGCCGCTGCCAATCACAACAACCGAGCCTTCGCCACAGTCGCGGTATTATCCGCGCAGCAGACTCTTAACTCTGCCACAATCCTCACCCGAAACCCCGAAGTAGTGGAGCAAGTAGCTATAGCTATAGTTATGCTCGACAGAAAATGAGAATTCAGTTACAGCAACTCCAGGCCGGTCATGAAAGCCTTCGAACGCGGAGTCATCTTCGCCCAGGCGCTACCTATCCTGCGAAAAGCAGACCCGAGTGCCCTGAAGCACCATACTGTAATCTGGTTCCCCGCCAATCTCGGCCAGGTGCCGGGTGCCCCATCCAACCTCAATGAGATCGCTCATGATGCAGCGCGCGCACTTACCGACCCCACCACCACAGGGCAACCCCATCTTGCTAGGTTAGATACCAATTGGGATGCACCAATTACGTACAAAGAAATAACAAAGCACTTTTACCTTGAACGCCGCATTTTCCCGCCCCCACATCCAAAACTTAACCGACTGACTACGTCAATTACAGACACACACGTACTCAAACCTTGCCACGCTTCACGTTTATTATCCTCATGCATACCCCAGCGACACATGCCCATCATGTGGACACACAGCGACACTCGCACACATGCTCTAGGAGTGTAGAACAACTCCTACCGACTCTACTTCAAGCAAGTGGGAGATCGCACCGGAGCTCACTTCTCGCCGACCAGCAATGGGCCATCCAGCAGGCCCACGAAGCGGCCGCCAGGTACTTCCTGTCGGTCCCTACGTGGGAGACGCCCGCTACGCGCTAAGCGCGTCTTGCAGGACTGAAATAAAGTTTTTCATTCCATTCCATACTTTAGCAAAGTCATACAACGGTCAGTTTTAGTCAGCACGCGTCGTATGTGCTACGTCTTCTTTCTTCTCGTCTCCATTCCCCTGTTTTGCCTTTCACAAGTTGTTAATATCACTGATTCACTTTGAGAAAAGCTACTTCGGTAAGCACTGTGTACACTTTGATATAGAATTTTTATTCTGGTACTGCGGCCACCTATTATTACACAAAAGTGCGCTTCAGTTTTTAGTATATCGATTTATGAACCCAAGAGGCATTCAAGGATGACCCTAAATTGAAGATTTTTACCAAGCTGATAACGCCGCTCGTGATCAGGTGTGCCAACCAGGGCAGCTGCTTCACTGTCCTATATTTTTTCTACCTTTCACGTGTTTTCTTGAGAATACTTAACACACCTATAATGGCATTATGATAGGAAGAGGAAAATAAAGCGTTCAATTTGGAAGGAATGTCTATGCGATATCCACAGATACACTACGCTTCCACCAAAGACTTAAAGCGGAAATTCGGAAAGAAACAAAGCTAGACTTTGCTTGTTTGTCAGGCTTCAAATTCATTCACAGCACTTCTGCCCTGCGTAATCTCCGTTATTGCTTTCTTGTGAGTTTGTTGTCATTTTGAGTCGTTTAGGTACGAAAACTAATTAATGAAACAGCTGTGAGCACACCATACAATCTTGCCGTGAAAAAATCCCACAGCAAACTTGAATTAGCAATTTGGCGTGTAGCACTGCCATTCTGAAAATTTCACTTAGAAAGAATGCTGAATATATTCTCGTCATTTTCTTTAACTTGTAACGCCAATGGCGGAGACTGAAATATAAATTTTCGTCATGCCAACGGACTATCAAGAGCGTGTTCAACGCAAATGCTGTTTCATGTGTATCCATATTGAACGATTAAGATTTTTTATTATTGTAACACATACTGCTTTGACCTGGTAATGCTGCCTTCACAAATGTGTGAACAAAACTGTTTGTAGTGTACTTCTGTCTGAATGATTGTTACTGTTACGCAAATATATGCATATTACCGTTATACTATTCTCGGCCATGTCACAAGGTTTTTTTTTTGCTGAGCCTAACAAACATATGCTAGATAGGAGCTCGACACAAAAAGAACATGGCGGAGTTGGAACGCTGATTTCGTGAAGTCTTTCTCTCGTCATGATCATCATCAAGCCCTGTCGTTGGCTTCATTCACTGAATATAACTGTCTACGTAGAGAAGTGATTTTTAACCTTTTATTGACGAACGTTGCTCACAGGCAACATAGCGGAAAATATTTTTTTTGTTCACTTTCGGTTTCACGAGCTTCTTTTTTCCTCCAAAGTCTTCCCATGTTACTGCCACATGAATGTGTGGCACCCTCTGATTTGTAACTAAGAAACCGACGACGACAGAAAATAAGGTTGGCGCGCCAATAATGCAGTTATCGTTCATATGAGACTATTTGTTCTCTTGGCCAATCCCCCAGAGTGGGTACGAGCCATGGATTAAAGGATACAAACAAACAAACAAACAAAATTCTGCACAGCGCTCTACGACACGACTTCAGCATTCGAACATCTGTTTCCAGGTAAGCATTCGTTGTTCTCTGTCTGGCTTTTTGCAATTGCTTGGAAAAATGCCTCACTTTCCTCGTTGTCAAATTATATAAACGGCGCTGCTAATTTGGGTATGTATGGGCGCGTGGGATGTTTGCGCTGTGTTGGGGGCTGGTTGGTCCCGACGAAGCACAAGAAGACAACGGCCGACGGAGACGAACGCGGCTGGCGGGGACGCCGACCAGCCTGAACACGCGGGTTTGCGCGAAGCGCCGAAGAGAAGAACAACAACCGCACTCCACGGTTACCCAACGCCCACTCTTTATTTTGCAGTTGCCTTGAAATACTGGATGCCAGAGCGGCGCCCCCTGGCATCCTCACATGTCATTCCGAAGCCGAAACCAACAACCCAGAAACCAACAATCATCCCCTTCTTGAAAGAAGTTCACCTATACACTGATTATACTTATACATGATTCGTACCAACGTATTATACAAGGTATGTACGTTAGAACACATGAAAATTCAGAGCACGGCACACCGAACTCACATTATGAGTCCTGAAAATGCACTGAAAAAGTGTACAATGGAAGTCCTGAGAATGCACTGAAAAAATGTACACATTTCAGTACATTATTGATTTGGAGGCATTGGGCCTTTTCACAGAACAATAATGTTCACAAACAGTAATGAACAAGAGTTCTACATCAGGTAGTCTTCGAACCGACGCGGCTCTGCCGCTTCCGCTTAGGGCAGGCCCTTCTGGGTGTAGAATCAGGTGTCTCTGCACCTTGGTCACTTGTGCTCTGATGTGACACATCAAGAGCAGTAGAAGATTGTGAAGGCTCTGAACGAGCGTTAAAATTCGCGTTCTCATCAGAGCTCACAGCATGAGCTTTGAAAGAACTTTGCGGACCGGAGTCCGGTTCAATGGTCTCAGCCGTATTTGAAGGTTCGAAGTGAACCGTAAGGCTTGGTGTACTTGAACCAGTGGCACCGACTGGTAACTCTTCCCCCCTTGAAGAAAAAATGCCTGTGCATGGAGGCCACATGTAATAATCTGATGCATAGTTAAAAGACGTGGACGGAACGTGATGGGGAAGACTTTCAGGTGTTGAAGGTGAATCCGTATGAAAAATAACAAGGCGCGAAGCATTTCAGATGTTACCATCACTTAAGGTGAAAACAAGTGGGGCTAACCTGGCCCAAGAGTTTGTAAAGACCCCGATATTTGGTGTGCTTGCCTGGCACACGAACCTTGACTAGATTGCCAGTGCGAACTTTGGACTGCTTTGCACCTCGACGGGTGTCGACATACTTCTTCATTGCTTGTTGATGAGAGAAAACCCTGGTACGGATTTGATCAGGAGAAGACACTGCTATGTTACGACGCAAAGAGACTATGTCGAGAGCAACTCGCGGTGTCCTACCATGAAGAAGTTGAGCAGGAGACACTCCAGTGGTGGGTTGTGGTGTGAACCTGTACGAAGTTAAACATTCAGTCAAGACTTGCTTGAGGGGACGGTGCTCTGATTGGGCGATCTGGATATGTTCCTTCAGAACACGAATAAAGCGCTCGATTTGCCCATTTGATTGGGGATTGAAAACTGATGACCTCAAGTGTTGAATTTCTCGCTGTGAAAGAAAAGCCTCGAAATGTTGGGACTGAAACTGTGGACCATTGTCCGTAACTATGGCATCAGAAAAACCTTCCCGGCTGAAGATTGAAGACAGAAACTCAATGATGACTTCAGAAGTAACCGTATGTGTGAAACAAAGCTCTGGCCATTTAGAATGGTAGTCGATGAGAGAAACAATGAACTGGGCATCTTGTGAAAAAATAGGCAAAAAACCGATGATGTCCATGCCGAGTTTCTGCCAAGGTTGATCAGGCCACTGGACTGGCTGCAATGGAGAAAATGCAGGTTTGGCAGACTTGTCAGCTGCCTGACATATATGGCAGTTGTAAACTGCATGCTCGACCTGCTTGTCTAAAGCTGGCCATCAGTACCTGTCTCGGAGATTCTGTTTGGTGCAGACATTGCCTGCATGGGCCTCATGGGCAAGCTGTATTAGCTTGTCACGATAAGAAGCAGGGGGAATCACGCGTTCATCGCGGAAAAGCAAGTTCTCGACACAAGACAGTTCCTGTCAGACTGCGAAGTAAGGCAAGAATTCAAAAGCAAGAACACCGTTGGAAGGCCATCCTACACGTAAATGTTTGAGAACTTGAGACAAAGTGGAATCTGCAGCTGTAGCTGCCTGAAGCTTAGTTTTAGTAATGCAAGAAGTAACTAATGAAACAACTTCTTTCTCCCGCTCTTCAGTAACCGCTATCTGAAGGGGAAGGCACGACAGTGCATCAGCAACAATGTTATTACAACCTTTACAATATTGAACACTGAAATTATAATACATGAGTTTGGCACACCAACGGGAAATGCGAATGAAGCGGCGGCCTTTGGATCCTGCAGAAAGAAGAGCAACTAGTGCTTGGTGATCTGTACGTAATGTGAAGTGCCGGCCCCACAAGTAAGCATGCCATTTCTCACAGGCAAAAAGACACGCGAGAGCTTCACGCTCTCCTACTGAATATCTGCGTTCAGCAGGGGTCAGTGTACGAGATGCAAAAGCGATAGTGATCAGCTGATTTTCTCTGAGTTGTTGAAACCTTGCTCCCAGTCCAACATCGGGCGCATCCGTCGTGATGACGATGGAAAGCTTCTCGTTGAAAGTACTAACAGCTGGCTTTGGGGCCAGTATTGACTTAACTCGAATGAAGCTCTGCTCAGCTTCCGCTCACCAGTTAAAAGGCTCTGCTTGACGAAGTAGAGTACGCAGTGGTTCAACAACATCAGCATTCTGAGGAACAAACTTGGCATAATAACCAACAAGACCTGAAAAAGATTGCAAGGTTTTTGCATCAGTAGGCCGTGGGGCATTGACAATGACCTGAACATTAGCTTCAACAGGTAACAAGCCGCGGAAACTGACTTATGTCCTCGAAATTGTAGCTCATTCACAGAAAAAATGCACTTGTTATTAAGTTTCATACCACATTCACTGATGTGGTTGAGAACAGTATGCAAGTTAGCATCGTGCTCTTCGCGAGTACGTCCCCACACCAAAATGTCGTCCAAGTAACAAAAGGCGCCAATACAACCCTTAAGAATAATTCACATCATTTTCTGAAACACTGCAGGGGCAGATGCAAGCCCGAAACACACGCGGCGAAACCGAAACAAGTCTTCGTGCGATACAAATGTGGTTAGGTCTCTACTGCACTCAGAAAGTTCAACTTGGTGAAGCGGACGCGAGGTCCAGCTTGGAGAAACATACCGCTCCGGAGAGCTGATAAAGCAGTTCTTCAATGTGAAAAAGTGGAAAACCGTTTACGACGATCGCCTTGTTCGGTTCTCGTAAGTCGACGCGTAGTAGAAAGGATCCATCTTTTTTCTTGACGACGACCAGTGGAGAAACCCAGTCGGAAGCAGAGACAGGCTCGATGATTCCGCTGGCTTGAAGGCGAGACAGTTCCGCAGAGACTTGCTCACGGAGAAGAAGAGGAATGCGGCGCAGCTTGGCACGCACAGGGCACACACCTGGTCGACGCATCACTTTATGCACAAAAACATGCACACAACCCAGTTCACGGGTGAACAGGTTGTGGGATTCAGAAGGCGCGTTGGCCGGAAGATCATCTTGGACGTCGACTTGAGCACACGTCATGGACGCACCAACGATGTTGATCGACAAAGCCCTGATGGCATCACGTCCCAAGAGCGAGCTGCTATTCGCAGTTACATAAAAAGTAATGGAAGCAGTGCGACTGCGATAGGAGACCTGAGCTGTAAGATGACCTAAATTATCAATCGTTTCCTTGAAATATGTTTGTAGAACGACGTGTGAAGGCAAAAGCCGAATGTTGGAAAAATGACTATGAAAGTCAGCGGCACTGATTAAAGAGACTGAGGCACCAGTGTCTACGAGAAATGACAAGGGCACATGGCCACTGAAGCTACGATGCTGGGCTCGGACGTAGTGTGGAGGCCATCCACATTTACAACCGTGACCTTATTGGTCTGTGCAATGCTCGAAGGAGCGGACGAAAAAACTGGTTCAGGAAGATTTGCTGGACGGGAATTGCATACGGACTGCAAATGTCCAATTTTTCCGCACGCAAGACAAGAGCGGTTTCTCGCGGGACACTGCACAAAATTGGCTAAATGCCGAGCCGATCCGCAACGAAAGCAATGCGCGGTTGCGCTTGGAGAAGAAAATTGCGAACGCGAGATAGGAGCTCGGTGCTGTTCCTGAAAACCACAATTTGGCGGAATGGGATCGCCATATTGCTGGCTTCCTCACCCCCGCGACGCAGAGAGGCCGCCATGTTGGCCGCCACGGAAGGACTGTGCAGGCGGGCGTCCACGTTGGCCGCCGCGCCGCGACGAAGATGAAGAGCCGCCATGTTGACGCGTCTCGTGAAACAAAGAGCCGCCGCCTTGGCCCCCCGCAGCAGAACGTTGCTGCACTGAATGCGGAGCGAATTCCTCCAACTGGGAGCAAATAGGCTCGTCCTCTCGTGCCATCGAGAAGGCTTCGGATAATGAAATCGAGGAGCCTTTTTGAAGCATGCGGCAGCGGACGTTTGGCGAGGCTACCTCGGTGAAAAGCTGATGGCGGATCATATCGTCCTCGAGCACGCCGAAGCCGCCCGAAGCGGCGAGCGTTCGAAGAGAAGTAATAAACTCAGCGATTGGCTCGCCAGGCAATTGTCGCCTTTCTTGGAATTTTACGCGTGCGAGATAATCGCACAGGACATCTTTAAAATGCTCATCGAAAAAAGCAACAGCATTCTTGAAGGCATCGCCCGACGCTGGCGTCGGCGACGCGTTGGTGGCGTCCAAAGTATAGAAGAGCTTAAACCCGGAAGGGCCCAACGCGTTGAGCAGCAGGGCCTTGCGACGCTCGGGCTTGCTGGCGTCCTCCCCGGCCGCGTCTGCGTAGGCCTGAAACACCAATTTCCCGTCCGCCCACGGAAGTGGCAGGTCTCCGGGCGAATGAAGAAATAGGGGAGGTGGAATAGAAGACGCCATTTCAAGCAAAAAGAATGGAGAGGTGCAGACGAGAAGAAATTGATGCCAGTACACTGTTTGAAGAAGACGACAGAGGCGGCGTAGTTGAATGAAGGAGGAATGAAGCGACGCAGCACGCAGCAGCCACCTTGCTGGGAACAAAGAACGTCTAGGGTTAGCAGGGTAGGTCCGTTAGAAGCAAGAACAAGACGAAACGGAGAACAAAATGGGTTCTTATCCCTTCCTCGTCGCTATTGCTGTGTTGGGGGCTGGCTGGTGCCGACGAAGCACAAAAAGAAGACGGCCGACGGAGACGAACGCGGCCGGCGGGGACGCCGACCAGCCCGAACACGCGAGTTGGCGCGAAGCCCAGAAGAGAAGTACAACAACCGCACTCCACGGTTACCCAACGCACACTCACTTTATTTTACAGTCGCCTTGAAATCCTGGATGCCAGAGCGGCGCCCCCTGGAATCCTCACATGTCATTCCGAAACAGAAACTGACAACCCAAAACACAACAGTTTGTTGCCTACAGGCAACACCAGGCACTATGCTGTGTTTTTAATCCCGCTGAGGAGGGCTGAGGAGGCTTGCGATGGCGTGAGACACGGCTCCGCGTCGGCTCCATGAAATGACCACTTTTTCACGCGCAAAGGACAACAGACAGCTGATAAAGTGCTGTGTGTGGTTGCGGACGGGCTCAGGATCCTGTGGCTACCATTCTGAAAACTGTAAGTAAATTTTAAAGGATTTTATTGCGCCTTCGGTGTTCGGCGACGTTGTGCATCTCGCCAACTCCGCCGTTAGGCCTAGCGCCGAGGTGGTCGGATCGGCGTTAGAGGCTCCAGGCGTCGGCTCGTAGAGCGTCTGCGGAGGCACTATGACGATGGAAGGGACTGTTAATGGTAGAGATGCCGATCAAGAAGAATTGGACAGCTTGGACTGGGTGACGAAAGTGTCGAAACGTGTGGCGGAGCTCCAGGAGAGTCAACAACGGGAACGCAATGGCGCCAGCAGGGCGGCGTCTACCAGCAGTGGATGCGGAAAAGAAGGTAGGACGATGCCGGCCGGCTTCAATGGCGACAAGCATGGTGTAAGCGGGAGACCCGCATATAAAGCGGCGGGAAAAAAGCTCGCGGAGCGGTCAGTAGCGTCGCAACTACCGCGTTTTCGGAACGCGGATCACAAGGTTATTATCAGGCCCAAAGAAGGACGGACGCTCACCAGACACTCGGCACCTGTGATTGGTGGAGCAGTAAGGATGGCAGCAGGCATTACATAGCAGAAAGGTCGGGAGGAGGACAGGATCGTTGTCAATGACAAGCAAGGAACATTGATATACAGCACGCCCAGGGAGGATGATGCCAAGAAAAATGTTGGACCTGAAAGTCATAAAGCTCGACGGCAAGGAGTACGAGTTGAAGACATACATGGCTGCGCCTGAAAGCTGTGGCAAAGGAGTGGTACGTGGACTTGATATCAGACTCTCTGAGAGAGAATTGGAACTGGCTTTCTCACACGAAGAGAATCGTCCTATTCTTGGTGTGCGACGGATGGGCAACTCCACTTCGGTAATCATCACATTTGTTGACGAGTACGTGCCGAGATGGATCACATCACATCACATCACATCACATCACTTTATTACCTTAAAGACCCCCATGTAAGGGGGTATTACATAAGGGGTGGGTTACAGGTAAATGTACACAGGTTTTCAAATGTAAATGTGCACGGTGACCTTCGCTTTAAATGTTGATGGACGCGTGATGGCTGGAACGTCACTGGGAAGGCCATTCCAGTCCACTGCTACACGGGGGAAAAAGAGGCAGAAAAAGTAGTAGTGCGAGCATGTGGACGGGCAATTTGAAACGCGTGGGCAGTGCGGTGAGATATGCGCGTCGGTGGGACGATGTAGAGTGCTTGATTAAGAGGGCTGTGAAAGAACTTGTGTAGCAAACAAACGCTGGTGATGCGGCGGCGCACTGAAAGATTCGAAAGACCAGTTTCACGTTTAAGGGATGATATGCTTATGTTATAATGTTATGAGGAATGTATAAACCTAGTGGCGCGGTTTTGCACAGACTCTAATTCATTTATTATGGAAGATCTGCTTTGGGACGCCGATGAAATGTTTTCTCTACAAGAAGATATATGAAGTGTGTTACAAGTGTGGTGAGCGGGGACGTCGATCCGACGTATGGGACAGCCCGCACGAAAAATGCAGAGGTTGTGGGGTGGCCTCCCCACCCAAGGACCATGAATGTACGCCGAAGTGCCGTCTGTGTGGCGAGGAGCACGTGACCGGAGACAAAAGGTGCAAAGAAATTTTTCAGACACCTTATATAGTGAAGAAGCGACAGTGGGAAATGAAGCTTGAAGAAGCGCGGGAGAAGAAGAACGACGCAAGGCCGAAGAGGGCACGCAGCGGCACAGCAGGACAGACGGGGTTCAAGATCGTTCGAGGCGCAAATCCAAGCATCGAAGTAGATCGAGAGGGCACTCGGAATCCTTCCCCCGATGGCGACGGCTGGAGAAGCCGGGAGTTTCTCACAAGGCATCCCATGATGGTGGTGATTGTGCCCAGGAGAAGTCAAAATACACAAGACCACAGGTGGGTTGGGTAACTAAAGTCTCCCAGGATGCTAATACAGAGATGATTAATGCTCTTAAAGAGCAAAACAGGATATTACAGGAGCAAAATGCGGAACTACGCAAACAGCTTGATGAGATTAAGGCTCATCTAACCAGTAAACCAGGGAAAGCGCTGGAAACACCCCAGGTAGGAAACCAACCGCCTCTAAAGAAGAAGAGGGCTAAAGCAACCGAAATTGAAGAAAATCACGGAGCGACAATTGAAGCGCTAGAGGTGAAAACAAAGTCATTACATGGTATGCTCCAAGCTGTACTACAACAGATGAAACAAGTAGGCAACGCTATTGAGCAAATTAAGGCTGAATTTGCTAGCAGGAACCGACAGATAGAATGGCTATGCCAAGCGCTCAAGCTAAACTAAGATGGCTCTGCACCCTTACAGTAATATGATTTGGCAGTGGAACTGTAGGGGTTTCTCGCGCAAACGTGCGGTTTTACAATCTTTTCTTACCAACGCCGATCGACCGGAGGTTATTGCGATCCAGGAGTGTGGGAAAAATGCAAAATTAGCAGGTTACAAATCTTTTTCCGGGTCAGGTAATGATACCCAAGTTGCGACCTTCGTAAAGAGAAACATTACAACATTGCAGCATGAGACGGGAAAGTCGCAGATCGATCATGTTTTAGTCGAGCTCGTGCCTCGCAAGCGCAAACACAAGTGTCTTTTTATCCTGAATGTGTATAGTTCCCCCAGGCAGCGCAAAATCAACTTTGGTGATCTTTTCACGAAAACAAAGGTTAATTCAGCACACGGTCTACTATTCATTTTGGGCGACTTTAATGCGCATCATACGGCATGGGGTTAAAAATTCACCCAGCTTAAGGGCAGAAATTTGTGGAACAAAATTCAACAACATGAGCTCATACTTATAACAGACCCAATGCATCGAACGAGGAAAGGGAATAGCGTATATCAAGACACGACGCCAGATCTTACCCTGGTAAGCAGTGCCACCACCGCCACGTGGTGCAATACCGGCGAAGACCTAGGTAGTGATCATAAAATTTTAGAGATTGTCGTTGCCGATGGCCCGTTGGTGATCAATAAGAGGAAAGTTGAAACTACAGATTGGGTGACCTTTAGAAATATCAGGTCGAAACAAGATCCCATAAACGATATTAACGATTGGAGTAAAGGGGTGATCCAGTCGGTTCAGCACGCTACCGAAGAGATTGACGCTGGCGATGAAGAAGTTGTTGATAGACGTCTTCTAAGCATGTGGAAGAAAAAGAAAAACCTAGAGCGAAAAATCCGTAAGAAAAGAGGAGACAGGAGTCTCCGAAAGGAAGTTGCTGCACTGAACAGAGAGATCGAAGATTATGCATTGGAACTTACCAAGCAAAAGTGGGGTAGTATCTGTGATCAAATGGATAGAGAGATTGGCAGCGCTAAAACATGGCAGCTACTACGGCATCTATTAGACCCAGAGAAAACCAAGTCGGAGGCCCAACAGCAACTTCAAAAGCTTGTGTATAAATATGAAGGTGAGACGACGAATCTATTAACGGAGGTAAGGGATCGATACCTCTGCTGCGCAGAATCTCAAAAGCTCCCTGACTACGCTGATTCAGAAAACCCGTACCTAGACAGCCCCCTCATGGTTGGAGAAGTCAGGGCTGAAATTAACCGACTTAAAACAAAAAGGGCTGCCGGTCCGGACAAAATCAACAACAGAATGCTCAGGAATCTTGACGACGGCTCCATTCGTCAACTTGCAGCTTATATGCAAGAATGCTGGGACAAGGGAGAAATACCGCAAGCTTGGAAAACGGCCAATGTAGTCTTCATTCCTAAGCCAGGAAAAAAAGCTCAGTCTTGAACATCTCAGACCCATTTCCATCCCATCTTGCGTAGGAAAATTGATGGATCACGTCATCCAAACAAGGCTGACTAGGTTCATGGAAGATGAAAACCTGTGCCGTGATAATATGATAGGCTTCAGATGCCACCTATCGACGTGCGACATTATGCTACAGCTAAAGGAGCAGATAATAGACAAAAAGACTGTTGACACCAAAGTAATTGTGGGTCTGGACGTCTCCAAGGCGTTTGACAATGTCAAACATGAACCTTAGTGCGCTAAGCGTAGGCGTCAAGACATACAAATACGTGAGGGGCTTTCTCTCAAATCGTACAGCCACTATCAGCATGGGAGGGCAGTCGCTCGAAAACATTAAATTGGGGAATAAATGGACGCCACACGGGTCGGTACTCTCTCCGACTCTTTTCAATATAGCGATGATTGGATTTCCTGAGAAGTTGGAAGGAATCGAAAATCTGCACCACACAATATACGCAGACGATGTGACGCTGTGGATAAACAGGGGTAGTGACGGACATATTGAAAGCGCACTTCAGGCAGCTATAGATACCATCGAACAATATCTCGAACCACTAGGGTTAAAATGCTCGGCAGAAAAATCAGAGGCTCTTTTTCTACCATCGCAAAAAAGCAAAAGAAACAATCCCCACAGAAGGGGTTGTGACATCGCTTTGCGAGTGAATAATAATGCTATTCCAACCGTAGACAGTATTAGAATTCTAGGGATGCGCATACAAGCAAATGGAAAAAACACTGAAACTATCCGGAGACTCGAAGCTAGTGCGAACCAGACGTGCCGCCTGCTTAAGCGCATTTCTAACAAGAATGCGGGGATGAAGGAAGCCAATCTTTTAAGATTAGTTCAATCTTTCGTCATAAGCCGTGTACTATACGTTGTCCCTTAAATTAAGTAGAGCAGAAAAAGATAAAATTGAAGCCATTATAAGGAAAGGCATCAAGACTGCGCTAGGGCTTCCCCCGAACACCTCTACGGTTAAACTTCTTGGGCTGGGTGTCTCCAACACTTTAGATGAACTAATAGAAGCCGCCATGATGTCACAGCACCAAAGACTTCTGAGAAGTAGAACCGGGAGGAAAATCATGGAGCGCTTGGGGTTCGCGCCCACGGAGTGTTCCAGGCAGACCGCTAGCATACCTAAATCAACTAGGGCAAGACTGAAAATTATACCGCTGCCGAAAAACATGCATCCCGCGTTTCATGAAGGCAGACGCAAAGCTAGAGCTGTAGTCCTGCAGGCGAAACTTGAAGGTCGAACTTGCGTGTTTTACACGGACGCTGCAGAATACGAAAGAAAGGGAGCACACACAGCGGTAGTGGTTCGCGAGAACGGGGACCTGGTCTCGTGCTGCACCTCGAAGAACACAACCACCACAGAGGCAAAAAAACTTGCGATTGCTTTGGCAATAGCTCATAAAGGCGCTCCAGTGATTGTTAGCGACTCTAAGTCAGCCATTAAAAACTACGATATGGGCAGGATTTCTGCTACAGCCGTCAAAATTCTAACACATGGACCAGTACCCGCAGAGCTAATCACACCTGTATGGTCCCCGGCCCATCAAGGTCTGAAGGGGAATGAGAAGGCGCACGCGATCGCCCAAGGGCTCACTTTCCGGTCGATCGACGCTGACCCGCCGCCTTCGCGCGAGCCCCTCCCCACAAGAGACGAACTACGAACGTTTCAGGAAATCACCGCACACTATAAACTCCACCGTAAGATTTATCTAGAGGCAGCTAAACAGCTGAGAAAAAAGGAGGAAATTCTGTGGCAAAAATTGCAAACCGGCGTGTTTCCAAACCCTCACCTGTACAGTAAATGGCACCCGGAAGTGTTCAGCTCCAGATGTGCGCACTGCAACAGCACTGCGGGTTTAGTGCACATGGTATGGACCTGCCCAACCTACAATGATCCAAGTAGAAACGTAGAATCCTGGGAGGCCTTATTACACAGCCGTGACGCCGAAGAACAGCGTCAAGTCATCGGTCTCGCCCTGACCACCACCGAGTCCCAAGGCATTCCGGCCGATGGCTAGGGGGATGATTGAGGGCAGAGGCCAAAGCCTCCTCCCCGTCATTCTAGACTGGTGCAATAAACGTTATTTCTCTCTCTCATCCCGCTGAGGTTTCGCGGTGCATTTTTGTCTGGTAGCGCGCTCCTCTGCCTGCACTGCTTCCATTATCGCTGCACCACCTCACGCAGGACACGCATACAAAGCAGCGATTTCGAAGAATTGACCCGGGTGCATTTATGGAAAATTTGCTGCGAAAGTGCCCCCTGACTACATTGATGACTCTGACCTAGGTTCATTGAGCGACGAATAGCCTGAAAACGCTGTTTTAGTCCGGACAAGGAACTCTTTATTTTGTCGTGTCAGTCGGAACTACGCTATCATTCGATTGACGAATAAAGTATGGTCTCTTGCATAATAAAGCGCAGCGGGGGTGGAGGTGAAGGAAGGGGTTGCTTGTATTACAAAAGGCTGTGTGGCCCGGCGCTTCCACTTGAGGCTGTCGGCATCTCTCATGGCAGACGCTTGTAGGTGTTCCCATATTCGGCAGCTCTGCGTGGGACGCGATAGTCTGGCATTCCGTTTACGCTTTGCAGCAGGCTGGCTCTGTGTGTTTCGAACAGTGTCATTGTTTATGCCAGCTAGCGGAACAATATTTCCGCAACTTTTTTCTTTAGCACAAAATAGATTTTACAGAACACAGAGAGCACTGATGAAATTCACGAGAGTGATTACTATTTTTAATTTTGTTGGCTTTTTCTTGCACTTTGTTGACGACGCAACCATTTTCTGTGCAATTTTTATAGCACCGCCAGCTGACAGTGAGGATGAAGAGGTCTCAGGAGCTCCAAGCACGGCCAGTATCGACAATGCGCTTGAAGAAATTTCTAGCATTCGAATGATTCTCCCACATGGAAGGCTGTCCGAGGCTCCTCGAGTAATGCCATGCCTGAGTGGAAAGACGTACCACCCTACCCAAACCCGGTGGAGTCTCCCATCACATATTTAAGAAACTTCTTTGACGTGACATTCTTGTCTCACATCTGTGAGCAGTCCTCCCTCTATAGCGCTAAGAGGAATCCGAACAAAGTTGCTTCAATGACAGTCAATGATTTTGAGCAGTTCATCCGTACAGTGCTCACTATGTCGCTTATGAAGCTGCCTCAAACATGCATGTACTGGTCGTAGAGGTTCCGAGTCAGTCAAATCGCCGACACCATGACGAGAGACGGGTGGGAAGAAATCAAGCAGTCGCTGCATTTTAGTGACAACCAGGAAGCACCAGACCAGAATTACCCCAAACGTGACAGGCTTTACAAAGTGTGGCCCCTGTTGGACCACCTGGTCGCCAAATGCCGCCAGATATGAAAATCTCAAAAGCTATGCGTTGATGAGCAGCTGGTGCCGTTCAAAAGCCGCAGCTCACCGAAGCAGTATTTGCATAACAAGCCCCGAAAATGGGGTTATAAGCTTTTCCTTCTCTGCGATGAACCCGGAATAATGTACAACTTTGAAGTTTACACAGGTCAAATTCTTCCTAAGCAAGATTTTTCCGACATCGGCGCAAGTGGCAACATCGTCCTGCGAATGGCGAGTATCGTGCCCCACGGTCTAGACTACATCTGGTATTTTGACAACTGGTTTTGCGGCGTGGACTTACAAGTAGTCCTCAAGAAGGTTGGAATCAGTTCCGTAGGACAGTACGCGAGGCTCGCCTAAAAGGATGCAAACTTTCATCCGACAAAAATCTGAAGAAAAAAGGGCGCGGATCTTACGTGGAAATGGCGACCACATTTAAAGGGGTGAGCCTGAGGGCTGTCAAGTGGTTTGACAACCGCCCCATGTCTTTACTGTCCACGTTTGCTTCAGCTTCACCGGGGCAGGCCGTGAAGCGCTTCGACAAGGAGACTCGAACGACAGTGAGCATACCCCGCCCTGCTATTGTTGGCATCTACAATAAATGCATGGGAGGTGTTGATCTTGTGGACATGCTTGTGGCACTCTACCGCATCCACGTAAGGTCAAAAAAGTGGTACAGGAGGCCCTTTTTTTCATTTATTGGATGTAGTAGTTGTGAAACTGCTGGCTCCTCTACCGCCGAGATGCCACCGCGGCAGACACGCCTTGCAAGCACGAAATGACCTTGCTAATTAACACTCAAAGCAGACATTGCCTGCACGCTGAGGCAACAGAGAAAGGTATCAACATCTTCGAGGAAGCGACCATTGGACCCATCAAAAGTCGAGAATTAATTGCTGGCGAAGAAGCGGCGCGGTCCATCAGCTCCAGTTCTATGCAAGGAGATAAGGCTCGACACTATTGACCATCTCCCGATGTTTTCTGCAACGAAAGGCCGTTGTAAATGCCCAAACTGCACAGGTATCACACGGGTCATGTGCAGGAAGTGCAACGTACACCTCTGTTTTGCTCCAGGAAATGAGTGCATGCACGAATTTCACACTAACCCGTAAGTAGCACGCAGTGAAGACTACCTTATGGCTTGTGCCTAGTGTTGCCCACATGCAACAAAGCTGTATTTTAGAAACTATACGCACATTTTTTTTTCTTTTTATGAAATATGCTTACCCTTGTTGCAACAATTGTAAATATGTAGAAAATAACTGTTTTCTGCAAGTATTCTATTGTCTCGTCACAAAAGGGTTAAGGTTGGAACAAGCAGGTATGTCTTCAAGCGGTCTACCTCAACAATGATGTGTTCCCCCCGACGATGGTCACCGAGCGGCGTAAATATTCAATGACGTAATTGATCGGTGACGCGTTTCAAACAACGTGGTTGGAACAATGGTAATCTGAGACCTGTTCCACAGACAAAGCAGGGGCACAGCATGGTGTATGCAGCCGTACAAGTGTTCCGGGTGCGAACTTTGCTGCAGTGGGGGTGTTCTTTGTCGCACGCTTCTATATAGCGTTGTTCGTCAGACACGGTAAACTGCTTTGCTAGTTGGCGGCATTCTCCAGCACGACAGACGGCTTCCGGCACAGTCCTGCACTCGCACTCTTCCGGTGCAAATAAACTAGAGCACGCCTATCTCGCACCCTGGCTCTGAGGCTGCCGACGCCTACTCTTGCACCCAGACGGCCATCTCGTTTTTAACTACTAAAGCATGTGCATAGAGTTTCTCACAAAAATACCGAGAGGAAAATGCAGCGCCATGTCTATGCAATCTTCTTAAAGGGTCACTCACCAGGCCCCATACTAAATTTTGTATTAATGTATGTTATAATTGCATGGATCCATAATAGCATTCTGCTAAGGATCCAGATGTTGCTAACATGTTTTCTTTACTGTATGTTTTTTATTCATAATAAAGTTCAAAGTTCAAAGTTTAAATTTTAATTAGGCAGTGTGTATTGTTGGGTGTCTGATGAGGAATATTTTGCCACAAAGATGTTTTAAATCGGTTCATCACGAGTGGAGGAAAGAGTTTTTTTTAAGCGGCGTGGAACAAGGATGTGAGGAGGCAAGCGCGAAACCCTTGCCGCTTTTCCGCGTAGCCTTCGCAAGCCAAATCTCTTCCACCCCCCTCTTTCAGGCATCCGACCAAGAGGTATCAAGTGCATGACGTGCCAAAACAACTCCAACCCCTGAAAACAGAGTTTCCTATTTACACTAGAGAGAACTATGGTGCTAGTGTCTATGGGAGCTGCAACGCACGGCACTTCAGCGAGCATGCGAATGATGGGTAGTACACACATTTGTCAAATATTCGTACTTCTGGCCTGCTTTTGGCTCCGTGTGTGTTCGTGTGGCTTGTAACTGTTTTCTTACGAAACAAATATTAGTGAATGTTCAGTGGTTGCGCTTCATCATTTTATTCTTTTAAACTTACCTTTGCTAGTCGGGTCACAAATTTTAAAAAGGATGAATCTTTCTTTCAAAACAAAACCTAAACACAGCAATAAACGAAGCCGCAAGTACGAACACTAGGCAAATGTGTGTACTACCCATCATTCCCATGGTCGCTCAACGATCGCAGAGCCAGAGTGCCCTTTAGTTAATTTTAGGAAACTCTATGCCCCTGAGCACGCTAGCGGCGTTCCTCAGGGGCATAGTGAGTGCACAGTGAAATGAGCACAGTGAAAGCGCGAACGCGTAGGAGCGTTCCACGGCGTTCGTCTGCTTGATGCGCTGACCGCGGGTACCCGAACGCATGAAAAACGCCGACACATCAGCCCCGCATCTCGTTGCAATTCACGGGAGAAAATAAAAAAAAACTAGCAGCAAAACCACGGAGTGAATGATGCAGAGTGGGGTGAAGCATTCGTGCGTCCATACGTCCGTCTGTGTGGCTGTCCATGCGTCCATCGCCCCTCCGTGTGTGCGTCTGTTCGTGCGTCCGTCCCTGCGTTCGTCCATAGATCCGCCCCTGCATCTGTTCATGCGTCCATTCATACATCTGCCTGTGTGTCCGTTCATCCATTTATTCAACACTCCAAGTACCACCATCTCGCATCTTTTCATCATATGTTCCCCATATAGAAGCACCGCCATCCAGCGGACGTTCCAAGGACTAAACGAGAGGTGGCACACGCACACTTTTTACGGCTTGCGCTTCGGGTCTACTTCCCACCATTAACCACCTCGAGTTCATGGTATATATTAGTTCACTGTATTCATGGCACTGCGGTCAAACCCTCGCTAAACCTTTCTAAAACCAAGGAGGTTACGCCTAGTGAGTATGACGTAGCAACCTTTTTTGTCAGATAGTGCTCAATGTACATGCCAATGGCACTATTGTGAAATAAGAGACAGGAGAACTCGGCTTTTACTTTCTGACGGCTTGCGCTTCGTATCTACTTCCCACCTTAAGCCACCTCGAGTTCATGATATATACTGGTTCATTGTATTCATGGGACTGTGGCTCAACGCTGAAGAACCAAGTGAGGCCAAGTTTTCCGTCAAAGCAGTAATAACACACCTATTTTCTAACGGGAGATGGAAAATGTTACGATGAGATGCTACATTATAGTCAAATTTTGCCAACATTTTCGATATGGTGGTTTTGTTTGTAGGTACTTTGCGGTGCTGGTCACCTATGTGACGTTTTTGTCTTCCAAGGAGGGAAGCGCTGCACAGGGGCCCCATAATACTACATATCTTGTTCACACATTTATTCTGCTGTGAGTTGTTGATGCAGGTACGGATTAAAACAAGCAAACCTTTTATAGATTGCAAGTCAATTTCGTTTGAATAGGGTATATCATCACCGCTGCTCTGTCGAAGCTGTCGCGAGCCGATGAGTGTGACGAATTGTTCTTGGTTTTTAAGTTCTCCCGCTCTGAAACGCCAAAACATTTTTTCCCACTTTTGTATCTGAACCTGATTAGCCTTGCTAATGACAACTTGGAAGTTGGAGCTATAGCTGCTGTAAAACGCTAAATCAAAACGCACCTTTACAAAGGTGATTGAATATATACTGGACTATAATAATTTAGGGTTTGCTGAATGTATGTTTTGGTGTTTGGCAGATATAGCCCCATTTAACGCTTATGTATGTATCCTCGTTGATGCTTGGTACATCTCCACCCCGAAGACTAACGTCAATCATAAATTTATTAAGCAAATAATTGTTGTACCTGTATACGTTAACCGCCAAAGCATAATAAGAGAAAGAGAGAGAGGCGTGATAGCACAATGAACGTTGCATATTGGACGTGGAAACTGGGCTAAGGATGGCGTTATTTGGCCTTTTAAAGTGTGATTGAGCTACGTAATATTTAATGAAGCATGTCGTTCCACTCTGTGTATACGAATTCATATCAAAGTGCGAGCGCGTCAATAAAGTTCTCTTTATATATATATATATATATATATATATATATATGTGTGTGTGTGTGTGTGTGTGTGTGTGTGTGTGTGTGTGTGTATTGCTACGTAGCTGACGTATCAGCGGTCCACAGACGACATTGAGGAAGTGGTCTGTTGGTGGTGCGTGCTGTCTTCCATCTTGGTCGACGACATACGCACCAGTTTGAATATAGATTTTAAACAGACCGGCCTCGTGTCAATTTTACGTAACATCTTTGTGGTGGACGTGCTGGGTACTTCCCCGTCTTCATCACGAAGCTCCGCAACGGCCGCATCTTCATAGGTCCAACCATGTCACAGGTTGAACAACCATCGTCTTCACCACCTGCCCCTACCGTGACTTCTACATACGTCGTTCTTCCTCCTGCTCATAAATCCGGGGTATTTTACGGTCAGGATGGTGTTGACATCGACAAATGGATCAACCGGTACAAACGCGTCAGTGCAAGCTATAGGTGGGACCCTACTCTTATGGTTGCCAATGTGCTTTTTTACTTCGATGGCCCACCGCGAGTGTGGTTCGAGACGCACGAAGTGGAGATTACTAGCTGGGACTCCTTTAGAGAGAAGATCCGAGACCTTTTTGGCGACACCGTTGGGCGGCAGATCGCAGCGTGGAATCAACTGGCAGCTCGTGCAAAGACGTCGACGGAGTTGTACGTAGCGTACATTTACGACGTCATCGTCCTATGCCGCCAGATTGACGAGCACATGAGTGAGTCTGAGAAAGTGGCCCATGTGCTGAAAGGCATAGCAGACGACGCATTTAATCTTCTAGTTTACAACAACGTTGCCACCGTCGACGCCATCATTAAAAAGTGTCGGCGGTTCGAAGAAGCCAAGAGTCGCTGTATTACTCAGCGATTCACCCGGCTGCCCAACACGGCCACAACCTCATCGTGTGAAGCCGCCCGCCAGTCTCCCACGTATCACAAAGTCACATGCATTGTTCGTCGGGAAATCGAAGCCGCCTGTCGGGCTCCTCTTCAGCCACCCATTTTCACAACGCTCACCTCTGACCAACAACAGCCGTCAGTGGCGTTAATACAAGCTGTGGTGAGGCAGGAGTTTGCGAACCTTGGCCTTCCATCAGCATGTTCTTGACTCGCCCTGAAGTCCCATCCTACTCCCGAGGACACGCTCGCCGTTCGCCTCCAACAATGCCCTTCCGTAACCCTTCGGAATGGCGAACACCCGACGACCGGCCTATTTGTTTTTCCTGCCACCAGTCTGGGCACGTTTCTCGCTATTGCTGCCGCCGTTGGCCAAACCAACCACGTCAGACTTTCGCCACCTCGGCGCTCATGCATCCGACGACCCCTCGACGTTCAGTCACCGCACCCTTCAATTTCTATTCGCCGTCATCTTACGAGCCTTCCACTGACGTCCCTTTGCCCAGTCACCGCAGCTCTCGCTCCCCGTCTCCGCTACGTCGCCGATCCCACTCTGCGCCAACTCGGCGCTTTTCCTTGCCGAGCTTCTCTGGATGACCGCAGCAGGAAAACTAGATATTGCAGCTTATAGAGGTGAAGCTGCAATACCAATGACGGCCGAAAGTTCTCTACTGACGCTTCCCACGCACCATAGCCTGCTTGAACTACAAGTCGACCATGTTCCTGTGACCGCCCTCATTGACATAGGTGCGCACCTGTCTAATATGAGCACTTCTCTACGCTGCTGCCTACAAAAGATTATGACGCCATCCACGATGCAGGCAATACGTGTTGCAGATGGTGGTACTTTACCAGTAATCGGAATGTGCACTGCTCGTGTCAGCATTGGTGGTCGTCACGCCGTGGTCCTTTTTGCCGTGCTAGCTTGCTGCCCTCACGACCTTATACTTGGCCTTGATTTCCTTTCGGCACACTCGGCCTTAATTGATCGTTCGTCTGGTACCCTCAGCCTTGATCTACCAATCTTTGCCGACTACTCTGCAAAGCCCAACAGCCGCTTGAGCCTAACCACTTTCGTTCGCCTGCCACCTCGAGCCGTCACGTACGTGTCTTTGTCATCGACCCCTCCTGTTCCTGACGGTGATTATATCGTTACGCCAATTACTGACGTTTGGCTGACGTGCAGTGTTACTATGCCCTATACAATCGCGACCGTAGCGGATAACTGTGTGTTACTTCCGCTCCTTAACTTTGGTTTCACCCCTCAAGTGTTGCCCTGCCAGATGTCTCTAGCCTAGCTAACTGCCATAACAGAGGAAGATGTCAGTGTTGTCACTGTCCCTGCTCTTGATCGAAGCGCAGTCTCACGGTCACCCAGCTCAGACGATGGTATTTTCGACATATGATTGGATCGGAGCTGTCGCCTCACCAGGCCGACGCTCTCTGCCAAGTTTTGGCCTCATACAGTCACATTTTCGACACCGATGATCGTCCCTTGGGCCAGACTGAAATTGTCACTCACCGAATCAACACTGGTGACACTGCGCCCATTCACCGTCGGCCGTACCGCGTGTCAGCGTCCGAGCGAGAACTGATTCAGAAAGAAGTGGCCAAAATGCTTACGAAAAACGTACTCGAACCATCAACGAGCCCTTGGGCATCTCCCATGGTATTAGTAAAAAAGAAAGACGGCTCATGGCGTTTCTGCGTTGATTATTGCCAGCTCAACAAAATTACCAAAAAAGACGTGTACTCTCTACCACGAATTGACGATGCCCTTGATTGCCTCCATGGCACCACCTTCTTTTCATCTCTCGACTTCCGATCTGGCTACTGGCAAATTGCTGTAGATGACATGGACCGAGAAAAGACCACCTTCGTTACCCCTGACGGTCTTTACCAATTCAAGGTCATGCCTATCGGGCTCTGCGACGCTCCAGTGACCTTCGAGAGAATGATGGACACGCTCCTACAAGGATTTAAATGGTCGACATGTTTGTGTTACCTGCACGACGTGATCATTTTCTCACCTACCTTTGCAACCCACCTTGAATGCCTTTCGATCATTCTATTCATATTTCGATGGGCCGGCCTGCAGCTCAATTCCTCCAAGTGCCACTTCGGTCTTCGTCAGATTACCGTATTGGGTCACCTTGTTGACGCTGCCAGCGTACGGCTAGACCCGGCGAAAGTACGCGCTGTAACAAACTTCCCAGTTCTACGCTTTGTTCATGATGTTCGCAGTTTTGTGGGCCTCTGCTCCTACTTTCACCGGTTCGTGAAAAACTTTGCGGCACTCGCACGGGCACTCACCAACCTTCTCAAACAAGACGTCCCATTTTCTTGGGGCCCTCCTCAAGCTGACGCCTTCTCTCAGCTAATCACCGCTCTAACGACACCTCCTACTCTTGCACATTTCGACCGCGATGCTCCTACAGAAGTGCGAACAGACGCGAGTGGTCACGGAATTGGTGCAGGTTTGGCGCACATTCAGCGAGGCAATGACCGTGTAATCGCGTACGCAAGCCGTCTGCTTTCTAAGTCTGAACGCAATTATTCTATAACAAAACGGGAATGTCTCGCTCTTGTTTGAGCGGTTTCAAAATTCCGTCCTTACTTGTATGACCGCCCTTTCCGTGTAATCACAGATCATCACGCGTTGTGTTGGCTTTCTCCTCTGAAGGACCCCACTGGGCGACTTGGTCGTTTGGCATTACGCCTACAGGAGTACTCTTACTCGGTTGCTTATAAGTCTGGACGTCTCCATCTGGGCGCCGATTGCTTATCCCGCTACCCTATTGATCAGCCCGATGAACCAGACATCGAGCCTAGCCTCAGCGTCATGTTAATGTCCCAGTTTCTTCAGATTGGGGATGAACAACGTCGTGATGCTTCTCTGCGACAACTTATTGACCGTCTCGCATCTGCTCCGAACGACACGTCACTTCGCATGTACCTTCTCCTGAATGGCACGCTGTACCGTCGTAGCCTCCAGCCAGATGGCCCTCAGCTCCTTCTTGTCGTGCCGAAAAATTGCGTTCAACCGTGCTGTACGAGCTTCACGACGAACCAACTGCTGGTCATCTGGGTGTATCTCGGACGTATGACCGTGTGCGTCGCCGCTTCTTTTCGCGCGGTCTCGCCCGGTTCGTTCGCCATTACGTGTCCTCCTGCGATAAATGCCAACGTAGGAAGCGACCTACTGCGCCCCCGGCTGGACTTCTTCAACTGATCTCCATCCCAACTGAACCTCTCTTCCGTGTTGGTATAGATCTTCTCTGTCCTTTTCCCAAGTCGAAATTGGGCAACAAGTGGGTTGCCGTTGCTATAGACTACGCGACTAGGTATGCCATCATTTGAGCGCTCTCCACCAGCACCGCTAGTGGCGTTGCGGACGTTTTGCTCCACGACGTCATCCTACACCATGGCACTCCTCACCAATTACTCACGGATCGTGGCCACGCATTTTTGTCCCGTGTGATCGACGATGTTCTGCGCTCTTCGTCGACGCACCACAAGCTGACCACTTCCTACCATCCCGAACAAATGGCCATACTGAACGGCTATATCGGACCCTAACGGACATGCTCGCGATGTATGTGTCCTCCGACCACCATGACTGAGACCTGGTGCTACCTCACGTGACCTTCGCGTACAATTCTTCGTGCCACGACACTACTGGTTATTCACCCTTTTATTTGCTTTATGGTCGTGTTCCGAAGTTACCACTCGACACCCTACTTCCAACCACTACAACGCCGTCAACCGAATATGCACGCGACGCTATGGCTCGCGCCGACTACACACGTCAGATCGCCCGCTCTAGATTTCCGGCTTCGCAAGCCACCAGAAAGCCATCTACGACTGCCGGCATGCTGATGTTCACTTCTCACCTGGTTCTCTTGTTCTCCTGTGGTAAGCATTTCGTCGAGTTGGCTTATCAGTGAAGTTGTTGTCTAGCTACATGGGTCCTTACCGTATCATCCGGCAGGTAACCTACGTCACCTATGAGATCATTCCTCCATCTGAGACCCAAGCCTGCCTTCAACCACACCAAGTGATGTTGAGCGCGTCAGCAGGCTAAAACCTTACCACCTGCCTACTGAAGACCGTAGTTAATGCGCACCGAGACGGCGCTTTTACCGCCGGGGGGGTAATGCTACGTAGCTGACGTATCAGCGGTCAGAAGACGACAACGAGGAAGTGGTCTGTCGGTTGTGCGTGCTGTTTTCCATCTTAGTCGACGCCATACGCATCAGTTTGAATATAGATTTTAAATAGACATGCCTCGTGTCATTTTTAGCACACAAGGGGGAAGACGAAGCAAAAATGGCTCATCGTATAGCCATCATGGCGACGTCCAAGAAAGTCATCAACATCCCGAAGTAATTGGAAGCATGTACGAACGTCCCCTTTGACAAGTGGCTCCAACTCTTCGAAGTGAGTATTACGGCCGCCACATGGACGAAGCGGGACAAGCTGTGCTACTTCTCCAATTACCTTGAAGGTGACGCTTTCCGATGGTTTCTCACCAAGGTGTTCGACACTGAAGTGTCTTGGGAGAGCGTATGTGAACGCATGAAGGGACGCTTCGCGAACGGCGTCATGAATCCTTTTTGCCAATTCATTACTTGCCGGTTGAGGACAAGCCAGAGCTTAAAGGAATTCTATAATGAAAAAAATGTCTCTCGGACGCCTCGCCGACCTAAAGGACGCACACCTTATATCGGGGCTCATCGACGGCCTTTCTGCGCATATGGAAATGGCGCTTGCTGGGCTCACCTCGTCTACACCAGCGGCATGCCTTACAGCTGCACTTTGTGTAGAGTCACCCATGCAGAGAGTGAAGTTACATCGCCTTCCACCAGCTCGGAACACACAGATTAACGTAAAAAGTGACAGAACTAGTCAGCGTTCGCGTAATACCCCGGTATAAACACCTGTGCGTGAGTGCAAACGCTGCGCGATGAACGGCTCACGCCGACCGATGCACTGGTATATTGAGTACCCACGACGCGCAAGCAGTTCCACCCTCTCCACCAAGCAGAGAAACGAGGAGGGCGATTCAAATTTCATGCGATTCAGTTTGATGCCCTCATTAACGGGTACCTTGTCAGCGCTACTCTTGATAACGGAGCTACGACAATTACCTGTATCAGCAAAGCCCTGCTGAAGGCACTTCACCTGCAAATAATGAGGAATTCATACATCTTAGTTCAACAAGTCACCTCATCTACGAAAACTTCGGGAGCGTTAATCTAAAGGTATAGATAAAAATAGTGACAAGAGAAATTCAGGCTCATGTTGTACAAGGCATGAAGAGCAACTTACTTCTTGGCTTAGGTAGTGCCTCCTCTTTATCTTGTCTCTGCACCTTGCCACCATGACTCTATGACAAGAGACTCACATCCTCCATTCTCGTACACAAAACCAGACCATAGTTAACATGGGCGCGTCTTTGCAAGGTGTTGAAGTTCGCAATGCACTACATCTAAATAAACTCAACAGTTGCCATTGAAGCAGCTTGTACACAAGTACGATGGCATTTTTTCTAAGTCACCGACAGACATTGAGCCCATCAATTGCGAAATGCATGGCATTCATCTTACCAACAATGATCTCATTCGTAGAGCTTCCTATCGATGCCCAGAAACCTACAGCGTTGAAATAGACAGACAGATTACCGAACTACTCAAGGAAGGTGTCATACGACTATCTACCTCCCCATACGCTACGCTGGTACTTCTGGCAGAGAAAAAAGGGGAAGGACGCACGCGCTTCGGCATCAACTACAGCAAGCTGAACGAATCGACGGTGCCTGATTATCAGCTCATCCTTCGCATCGATGACGTTCTCGATTCTTTGGGGAAATCTACGTACCTCTCGACGTTAGACATAACGTCAGGTTACACACATGTGAAGATTCACCTTGATGAAATTCCGAAAACGGCGTTTGTCACACGTACCGGTCACTAAGAGTGGCTCGTCATGCCTTTTGATCTTTGGAATGCTCCGGCCACCTTCGAACGGGCTGTCAAATTCATATTGGCAAAACACCGTTTGCATAACATCACGAATTACTTCGGTGACGTTGTTGTCCACTCTAACACGTTTTTAGACCCTCTGAGGCATCTAGAGGGTGTTTTAAAAGCTTTCAAAAGCAAAGGCGTCAAGCTGACATTAAAGAAATGTCAATTCGCTCGAACCTCCATCGAGTACCTGGGACACAAGGTTTCGCGTGGCACCGTCACTCCAAAGCAAAGCAACGTGGACGCAATCGTACGATTTCTGACACCATCACGCCCTAAAGAGTTGCAGCGTTTTCTCGGCACTGTCAGTGTTTACCATCGATACATCGACCACTTCAGTCAAATCGCTCACCCACTCGCATGCCTGCTCAGCAAAGACGCTTCCTGGAACTGGGAATCGAAGCGTGAACTGGTTTTTACTCCGCTCAAGAAATGCGTGACAGATGAGCCAATCTTTGACATCTACGATGCCGGTAAGCCTTGTGTGCTATACTGCGATGCATTTAACAAAGTTATCAGCGCCGTCTCGAAGCAGGCTTCTGATGAAGGTAAAGAACACCCAATTGCATACCGTTCACGGAAGTTACTAGAACACCAAATTAATTACGCCATCAAAGAACTCGATTGTTTAGGAATAATTGACGCCACCGATAAGTGCCACTGCTATCTACACGGAAAATCTTTCACTGTGATCACAGATCACGCAGTGTTGAAATGGCTTAAAAGCATCAGGAATACCCTAGGCCGACTTTTCCAGTGGTCCTTGAAGCTCTTGAACATCAAACACCAAAAGGGCATTGACAACATTGAAGCTGATGCACTATCTCGAAGCCCGATAGTTCAACTCCTATCTGCTGAGCAACTGCGAAAGCATCCAACGACAAACCACCCGGAAAGCATACCATTGAGAACAGACTGAGTATAGTGACACGCAGAGGAAAACAAAAAGTCTATGTGCCTTTTGCCCTCCGGTCTTCTCTTATCCAAAAAAGCTCATGACGCTTTCGGTAATGTAGGGGAAGAGAAGACGTTGCGGCTTCTCTCTCTACAGTACAATTTGCCCGACATCTTCACGAGTACATACGGCACTACGATACTTGCCAGCACTGCAAGAAACCAAAGACCAAACCCTTTGGTTCCTTGGTGTATTTGCCACCAGCGGAACAACCATTCGATCTTCTGGTAAGGGACACTATCGGAGGTTTTGACAATTACGGCTCATTCAAAAAACTATTTCACTTAGCCGTTGATCATGGCACCCGTTGTGTCTGGGCTTTCGCACACAAGAATGAGACTTGCGGACGCGTACATCTTTTGCCTGAGGAGTATCTTCGCTGCTGGAAATTCTCGGAAGTACCTTTCCGACCGTGGCACAGGATTCACTGCCGGCAAATTTAAACAGTTCCTTAAGCCCAACAATATTCATCAGCTTTTAACAAGCTCACAACGCCCACAGTGTAATGTTTTGAACGAGCACACTAATTAGACGATTGTTACTCGCCTGCGATGTAAGAATAACGACGAACCCCAAAAACCGTGGCCGCGTCTGCTCTGTGACGTTGTCGATGAGTAAAATAGAACACCTCACGAAGTCACAGGCGACCCATTCCGCTTTCTTATGTATGGGACACCATCGTATCCCTTTCTTCTTTCAGGCATTGCTGAAAATCTGCAGGAAGCTCGTACAAACGCAGTCCGCAAATCAGTGGAATATCACGAGAAAAACAAGATCATACATGACAAGAAGTTACTTTCATTAGAGCTTCAAGTGGAAGACTTTGTTCTATATGAAACACCCTGACACCGGAACCGCGGCAAACTCAGCGCATTGATAGAAGGACCCTGTACGATCATACGCAAGATTTCGGCAGTTAACTACGAGACCAACTGCAGCTTGGCTCCAGTCGGTCGCCAGACAGACATCGTTTATGTCGGGAGACAAACGACATCATTTGCCCCTGCATCTACGTTTCTCTTGGGGGAGGGCAAAGCGTGTGACGAACCACTCAACAATGGTGTGGTGGAATAGTTGAGAAGGAGGAAGACGAAGAAAAATAAATGGTTTATCGTATAGCGATCACGTCCCCTGCGTCACCATATATATATATATATATATATATATATATATATGTTTTATATATATATATATATATATATATATATATATATATATATATATATATATATCATCATCAGCCTGACTACGTCTACTGCAGGACAAAGGCCTCTCGCATGTTCCGCCAGTTAACCCGGTCCTGTGCTTGCTGCTTCCAATTTATACCCGCAAACTTCTTAATCTCATCTGCCCACCTAACCTTCTGTCTCCCCCTAACCCGCTTCCCTTCTCTGGGAATCCAGTCAGTTACCCTTAATGACCAGCGGTTATCCTGTCTACGCGCTACATGCCCTGCCCATGTTCATTTCTTCTTCTTGATTTCAGCTATGATATCCTTAACCCCCGTTTGTTCCCTAATCCACTCTGCTCTCTTCTTGTCTCTTAAGGTTACACCTACCATTTTTCTTTCTATTGCTCGCTGCGTCGTCCTCAATTTAAGCTGAACCCTCTTTGTAAGTCTCCAGGTTTCTGCTCCGTAGCTAAGTACCGGCAAGATACAGCTGTTATATACCTTCCTCTTGAGGGATAGTGGCAATCTACCTGTCATAATTTGAGAGTGCTTGCCGAATGTGCTCCACCCCATTCTTATTCTTCTAGTTACTTCAATCTCGTGGTTCGGCTCTGCGGTTATTACCTGCCCTAAGTAGACATAGTCTTTTACAACTTCAAGTGCACTATTACCTATTTCGAAGCGCTGCTCCTTGCCGAGGTTGTTGTACATTACTTTCGTTTTCTGCAGATTAATTTTAAGACCCACGTTTCTGCTCTCCTTGTCTAACTCCGTAATCATGAGTTGCAATTCGTCCCCCGAGTTACTCAGCAATGCAATGTCATCGGCGAAGCGCAGGTTACTAAGGTATTCTTCATTGATTCTTATTCCTAACTGTTCCCATTCTAGGCTTCTGAAAACCTCCTGTAAGCACGCGGTAAATAGCATTGGGGAAATTGTGTCCCCCTGCCTTACACCCTTCTTGATTGGTATTCTGTTGCTTTCTTTATGAAGCACTATGGTAGCAGTAGATCCCCTGTAGATTTCTTCCAGAATGTTTATATATACTTCATCTACGCCCTGATTCCGCAGTGTTTGCATGACGGCTGATATTTCTACTGAATCAAACGCCTTCTCGTAATCTATGAAGGCTATGTATAGTGGTTGGTTATACTCTGAGCATTTCTCTAATACCTGATTGATAGTATGAATGTGGTCAATTGTTGACCACAATTGTATATATATATATATATATATATATATATATATATATCCCGGCTGATGAGTGGGGTAAGTCTGCCCCTCCCCCCCCTCGCGAAAAAATTGGTACGCCACTTACCATGCCATGTATTTCTACGGCAGCGTGGCCTCTGCACTTTACTATAGCTTTCCGATCCGCAACCCGCGGGCTGCAGCTGTCTCTACAAGCTCAAATCGAGACCTCCAAATGCATACAGCACGTAAACGTACTCGCCTAGTTTTCCTATTGTTGTTTTTCTACGTATTCTGACAGGGATGAAAATCTCGTAAAGCGCATCGCTGCCACAACAGCCCTGCTCTATATACTTGTCTCAGCTGTGTCATCACAGCCGCATAAAATTTGTACAAGCACAGTCGAAGTGGTTATTTCGCTCGTTTTGCAGTTTATAGACAGCGGTATGCAGAAAAAAGCACTTACTACAAGACCGAGCCTACATTTAGTTCACAGAAGTACAGCAAAATACTTCTAACCGTATAAGACTTCTATAGAGAAATTGACAGTGGTAACCATCGCTGGTTCTGCGCGTATGACCCTGCCACCCATATTGACCGTCACGAGTTGTCCGTGTGTGACCCTGCAGCCCACATTTTTCGGAAAGTTTATAGAAATATGCTCTGGCGACAGTCATTGTTACCGTGACATAAGCTTGAGAAGGCTAATAATTTGTACTAGGAAACCGAGTTGATCAAAAGCGTAACCAATGAACCGTCGTAGTAGAGAAGTTGTTGCGTTTTATTGCTGTGGCTAATTTCTTGTAACAGCAAAAAATATTTTATTGTGCTTTCGTGTTGATGCGCAAATAACTATGACACAACTCATTGGTAGACTTTGTTAATGTAGACAAGCAGTACAAGCATTAGCGAAAGCCCAGCAGTAATGCATACCACGCAAAACTAAGCGTCCAACAACAGCACCACCGCAATTTTGTCACTTAGCTCAGGTGGAATACGTCTACATCGTAATCAGGGTTCGCAAGTCTCATGCAACTTCTTGTTTTTCGACTGCCATCTGAAACTAAATGAGGCAACCGGACATCAGAAAAAGTATGACTACTGAAACTAAAAAGTAAAAAAAATGCACTCCTTGATAAGTTTCACACAAATGTACGCCCTGGCTACAACTCCACAGCACGCAATTTTGCAAATGCAGTTTAATTATCAATCCACTTACCTCAAGACTACATTTAAAAAAATTTAATTCTTTATATCCTGGGAAAAATCTATTCAACGTTGTGGCGAGGCACGATGCCGCAAGTGACGCTCTTCTCGTCATTGCATAGCTGTGTCGGAGTCACCGTAAGCTTTTTCCGGCCTCTCTCATCTCTCGAAACTTCCTCGCACCTTCCGCCACTGACGGCCGCTGTGGCTTCCTCATTTCCATTAAAGATGAGAACGCTGGCCCTGTGGAGGCGTCCCTTCAATTACGAAGCCCGGCCGACCATGCGCTCGCCTTTACCGCAGCTGAGAGCACTGCGAGGTTTGCTTGCCCAGGTATCTTTGTAGGGCGCATTACCTAGTTCTCGCAGGAAGACTACGACGTGCTCTTCCATTATATGCTCGCCACAATGAAGAATGAATTACGATAGAAGTTTGGGGCCACATTAAGGTATTTCGCAAATTATAATTATGTCACAAGAAAGAAGTGCATGTCGGGTGTGTTATGGTGGCTTCAGCAGCATCCTCTATAAGTTTGGGAAGCTTGTATAGAAGAAAAGCATTAATAACTCACGAAACCAATCTCTATGTTCCCTGACGAATACGCTATTTGGTTTAAGTGCGATAGTACTTGCGGCTTAGTCTACATTTTACAGCAACAAAATGTTCATAGGTAAAAAAAAATAAGCGAGAGCTTCAAATATTCGCAATTCTGCGCAGCACTCAGAAGAGCAAGAAAAAAAAATGAGACTCGATTCAATGTATGAAGAAAGAGTAAGATAGATTACAAACGAAAAAAAAGAACAGTGATTCGCAATCGCGGAGATCAGTACATTTGAATAAGCGCACACATACCCCATCGAGTATCAGCAACTCTGTTTCCACCAATGCGGGGTCCTTAGAGGCGTTACAATACAAATTGTCGTCGTTCACAAATAGACCACTGACAGAAACATTGCAATTATATTGTTGGTTTCTTTGCACTGTTGAACGTATTTACAGAATAACTAATAATTCATGGCTTATTTCACATTGCTGTAAAATTAGCCTAATTATTTAAGCTCCCACAATTTTGTAAAACCAAGCAATACATTTGTTTCATCTTTTGGTAGAGTGATCCTACAACACCTTGTCAGTCATTGAAAATTAGGAACAATTGTAAGTGTCCCATTGAGAACCATTTCGGACAGGACACACATTACAATGACCACTTGGCGTGCGAATTGCTTTTCATGCCGGCACCATGCTTTTACTTTCCCGAGTAGGGCGCATTGTGAATGATCTGTTTTATATTATGTTCCTTTAAAAAGCCGCGCGAGCATGAATGAAAGTGTTCCAGAAACGATTAGTGCACGCGGTGCTGCACAGGGCCGCGACAGTTCTTCGATAAAGGGAGTTAATGCATGTTTTCTACATGCATCATTAAATTGGCACTTTCGCGAGAAGACATAATGAGCCATTTATTATGAAAAAAAAAACCGCTGCTCGTTTTGTTTTCTCCACGCCAGCGCGCGTATCGCAGCACCAGTAACTTGCTTTGAATAGAACACTTAGAGAGGGAGCACTTCTTTCCCTAACAATACAGGTGGGTGGGCCGAAGTGCAGTGCCGGTGTCCTCTCGGTTAGGGCTACCACACAAGGCGCGAGGCAACCAATCAATATGAGCAGAAGGGTTAAATAGTTGCCATGTCTGGTCATCACATGGAGATGCAAGATATCTATAGTGATGCATTTGTTCCTCTCGCAAATTCTAACTTTCTACGCTATATGGCGAGCACACTTTTGCAAGACCCTGAAAAAAAAAAACAGGCCTTCTTTGTCCGATCGTATAGTTCAGTAGAAATACAAAGTAGCTTTAGTGTGGAAAGTGTATAAGGAGAAGCTTTAGCGTTATTTAAATTTTACTAGGGTAGATACACATCGCTAAAAATAACAAAAAAATAAGCACGACGATTGTATATAGATTAGTATTGCTGCTATCTTGAAATTTTAATTTCTTTTGATATAAATATTATAACAACTCTATTTTTAAGGCAAGATAATTATGAAGGATAATAAGAAAACGCCGAGGTAGAAAAACGACTGAACAGGGACGACTTCCGTAGGACTAAAGGCTGCTTGCATTCTGCGCGAAGAGGTTCGTCAAAAAGTCCCACTTCCACGCGAACAGCGAAGTAAGAATTGCCATAACAGGATAATCGGTCACTTCAACACTTATATTTGGTAGCCGAACTGGCAGCGTAAACAGCTGAGTTTTATAGTTTCACTTGTTATATAACTAAGTCGTCACGCCTAGCCAGTCAAAGTGGAGCGCAATATTGCTCGATTACCTCCAGCACTAACTGTCACAACGCTGTCACCATCAAGCGCATCCAGAAGCACTTAGTGCTACCGCACGCCTAATTGCTTCTCCGAAACTGATAATCATCACACCAAAGCAAGAATGGCAAAATGACTAAGCCGGAAAAATGTGCACACGAGTTTCCATTTTTCTCTACATAGCTTTTGCGCAGTCGTGAGATTATGCCAATCTTAGGGCGAGCCACTGTCGTACATGTGCATGCCACACGAATCATTCTGTGCCGCCGTGGCCACCTTCAAAAACACAGCCAGCATTCGTAAGCGGCATGCTAAAAAGTCGTGTCTGCAAACGACGTGACCCCCCGAACACACATAGAATCACACGCACAAGCCCACAAACACACACGCGCGCACACACATAAAAGCTAAACTGAAGCGGGAGGCAGCCGCCTCTGCTGCAAAAACCGGCTGCAGCCGGAGTGTAGTAAATCCCCTGTGCGCAAACATTAGACAAAACCCCTCGTTGTAATACTTCAGTAATACCCTGGAGAGTTCTTATTTATATAACAATAAAAAATGGCAGATACCACGTACAGTGGGAATCGATGATATGCGAAGCACCAATGAGAAATGTGGATATGTCAATTTAAAATAAGCGCAACGTTACGGCGTGGAGATATATAATGCCGTACATGACTTTTGCGTCGTGATTATCATGTTTGGATATGTCCTTTACCTTCGTCATCTATTGATGTCACGTGATACTGAATTAAGTATATGTGGAGCTAGCGAAACGGCCGCGAGCACACTATGAGCGTGGTATGTTGTGATGTTCTTACAAGTCACCCATGTCAGGATTATCATGTTTGTACCAGTCATATATTTCGTCATCCATTGACGTCACGTGACAAATGATTTGGTGTATGTGTAGCTAGCAAAACGGCCACGAGTGCCTCCTGAAGGACCCAATATACTCCGATGTAGCGTTGACGCACGAGCAGGCTGAGCACAGCGACACTATGTTAGCGAAACGCGAGCACTGTGACGCCAAGCGCGACCAGCGTCCGTCAGCATGGCCCTATGCAACTGGCTCAAAATGCGAAATGTTGCATTTCGCGCCGATGCGTTACCCAGACAACACTGCGTCTCCCTCTTTTCGGGACGGAAGGACGCCGGACTCGTTGAAATGCACATGCGTGAATGCAAAGCAGCGCGGTGCGCCTGCAAGTACATGGCAAGACCGGTGCCAAGCGTGGTGACGCCGGCGTGACGCGCCAAAATGAACGCCGGCGAGCACGCGTACCGCGTCACGTCAAAATGTATTGGCGTGTAGTCATGTAGTCATGTTCTCACATAACATGCGTCTCATGATTATCTTGTTTGCACCAGTTCCACACCTTCATCATCCATTGACGTCATGTAATACCAAATTTGGCATATGTGAAGCTAGCAAGAAGGTCGCGAGCGCATAATGAGTGTGGCATGTAGTCATGTTGTTTCATGACACGCATGTCGTGATTATTATGTTTGGATGTGCCATTTACCTATGTCTTCCATTCCCGTGCCGTAATACCAAACTTGGTATATGTGATGCTTGCAAAATGGCCGCGAGCACTTAATTAGCGTGGAATGTAGTCATGGTGTTAGATGACACGCATGTCATGATTTTCATGTTAGAGCCTGTTTCTTGTGTTCGCCTTGCAATCATGTCATACCATACCAGTTTTGCAACATGCCTTATGTTCGAAACGACTTCAAGAGCTACAGGACCACCAAATGTAAATCGTGACATTCCTGTCATGTCATGACTTTCGTGCCATGACTGGTCAAATATGTTCTGCATACAGTCATGTTATGCCATACCAAGTTTGGTATAGATACCATTATCGAAACGGCTAGGAGAGTTAAAAATCGTAAGCGGCTAGATAGATAGGTAGATAGATAGATAGATAGATAGATAGATAGATAGATAGATAGATAGATAGATAGATAGATAGATAGATAGATAGATAGACAGACAGATAGATAGATAGATAGATTCGCTCAAAGTCGCCGAAGTTCACTACGAAATGCTTCGCATTCGAAACAATCGAGTGGTCAAAAAGTACTGCTATAGCTGTGCGATGGTGCCGGCAGACCAAGCAGCAGAATAAGCTTCACCAGGACTATTTCGTACAGACGTGCAAGATTTTCACAAAATTTTCTCATTACTTTACAATAGTTCGGAATCAGAGATTGAAGTGGTGTAGGTTTAGCAACTTCAGTACAATTACAAACACCATAAAACGCATTCCTGGGTCGATATTTCATCGCAAAACAAGGAAAGGTTGTAGTGCCATCGTCACCATCATTATTTCTTGATCACCGTGCCACGCCTCTCGCGCAGCTGATGGTCACGTCGTCTCACGTCTTTGCTCTCGCTCGCAACAGTGGTGACCCGGCCTAGCGTCAGAACCTGGCTGGACGCTGCAGCGGTGACTCCGGCTACGTCTGCATCCCGATAAACCTGTGACCATGACACGGGCTCATTGCTACCCTCTCGTCTCTTGTTCCGCTGCAAGTGGTGACCCGGAGAACGCGCCCTTCGACGAGCCATCGGCTGACTTGTTCTCGCGACTCTGCCCGCCAGTTCCACCGTTCCAATCGGCATACCCACAGCTCAACGCCGTTCTTGCGGTGAATGGCGTCACGGACCAGCCGCTGATGCACGCCAATCTTGTCGACGCCCTTCCGGTAGAGCTGCATCATCTCTCTGCTACTTCAAGCTCTAGCCCAAAACCTGACGATGACCTCTGCTCTGTGGTGCTGGCCTTCTACGGCCTCATCTACCGCCGGCTTCCGTTCACCCGCGACTTACCGATTTCCCGCGAATCACAGCAAGCGGTAACAACCGGCCATCATCCCTGCCTTGAACAAGCCTTAGATTTTTCGGGTACGTCTCCTCCAACCTTTTTCCCAGCCACTAGCGGCGCAACTGGCTCTACGACGGCAACATCGCCAAACGTCCCGGAGTATTCCACGACTACTGACGTTGTCACACCCGCCATGCGCCCTCCAGTCGCGAAAACTTCACCACCGAAAATGTCCGAAGCGCCTCTGTATCCAACTCAATGCTCTGCTTGGCCTGCCCGCAGCGAACATCCTCACCCTCGCAGTCTCCCGCAGCCGATGTGAAAGCCTCGAACCATCAACCACAGCCAAGCTTTTAAGACGCTGCGACTATGAATGACTCGCTTAGGGACGACGTTCTTGGTCCGCTTCCGACAGGGCTCACCAAGCATACCACGCCTGTGGTAGAGCAATATAGGCGGCGTTGGCTAGATGCAGTCATCAATTATGCAGACCTGCACGCCACGCAACCCTCGTGCGCAGACTACTGAAGGTCTTTACACGAGCACAGGTGTGTCGTCCGACCCTCCGGCAGAGCCCAAGCAGACTGGGTTCCACCACCACCATTCTCAGGAGCCTTTGACACCGGACCACAACAACCAAACACGTGTCTTCAACGCCGGATCGCGTGTCACAACTGTGACGACGCCAAAACCTCATACATGCCTACAACCCGAGAACTTACGTTGACGACGACAACGTGCTTGGCATTGTACATTGCGGCACCTTTTGAGCTGCCCTGCTACACAGCCACGAGTTGCAGTCACAGCCCTGAAGACGGCGCATGCGCCTACACGTTCTGTCCGACGCCATGCGTTGGACAAGTCGTCGGGTGTGACCACTTGTCGTGTACCCGACCACCCACCGTGCACGTAGTGCTATTGTTCGTGCACGTTCCCGCGTCTGTCAGCACGTCTATCCACACCGACACGCCGGACGGCGAACGATATTGAGGTCTGTGTTGCGTTGACCTCGACGTCAAAACCCCCACTGCCGACCCTCTACCAAGGTTAGCGGCATAACCTCGCGACACACAGTCCAATTTCGGTCTGTCCGATCAGGTCATCCTGAGACCCGCTTGTCTGCGACCACAGCGACCCGACGCTTACTTCTTCGTCTGTTGCGCTTCTCCCAGAATCGCCTGCCGGAGAACCACTGCTTACGAATGGCACATCCACGTTGACAAGCTGGACTTTTCAAATGGACACTTTAAGGATTGTCGTTCATGTATATAGCATTTTTCGTTAGGGGGGAGGGCGCTAGGGGGGGAGCGGAGTCCTGTAGTGCCATCGTCACCATCATCAATTTTTGATCACCGCGCCACGCCTCTCGCGCAGCTGATGCCAGCCCGAGCTGCGCAAGGACAGAACGAGCTTACGCACGTGGCGTGTCAGACGCTGGCAGCCGCAGCGGCTCTGCTTCAAGCCTGAAATAAAGTGGCGAGATCGGCACGGCCCCATCGGCCGCCTTCGACGTCATCTCACGTCGTTGCTCTCGCTCGCTACGAGCTCAGAAGCATTACTTTATTTGCGCTTCAACTGAACTTAGAGGGTGAATTAACAAGAACTGAAAACCTTTGGGAGCTCGTGCTCTACTGAGCTACCATCTTGCCGTATATTTTTGTGCAGCACAGGTAAGACCAACAATTGCTTAATCGTATATAGCATACGCCTATTACAGACACACATGTACCCAAACCTTGCCACGCTTCACGTTTATTATCCTGATGTATACCCCAGCGACACATGCCCATCATGTGGACACACAGCGACACTCGCACACATGCTCTGGGAGTGTAGAACAACTCCTCCCGACTCTACCTCTAGCAAGTGGGAGAGGTCCCTCAGGAGCTCACTTCTCGCCGACCAGCAATAGGCCGTCCAGCAGGCCCACGAAGCGGCCGCCAGGTACTCCCTGCCAGTCCCTACGTAGGAGACGCCCGCTACGCGCTAAGCGCGTCCTGCAGGATTGAAATAAAGTTTTTTCATTCCATTCATATTTAGCCATGATAGCAAGCAACGGAAGAGTGGAAAGAGAACAATTGCCAGGCCTGCGGGGAACGCGCAGCAAAGTCAAAACGAAACCAGGAAGAGCGGCATTTCACAACATTTTCTTAAAAATTTTTGGTAATAACTACAAGCAAACTTGATGCGTACTCACTACGCCAATATTATTCACAACGTGGATGTAGTAGACTCACTGCGTACCTTCTACGCCTATAATAATCATAACTTTTGTGCAGTAAGCTGGCAATCACTAAGCTATCAATGGTAATTATTCGGAGAAGCTTTGTATGCACCACAGACTTGCAAAAAGTGTTGTAGGAACTTTTAGGTGCGAAGCTCCTTATAGCGGCACCCATTCGTCCCTCGAAGCCGTTGTAGTATGTAACAAGTATAACGTTTTGAACTCCAAGGTGGTGCCGTTGATGTATTTCTTCTGCGCGTTGTTGAACAATAAAAAGTAGTGCTCAAAATAGATGCCTATGGCTGCTAATGGGGAATGAAAGACAGGAACATTCGGCTTTTAGTTAACGTGCGCGCTGCGTCCCCTTTAGCAGCCATTGGCATGTACAATGAGCACTATCTGTAAAGAAAGGGTTGCTACGTTATACTAGCTGGGTGTAGCCTTCTTGGTTTTAGAAAGGTTTAGCGAGCGCTGAGCCGCAGTGTCATGAATACTGTGAATAAGTATATATTATGAATGAACTCGAGGTGGTGAAAGGTGGGAAGTAGATACGAAGCGCAAGCCGTAAGAAAGTGTGCGTGTGCCACCTCTCGTTTAGTCCTTAGAATGTCCGCTGGATGGCGGCGCTTCTATATGGGGAATATATGATGAAAAGATACGAGATGGTGGTACTAGGAGTGTTGAATAGATGGACGAACGGACACACAGACCGATGCATGGATGGACGCATGAACGGACGCACGAACAGACGCACCCACGAATGGGCGGATGGACGCATGCACGGTCACACAGACGGACGCATGGACGAACGGAAGCAAGAACGAGTGGGCAGACGAATGCTTCGCGCCACTCTTCATCATTCACTCCGTGGATACGCTGCCAATTTTTTTATGCAGTGGCTGACGACAATGAAGAATTATGAGTGAAGTGGACATGTGCCACAGGGCGTGGTTTCGCCAGCTACAGCCACCATGAACAGCTCTATTTATAGCACAAGCTTGGAAGATAATATAGACTCTAACCAAAAGTTTAGAAGAAACTCGACATTTCGAAACCGACTTCGTTCCTTCCTCAGGGGTGACTGCGGAGGCTACGTAGCAGCGGCGTCTTCCAAGAACTTGAGGGGTGGCAAATGAAGCCCTCTCTCTCTCTCTCTCGCTCTCTCGTTTTGCCGTGGAGTGCAGTCCATGTGTGAACACTGAGGTAAGGGTTTCGAGAGAGCGGTTGATGTTATGAGCTGTTCTCTGTATGTACCACGTTTCGAGTAACAACCTTCTGCTCCATGTCGCTCGCTTTCAAGGATGGGCGTCGCTTCGAAATTTATCTGGTGGTCCAATGTCTCAGCAAGTTCGGATACTGCGCTGAGCTCTTTGTAGAACTTCCGCACATCGTTCGCGTGTTGCTTCAGTCGTTCCGGTAGGTTTTTCGTCTAGCCGATATACGACGCGGGGCACTCGGCACACGGAATCTTGTAAAGGACACCGGGGCTCCTGTTCATGGTTGGCCGGTCTTTCAGCCGGGGGAGGAGGCGGCCCAGTGTACACGAAGGCACGAGCACGATGCGAACCTCTTCTTTCCTGAAAATGCGCGCCAACATCTCGCTTGTTCTCTGAACGTATGGAACTGGTACGCGTTTCGGGGCGTGGCCAATTGAGGCTTATTGGAGTTTCCATATTCTCTGTTGCTCTGAGCAGCGGGTGGCGGCTCGAATAAAGCTTTTTGGGTATCCGTTTTTTCTGAGGTCAGCAGTTACGCGGGCCTCTTCTTTCTTTCGCTCTTTGTCATTAGAGCATAAGTTCTTGGCTCTTCCGAATAGCATCGTCACAACCGATGCCTTTGGCACTCGGTCGTGCGACCACTGCCTGCCTTTTCTTGACATCTAGGTTGCAAAAAAGTACAACGGCATGGAGTTCTCCGTTCATAGGAAGCCAACGCACACTGGCCGCTACCTTGAATTCGATTCGTCCCACCCCGCCGGCCACAAGGCCTCGGTTGTGACCACGCTACTCGGGAGAGCCAGGAACTTATGCTCTATTGACACAGAGCAAAAGAAAGAAGAGGCCCGCGTAATTTCTGACCTCAGAAAAAACGGATACCCAAAAAACTTCATTCGAGCCGCCACCATCCGCGGAGAGCAACAGTGGATACCGAAACCCCAATCAACCGTAAATGGCAGTCCCCCGAAACGCGTACCGGTTCCGTATGTTCAGGGAACCAGCGATGTTGGCGTGTATCTTTAGGAAAGAAGGTGTTCGCATCACGCACGTGCCTTCATGTACGCTGGGCCGCCTCCTGCCCCGCCCGAACGGCTGGCCAACAATGGACAGGAGCCCCGGCGTCGTTTACAAAATTCCATGCGCCGAGTGCCCCGCGTCGTATATCGGCGAGACGAAAAACCTACCGGAACGACTGAAGCAAAACGCCAACGATGTGCGGAAGTTCTACAAAGTGCGCAGCGCAGTCTGCAGTCTCCGAACATGCTGAGACATTGGACCACCAGATAAACTTTGAAGCGACAGCCATCCTTAAAAGCGAGCAGAACTGGAGGTGAAGGTTGTTACTCGATCGTGGCACATACAGAGAACATCCCATAACATCAACCACTCTCTCGGAACCCTTCTCCCAGTGTACTCACACGAACTTCGTCCACGGCAAAACGAGAGAGAGAGAGGGCCACCCCTCGAGTGCTTTGAAGACCCCGCTGCTACGTAGCCTCCACAGTCACCCCTGAGGAAGGAACCAAGTCGGTTCCGAAACGTCGGGTTTCTTCAAAACGTCGGGTTTCTTCAAAACAAGTCTATATCATCTCCCAGTTTTATACCCAATCAGACAGAGTTCTGTCGAATGTTTACATTCATACCACAAGCTTTCGCGCACTACAGCATTCCTCGAGAGTTGTCATCTTTTTCATGATTTTTTTAAGCGTCTATGGCAGCGCCAATAACCCAATAACAATGTCAATAACGCTATCGACAAAAAAGCACGCCACCAGAAAACTACTTCTTCAATGTACTGGACAAAGTACCATTCCACCTAGCTCAAGCGTCATTATTTCCGTCGGCTATACTAAAGCAGGATAGTTCTAAGGCACCGTTGAAGGCAGTCGGCACCTGTTGGTCAAGTGCGACATTTGCGCCATAGGAGGAATCATCGAGCTACGTCGAGGGAAAGTTGTCTATTTCTTGAGCAGTAACGACACATCGGTGGCAGCAATACTAAAACGCCTTTATTTCATACAGCAGCGCACTTCAATGGATCATGGGTCGTGCTGGTCAAGCACACGTCATCGCTGGCGCAATCTTTTCAGACTGCGTGGCGGATACAGAAAACGCCTTCCTCCTTTTTTGAGGTTAGACGAGTTTGTTCCGGCGACCATAATTTGAGGGTTGATATATTGCGGTCAGGTAGACTTCTGCGATTTCGATCGCTTCTTCGCAAAGGGGCTTCTTCGGGCGATGCCATGGATGAAGATTTAATGCTTAAAAACTCCGCTGCCAAGTATTCTGCCTCAGGCTGCAATCCCGGTTGCTATGTTGAAGCAGCGTCATCTGAGCGCGCATCGTCCAGCTGACTTGCAGTAGCATCACTAACCCAGGGGTAACGGGGGAGGGGGCGAGTAGCTCCTGAGGGAGTTGAAAAAAAAAAGTCCTGCTTTCGGGCACCTGGAGTAGACTCAGGATGAGCCTTTGCGATGGCTGGATGGAGTGATGTCTTTGCACCCAAGGTGAAGCTGGGTGAGGCGTGCAAGTGGTTGATATGTACAAAGTTGATCACCGACCTCGACAACAAACGCAGAGTCACTCACTTATTGTGCCAAGACAGCTCCCTCCCAAGACAGTGGTTCTCCTTTCGCAGTCTTCACGAAAACTGCATCACCAGCTTCCATCTGCAAGCCCAATCCTCGGCCTCTATTGCGATGGATAGCGTCTCGGTTTTGGCGACTCCTCATATGAAGAACAAAACTTGGCTTCAGGAGTGAAAGCTTCACTCGAGGTTGTCGTTTCAGGAGCAGCTCAGCCGGTGTCTATTATGTTACTGGATTCGGGGTGTTCCTGTATGCAAGTAAGCAAGAATTCGTTATATCACTGTGGCAGAGCTCTGTGTTGACCTATCAAGTTATTGTGAGGGATTTGCTTCAGTATAGCGGCTTTTGTCGTTTGAACTAGCCGTTCAGCTGCCCCATTTGCTGAATCTTGGTACGGTGGCGTGTGCGTATGCCGAATTTCGCAGGAAGAGGCAAAATCGGAGAACTCCTGTGCGGTAAACCGGGGTTGAATGGCGTTGATAATTTCCTCCGAGTAGCCATACGCTGCATATATCTCTTTCAAGCAGTCGGTTTTTTTCCGGTTGCTTCAGTGCTGAGGCATTTTACTTCTGCCCACTTCGAACAAGGGTCAACAAGAAGAAAAATGGCTGCATATCCACGGAGTGAATAATCGATAGTGGGGCGAAGCATTCGTTCATTCATTCACTCTTTCTTCCGTTCATTCATGCGTGCGTCTGTGTGGCCGCCCGTGCGTCCATCCGCCCGTCCAAGCGTGCGTCTGTTCGTGCGTCCGCACGATCTTCTGTGCGTCCGTGCCTGCTTTCGTAAATGCATCCGCTCCTGCGTCCGTTCATGCGTCCATCCGTGCGTGCAGTCATCCGTGCTTCCCCCATGCATCTGTTCGTGTGTCCGTTCGTTCACCAATTCAGCACTCCAAGTTCCACCATCTCGCATTTTTTCATCATATAATCCTCATATAGAAGCACCGCCATCCAGCGGACATTTCAATGACTGAACGAGAGGAGGCACACGCACACTTTCTTAAGGCTTGCGTTTCGTGTGTACTTCCCAACTTTAACCATCGCGAGTTCATGGTATATACTAGTTCACTGTATTCATGACACTGCGGCCGAACACTCACTATACCTTTTTAAAACCTAGGAGGGTACGCCCAGCGAGTATAACGTAGCAACCCTTTCGTGTCTTCTGTGCGTTGTTGAACAATAAGAAATTCGCAGCGTGCGCGTTAACAAAACCCGAATTCTCCTGTCTCTCATTCCCCCTTAGCAGCCATTAGCTTGTACATTCAGCACTATCTTTTATTGTTCAACAACGCGCAGAAGAAATCTCTCACCGGCACCACCTTGGAGGTTAAAATGTTACACTTTTTGATCACTACTACTACCGCTACGAGAGACGAACGGGTGCCGCTATAACGAGCTTCGCCCCTAAAATTCGGCAGATCCCACGTACCTGGGAATCGACTTTATACGAAGAGCGGAGGCATTGATTGATTTGTGGGGTTTAACGTCCCAAAACCACCATATGATTATGAGAGACACCGTAGTGGAGGGCTCCGGAAATTTCGACCACCTGGGGTTCTTTAACATGCACCCAAATCTGAGCACACGGGCCTACGACATTTCCGCCTCCATAGGAAATGCAGCCGCCGCAGCCGGGATTTGAACCCGCGACCTGCGGGAAGAGCGGAGGCAAAGTGATCATGTTGCCATTGCTCTTATTGAGCGACACGTCTTGAAATGACGCTTAATATATTTACAAATGTTGCATGCACCGACATATGTTGAATAGTTGCAGATGCTTATATAACCAGTTGTTCGCACTTGCCCAACGATGCCAACTGGAACATGCGTATTAGCCTCACCAGAAGCTGATGTGAAGTCCTGATGCTCGCGAGGATACTGGCGCTGGACACTGCTTCATAAATCAACTTCAGCGCATGGCAACTAACCACAATTGACATTAACCTGACGTGATAGCTGTATCAGAGGACTACATATGTGATGTTTATAAAATTGAATAGGCAGCACTGCAAGGACTACGGACGTTTTACGAAAATTAGCGTCTATTTGAAAAGTAGTTCCGAGACCTGGCGTAGCTCTGTGGTAAAATGCTTCATTTGCACGCAGAATACTTGGGTATAATTCCAGCTAGAACCCTGACATTGATTCTCTGCATTCGTCGGGTCGACGCTACCGATGTCCGGTATTTCTTAACCCTCGCGCGTAACAATGCCCCTGTGCGTCCTTGTCTTTCCCAGGTAAATATTGTTACGTAAGGTAAGGTAACTTAAGGAGGGTTTTTATAAGCCCTAAGTCCGCGTTCACAGTATGATGATGATGATGATCACTTCACAGCCATGGCTCGTACCCACTCAGGGGGATCGCAGTAGAAGCAACGTCGTCTTTCTTCTCTTCTTGCACTCCCCTTGTGTTTCCTGGTAGGGACACTTCGTATCAATATTAATGGTAAAACATCTGTGGCACATACCCGCATATCAGTGGCACATACCGCCCTCGGGTATGTGCCACGGTTTTTCTTAAAGTGTTCGACGACGTACGCGAAGGAATTGTGACTATACTCATGTAATGACCAGCGAGACGTATTTGTCAAACAATGTCAATCTCCCATGCTAATTTTACTTTCATCATCATCATCAGCCTGACTACGTCCACTGCATGACAAAGGCCTCTTCCATGTTCCGCCATTTAACCCGGTCCTGTGCTTGCTGCTGCCAATTTATACCCGCAAACTTCTTAATCTCATCTGCCCACCTAACCTTCTGTCCTCCCCCTAACCCGCTTCCCTTCTCTGAGAATTCAATTAGTTACCCTTAATGACCAGCGGTTATCCTGTCTACGTGCTACATGCCAGGCCCATGTCCATTTCCTCTTCTTTATTGCAACTATGATATCCTTAACCCCCCGTTTGTCCCCTAATCCACTCTGCTCTCTTCTTGTCTCTTAAGGTTACACCTACCATTTTTCTTTCCATTGCTCGCTGCGTCGTCCTCAATTTAAGCTGAACCCTCTCTGTAAGTCTCCAGGTTTCTGCTCCGTAGCTAAGTACCGGCAAGATACAGCTGTTATATAGCTTCCTCTTGAGGGATAGTGGCAATCTACCTGTCATAATTTAAGAGTGCTTGCCGAATGTGCTCCACCCCAATCTTATTCTTCTAGTTACTTCAATCTCGTGGTTCGGCTCTGCGGTTAGTACCTGCCCTAAGTAGACATAGTCTTTTACAACTTCAAGGGCACTATTACCTATCTCGAAACGCTGCTACTTTCCGAGGTTGTTGTACATACTTTCGTTTTCTGCAGATTATATTTAAGACCTACCTTTCTGCTCTCCTTGTCTAACTCCGTAATCATGCGTTGCAATTCGTCCCCTGAGTTATTCAGCAATGCAATGTCATCGGCGAAGCGCAGGTTACTAAGGTATTCTCCATTAACTCTTATTCCTAACTGTTCCATTCTAGGCTTCTGAAACCTCCTGTAAGCACGCGGTAAATAGCATTGGGGAGATTGTGTCCCCCTGCCTTACACCCTTCTTGATTGGTATTCTGTTGCTTTCTTTATGAAGCACTATGGTAGCAGTTGATCCCCTGTAGATTTCGTCCAGAATGTTTATATATACTTCATCTACGCACTGATTCCGCAGTGTCTGCATGACGGCTGATATTTCTACTGAATCAAACGCCTTCTCGTAATCTATGAAGGCTATGTATAGTGGTTGGTTATACTCTGAGCATTTCTCTATTACCTGATTGATAGTATGAATGTGGTCAATTGTTGAGTAGCCTGTTCGAAATCCTGCTTGTTCCTTTGGTTGATTGAATTCTAATGTTTTCTTTACTCTGTTAGCAATTACCTTTGTAAATAGCTTGTATACTACAGAGCAAGCTGATCGGCCTGTAATTCTTCAAGTCCTTGTCATCTCCTTTCTTATGTATTAAGATGATGTTAGCGTTCTTCCAAGACTCTGGTACTCTTCCCGTCAGGAGACACCTCGTAAACAGGGCTTGTTTTTTTCTAACACAATCTGTCCTCCATCTTTCAGCAGATCTGATGTTACCTGATCCTCACCAGCAGCTTTGCCTCTTTGCATGCTCTCCAAGCTTTTCTGACTTCTTCTATCATTACTGGTGGGGTGTCATCTGGGTTACTGCTAGTTCTTATAGTATTAAGGTCGTGGTTGTCTCGGCTACTGTACAGATCTCTGTAAAACTCCTCCGCTATTTTAACTATCCTATCCATATTGGTAGTTATTTTGCCTTCTTGTCCCTTAGTGCATACATCCGACTTTTGCCTATCCCAAGTTTCCTCTTCACTGCTTTGACGCTTCCTCCGTTTTTCAGAGCGTTAAT